>PITA01000493.1:0-271657 GCA_004023965.1 Spilogale gracilis
CTGTATGATATTATAATGATGGATATATATTCCTATGAATTTGTCCAAAGCCATAAAATGTATAATCACTGAAAGTAAGCCCTAAGGTAAACTATGGACTTTGAGTTATTAGGATATGTCACTGTACATTTATCCTTGGCAATGAGTGATGTTGGTGATGAGAGAGGGGGCATGTGTGGGGGTGGGGGGCAAATGGAAAAATCTCTGTAGCTACCTCTCAATTTTGTGGTAAACCTAATATTGCTCCAAAAGATAAAGTCTTCAAAATAATTCTAATATAATAATTTAACTATTCTCTACTATTACAATTATTTTGAAATCTTCTCTAGAATTTGGGAGGAGAAGGAAAGCTGGCCCCAACCTTTGGCCTGTGGCTGCTTCAGCTTCCCTTCCAGCCTCCTGTTCCTGTAGAAGGAGGAGGGATTGGCCAGCACCTTATGGATGCAGGGTATAATCTGCCAAGCTCTGCCTACCTTCAGTCTTTGAGGTGTTCAGATTATGAAGATACACTCAAATATCAGGACCTGAAGGGTTGAAGGTTCAAACTCTCTAGTTTTTCTTTCTACATGAATAAATGTAAATGAAATTCTTATTGCACTTCTTGAATGAGGGGCCTGTGGAAACCATTGGGGTGTTTGGCAAAGATACGCACAGAAGTGTAGGTGCCTCAAAATACATTAAGATGTACGCTGAATGGGGATAAAGAAGAGCACCTGTCATGGTGAGCACTGGGTGATGTAGGAAATTGTTGAATCACTAGATTGTATACTCGAAACTGATGTAACACTGTATGTTAACTATACTGGAATTTAAAATCAATTTAAGAAAGTAAATTTCATGGCCTTCAAAAATCTAAATAAAAAATAACAGAAAAAATAAAGAAAGAAAAAAAGATGTACATTTGTTTTATGCATTTTATGTGTTATGCTTAGTGGTAAGGGTGGGGGTTTTTGTTCGTTTTAGCAAAAAAATAACTGGATTAAAACATCAACCAGGTAAAGCCTACAAGTTCAAGGTGGCACTTAAGGAAAACCTTGGAAAGAAGAAATCTCATTGGTCACTGCTGGAGATTGCTAAGGAACAGTTTATTTATTCTGAACACTGATAAAGTAAAAAAGTGTTTAATAAAATGTGGCCAAAAGTTCCCTGTACTTTGTGCCTAGTAAGCATTGATCCAGCCTGAAGAAGCGTGACTGAAATAGGCAGGACCGATCGATTTGATTCAGCCCATCTATCTCAATATGACTCTTGCAATGACAGGACATATGACACGGACCCTGACAGTATGCGGGAGACTGCCGTACGGAGCCATGGAGGCCATATAGATCTCTACCCTGTGTCTGGTTGGATTCTCCTTCCCAGCTATGATGGCAGACCCCATAAAGGAAAAGGAGAGAAACAGAAAAACAGAAAAGGGTAAAAGATAAGGATTCTTCTCTAAGTCAGATTCATCCAGAGAGAGCTCATAGAAGTGAGATTTGCGGAAGTATCCACGATCAGCCAACAATGAGCAAAATCTTAGAGACTCATGCACAGAAAAACATTTGATCTGATGCAAAAATCATTTTGTTTTAAGATCTTCATTGCTGATGTTATTAGTATGATACAAATCCAAGAACAAAAAATTATAGTATCAGTTGATAGGAAAGCTATAATAAAAAACCAAAATAATGAAATTACAAACCAATAATAGAATCATGGACAGCAACAATGACTCTTCCTCACTGAGGTATGTGCTCCCTCTGAGCCAGGCACCGTGCTACATGCCTTTGCTGAATTCTGCTAAACATTTGTTATTATCCTCACATGTGTAGTAACCAGTTACCACAGATAGGTTAAGGAGCTTTCTGATAAGTGGCAGACATGGGATTTGAACCCAACTGTGTCTGGCTCAAATCTTATGATCCTGAACACGAAGACATATGCCCTCTATCAGTTACAGTCTCAGGAAGAAGTTGCAAATTATGAGGGAAAACTCTTGGCATTTTATTTCCAATGATAAAAAAGAAAAATCATTTCTTCAAGAAACAGAGCCAGCCCATAATCAGTATTTGCCACATGCTGTCAAGCTCATTTTCACAATGGTAATATCTATTTGACAACCAGGGATAAAAGTGATATTCTTTGAAAACATGGCCACAATCCAGTTAAAATTAAAAAAAAAATGTCTCAAGCAAGGTATGCTTTAATTTAACGTAGGTCCTAGAAAGCAGCTTGCCCCAAAATGACTTTTGCAAGTCATGTACAGTATTTCAATCTGTCATTTCGTATTGACCTTCACAGGCCTGAATATATTGCACTGGACTTGGGAAGCTTATGAGAATGATATTAAACTTGGTAATATTTTTTAACTCTTATTTGATATTCACTCTGCTTTACTTCACTGTGTATAATTCTTGAAAGCATTGGTATGGTATTCTTAGATACATGCCGGTTTTCTTGCTAATTAGAATTAATCGAGGTTAATTCAATAAATCACTGTAAAGGTAGAGTGTTTATTCAAACACGATGTGGAGAATCACATTTTCAGAAGAATAGTTGTCTCAATATTTTGATGATGAGTAGCAGATTTTACGTGAAGGTTTTAAGAAAGTGTGTTAGAGATCTAGCACTCAGTTTATTAGCATTTGCATCTGCAAGTAGAGTTTGGAATAACTTACTTTAATTAAATTGTACATCGCTGAATATGAGTCTTTGATAATCTACCTCTCCTATTTTCATTTTCACCTTTTAATAATCTCATAAGAGAAACTGATCTTCTTTAGCGTGAGGTACCTTTCGCTTTGTGGAGCAATACAGAACTCAATTCTGCATTGTACATTCTTCCTATTTCCATTCCATACTCAGCATTCTTCACTAACATCTGAAATAATCTGCAATACTTCAAACTATCATTTTTTAAAACATTTATTTATTTGAGACAGAGAGAGTATGAGTTGCGGGGGGACAGAGGGAGATGTTGAAAGAGAATCCTTATGCAGACTCGCTGTTGAGCACGGAGCCAGATGTGGGGTTTCATCCCAGGACCCTGAGATCCTGACCTGAGCTGAAATCAAGAATCAGCCACTTAACTGACTGAGCCACCCAAGCATCCCTCAAAATAGCATTTAAGCAATGTAAGCTGTCAAAGTAATCTTAAGAAAACACTAAAACATGCAGTATGCATAATTATCTTCTAGAAAGGTGGAAACTTACACATTATGGTATTTTAATTCTGAAAATTTTCAAAAACTGTAAAGTACTTTATAGCCACAAATAAAATAATCAAACTCTTCTTTCAAGAGAGAAGTCTTTCCTTTTTATTTTAATAAATTATGCAAATTATGTTACCATCTATTTGGGTTTTTTTTTTAAGATTTTATTTATTTATTTGACAGAGAGAAACACAGCTAGAGAGGGAACACAAGCAGGGGGAGTGAGAGAGGGAGAAGCAGGCTTCCGCTGAGCAGGGAGCCCGATGTGGGGCTCGATCCCAGGTCTCTGGGATCATGACCTGAGCGGAAGGCAGTTGCTTAACCAACTGAGCCACCCAGGCGCCCTGCTATTTTTTTTTTTTTAAGGCTTCTGGATGCAGATGTCTGTAAAACTCAACAGAAAAATATATTCTACACTAGAGTTTCAGTCCAAATCAGACTACTAGCAAATGGGTAGTAAAAAATAAGAACATTTTTAGACTGTGAAGTCTTCCTCATATTTTTATAGCCAGCCATAGGAAGATGGGCACCACATATAGAAGAAAATAAATCAAGAAACTGAAAGAAATGGGATAGATAAAATAGGATACCCAGCAGAAAAGAGTTGAGGAATCTCCCAACACAGTTGTAAAGGGAGAGCCCAGAATGACAGTTGTGCCCAGATTATAAGGGAAGCTAAGTGTATGAGAGGTAGACCAGAAGGTCCTGGAAAGATTTTTTTTTTAAGATTTTATTTATTTATTTAACAGAAAGAAACACAGCTAGAGAGGGAACACAAGCAGCGGGAGTGAGAGAGGGACAAGCAGGCTTCCTGCCAAGCAGGTGTGGGGCTTGACCTAGATCTCTGGGATCATGACCTGAGCTGAAGGCAGAAACTTAATGACTGAGCCACCCAGAAGTCCCAGATTTTTTTAAAAATCTAATTAATTAATTAATTAATTTATTTATTTAATTTTTAAAGGTTTTATTTACTTACTTGACAGGGAGAAACACAATGAGAAGGGGAGCACAAGCAAGGGGAGTGAGAGAGGGAGAAGCAGGCTTCCCGCCAAGCAGGAAGCCCGATGTGGGGCTAGATCCCGGGTCTCCAGGAACCTGACCTGAGCCGAAGGCAGTTGCTTAACCAACTGAGCCACCCAGGCGCCCCTAATCTATTTTTTAAGAAGGCTCCATGCACAACGTGGAACTCAAACTCATCATCCTGAGATCAAGAGTCACATGCTCTACATACTGAGCGAGCCAGGTGCTCCCTGGAAAGATTTTTTTTTAAAGAAAGCCTTAGTTATTTTTCCTCTCTTCGTCTATGATCCATACTTTATTTTTTAAATCCAACATAGCAGTGAGATCATATGATAAGATCAGTTATCTTTCTCTGATTGACTTATTTCGCTTAGCATAATACTCCATAGTTCCATCCATGTTTTTGCAAATGGCACGATTTCATCTTTTTGATGGCTACATAGTATTCCTGTGTGTGTGTGTGTGTGTGTGTGTGTGTGTGTGTGTACCACATCTTCTTTATCCATTCATCTGTTGATGTACATCTGGGCTCTTTCTAAGGTTTGGCTATTGTGGACTTTGATGGTATAAACATTGGGGTGTAGGTGCCCCTTCGGATCATTACTTTGGTATCTTTGGTGTAAATACCCAGTAGTGCAATTGCTAGGTTGTAGGGTACCTCCATTTTCAACTTTTTGAGAGATTGCCTTACTGTTTTCCACAGTGGCTGCACAGCTTTCCTTCCCACCAACAGCGTAGGAGGGTTCCCCTTTCTCTGCATCTTCGCCAGCATCTGTTGTTTCCTGACTTGTTAATTTTAGCCATTCCGACTGGTGTGAGGTCGTATCTCATTGTGGTTTTGATTTGTATTTCCCCAATGCCAAGTGATGCTGAGCACTTTTTCAGGTTGCCTGGTGGCCATTTGGAAGTCTTCTTTGCCAAAATGTTTGTTCATGTCTTCTGTTCATTTCTTGATTGATTTAGTTGTTCTTTGGGTATTGAGCTTGATAAGTTCTTTATAGATTTTTCATTATTAGCCCTTTATCTGCTATTTCATTTGCAAATTAAAAAAGAAGAAGAAGAAGAAGGGGAAAGAAACAAGATGAAACCAGAGAGGGAGACAAACTATAAGATACTTTTAATCTTAGGAAGCAAACTGAGGGTTGCTGGAGGGGAGGTGGATGGCGGGATGGGGAACTGAATGTTAGACATTGGGAGGGCAGGTGTTGTAATGAGCACTAGGTATTGTGTAAGACTGATGAATCACAGACCTGTACCCTCGAAAGAAATAATACATTATATGTTAATTAAATTTAAAAAATTTTAAAAATAAAAATAAAAAATAATAAGAAAGCCTTGGTTAGAGGAAACAAAGTATACGAATGTTTTGAGAGAGGTTTCAGAGATTGAAAGGAATTGATGATGCCACAGTGACAATTATTAGAAAGTAAAAGAATATACAAACACACAAAAAATCAATTATGAACACCAGAGAAAACAGAAATTGTGAAAAAAAAATATTCACTAGCGCCTTCAGTAGAATTTATTAGTGATAATGCATACTGAATATTAATTACAAAATATAACATAACTATTAAGAAAAGGAGGATACAGGTATTGTTGGGAGCAGGGATAGTAAAGACAGACAAACCTTGATCTTCTTTAGGGAAAATAAATAGATAATTCCCCACACTAAAATAATAATAATAGGAAGAAGGAGAAAAAAAAAGAGGAAGAAATTTTTAAGAAGTAACCACACATACATGTTAGGGAAGCAAATTCCAATTGAATTCAATAGAAATATTAGAAATACTTGCCTTTAGGAAAAGAGAAATTGGATGAAGGGCAGAATCAGGGATGAATATTCTTAACACTTCAGAATTCAGGGTTTGAAACTGTGATGGGTGTAGGCTTATTACATAGCATCTGCATTGTATATAAATATATTTTAGGGGCACCTGGGTGGCTCAGTTGGTTAAGCAACTGCCTTTGGCTCAGGTCATGATCCTGGAGGACCGGGATCAAGCCCCACATAGGGCTCCCTGCTCGGCGGGAAGCCTGCTTCTCCCTCTCTCAGTCCCTCTGCTTGTGTTCCCTCTCTATCTGTGCTTCTCACTGTCAAATAAATAAAATCTTAAAAAAAAATATATATATATATATATTATTTAGGAGAACAAGGTAGAAAATCCAAAGTTTAGTCTGTGGACAACCAGTCAAAGTTCAACCCATTTTTAACAAGCTATGTTCTCATTCTGTCAAGGATGAAACACATGCTTTCCACCAAACAATATAACTTCCCTTTGCAGCTGTAAAAACTATGCATGTAACATCGTACACAGTTTTAGTTCACACGTGCATTTTAGCGATCAGTTAGCCTGGACAATGGGAAAAAGAATATGAGCCAAGTTCTTCAAACTTAATTTTTTTCCTTCATTTTTTTTAAAAGTGAGCTCAGTGGCCAACATGGGGCTTGAACTCAGAACCCCAAGACCAAGAGGTGCATCTTCTACCAACTGAGCCAGCCAGGTGCCCCCAAAATTGGTTTTACTAGCACAATGGAGTCATAATTTTCTTAATGAAATATGTAAAACATAACATTCTGAAGTTTTAGTATTAAGAAACATAACACAAGATCTACTTTAATTAAAATCACTTAATATTATTAAGTCCATAATTTCATTACATTTCAGTCACATGATGTGCAACAATAAACATTCACCGCCTTTATTTATTCATTTAATTCAGTAATGAGATTGGGGACGTTCCTCAGGTGCTCCTCACGTGGGGATTGAGGAATTAATGACATAACCAAGGTGTTCAACTCAAGAGTGTGCTCATTCAGTAAGTATAAGAAAATGAAAATTCTCAGAAAAAAATTAAAATTCCCTTATCTGTATTTTTACCTCCTTAGCCAAAACATGTGCTCAAATTAAGATCACTAAAAGGGTCTCTTTAATTAAATGTGAAAAAAAAATCTCCTTTAATTTAGATAGGGATTTTAAATAGGAAGAAAATGGACAGTCCCATATTCATGAAAAGACTGCTTTCCAAAGTATTCTTCATGTATCTCACTTGGAACCTAGATTCACTTTCTTCCACAAAATACTGAAATGGGGGCAGCTAATATTTTACAGGTGTGCTTGCTGTCCTTGGGAAGCTATGGCTTATCTATTTTCTATTGGCAATATTCACGTGGGTATTTACACATGTAACTGTAAGCAAATCATCTTTTGTGCATTAACAGTGTAATCAATTGGAGTAGTTAGAAGTCTTTCTTTCCTTCTAAAGGAACACAGTTCTAAGTCTTGTGCCCAGAGGTTTCATGGAAGCTTATGTTCCAGCATAAAATTTGATATTTGATGGTATATTATTTTCTCATTCCCATCAACATTTTGTGTATAAACTGTATTATGCATGGCCAAGAAATTTTTGGAGGAGGTGTACCAATTTAATCTCATTGCCATGAACAATTTGCTTAAGAGTAAACTGCTGCCCCCACAAAACCAAAACTTTTTTAGGTCATTTCAATGTGAATCTACTAAAACCTGTACAAATAAAGGGCTTGGAGAAAATAAATTTCTTACAAATATTAGTTTGGAACAAATACAACATTTCAAAATAGGCTAACTTGGGCAGGCTATTTCTTCTGCGTATTATTCGATATGTATGACTTCCTCATTTTAAAAGAAAGGGATTTTTTTTTGTAAATGTCCTTTTTTAAAATGTGGGAGAACAATTTCCTCTCCAAAGTAGATTTCACACAGTCTCTGCGTCTAAATTATTAATTTGGTTAATCAGTACATTCCTTTCACAGACATTATAGAGGGAGACTGGTCCTTCTTCCTTTCTAAAATTTCACCTAGTATTAATTAGTACTTTTTTTTTTAATTTTAAAAAGAAAACAGTATTAGACTCAGTCAATGCTCAGTTGTCTTATATAAGATATAGGATGCAAACTACTTACAACAAACAACAACAACAAAAAAGGGTGGATTTAATTACAGTTTACACAAAGGAATTTGGTCTCTAGTTCCACTACCTATACAATCTGGGGTTTATAACGGAGCAAAAATCTCCACCTTTTAATCAACGCTACTTTGCAAAATTGCTTCCTGACCAGACCTCAGCATATTAGCAAAAGCCTTGTTTCCATTTGAATATTCACAGCCATAGTTTTACAACTGCTCTATCTCCATCGTGAGTAATGCGCTGAAACTCCCACAATTCAGTCCTCATTTCTTCCCTTCCTCAGCTGGCCCTAGCCCTTGGAATGTTTGCGTGGTGTCACCGTGACTCTGCTCGGAGCAGAGTTATATGGCATCATTTGGAGAAACATTGCGTTAATAACCAGAGTTCAAGGGCAAAGGATATAAACGGAGCAAATTACAAGTCTGAACAGATATATAGCTTTTGCTAAAAGGGACATGGGCTGCTACTTTATTTACTGGGCACGGGTGCACTTGGCGAAGGTGTCGAATCGCACGAAGGCATTTTTTAAATGACCACATCACAGCTTAAGAAAACAACACAAATTTTCAGAAGAGAAGGAAAGCTAGTGCAAGGATCAACGGTTCCGAGTCTCCTAATGAGAGAATACGATTTGCTGTAAAATACCTTAAGTTTCCGGGGTAATTTCACAGATGATAATATCATTTTATGTGTCACCATGGAGGGGAAGCAGAAGCTTGCTGGAAATCTAAATTCAATAGATCATCTCAAACTGCAGGTTAGCCCAATTTTGTCAGGTATTTCTTGCTCTGATCATTTTAACCCGGGGAATACTATCCTAGTTCAAAATGAACACCACGAAAGAGGAATTTGTAATAATGCTGTGTTTCATTTTAATATGTTGACTGGAGGTATCACAATAATTACATAAAAGGGGAGCCAGAAATTCAAAAGAGGGAAAGCAAAGTCAATTTTTTAAAGTAGAAAAAGATAACTTCATTAATAATTAAAAAAATAAAAATCAAAGAAACACACCTGCTACATTAAGCAAATACTTTTTATTAGTATTCTCAATAACACTGAACATACTGTAGTGTATGCTGATCTGATATTTTTCTGTTGGTAAGATCGAATGATCGAATGCTATAGCATTTTTGTCTTTTCTTCTTTTTCTTTTTGTAAAGCAATTTGGAAATTAGTGTAAAAAAATATCAAGATGTTCATTAAGCATGACCTATGTAGTCCATTTAAAAAGTTTCTTTGAAATCAACAATTTACAAGATGGAATTTTTGCCTTAAGATGTTCCTTACTGTATTATTTACTTTATTGAAAGCTAGAAGCTACCGAAGTATTCAACAAGGACGAAATGGTTAATAAATTTATATACAGTCAAGGAAATATTATGCTGTTATTAAAATTGATTAAATGTTATTAAAATTGATTAATTTTCTACTAATATTAAAAAGTTCTTTTGACATAATCTATGAAAAAAAACCCACTGGATTTAAATGAACTCTTTTATAAGTATCTAAGCATATGTAAAAAGAATTCTAGAAAGAAAAATACATGAAATTTATGTGTGCTTTTTTTGTGGTGGAGGGCAAATAGGCTATCTGTGCTAGCACAGTTAAATTTCTTTAATTTGGGGGGCTTACTTTTACACTGTTAAAATATGGTATTTCAAAGAGAATGTGGAGCTAGGTTCTTTCTCCCCTGACTCACTTTCAACTACACTAAGATAAAATACACCTCCCTGACATGATTCAATTTCATCTATTGCTATTTTAAACATGGGTTTTATTTTCTTAGCGGTGGTAGTTGCTACAGCAGAAGGGGGTAGTGAGTATTCTAACACACGATGAGATAGAATAAAATTCCCATATTACCCACCATTTTTCTCTAAACTATTTTGCTGGCAGAGGTAAAAAAAATCAGCTTATAGGTAGGACTGACTGATTCCTTGCCATGAGATGTATTAGCTTGTGCACCGCAGCTCCTGCAGGAGGAAATACTGTGAACGGACCTGTCCTTCACTTGCCAAAGAAAAGCCTAGATGATACAATAGCTCTCTACCAACCCCATTTCCATGGTGGTTCATGACAGATTTTTTCCTGTTATCTTTCTGTCTGCTTCAATCCCTACTCCCAACCTAATGAGTCTCTAAAAGGACACTTCTTAAATCGAATTGCCTAAAACCATGTGCTGTCATCTTTTTGCAAGGATAAACAAAACATATTCAAATTTCTCATGACTTTTGAGCACATAAAAGCTAGACAAATTATGAAAATTTTACACATTCTAGGGTGCAAAATTATCTCTAGAACACATTCTTCTATTTTATTTTATTCCTTTTGAGCTAAAGGTTTTTTTTTTCCTTTTGGCATTTAATATCTAATTGTCGTATTATTATTTTTTTTAACTAAAGTGCATTACCTCCCTCCCACCCAGTTTTTGAAATCTGTTTTCAATGATCTTAATGTTGACTGAAATAAGAGAATGCAACTGTTCAGGTCTGATTTCATATTGTTTCAGATAACCCATAGGGGATCATTCACATAAATGGCAAACAGGACTTAAAAACTGTTTGCAGTTAGGAAGGGATTGTTCCGATGGCTGAATGATTTGTCAAACATCATTCCTAAGGGATGCCAGGTTCCTCGCCCTCCACTTTCCCATAGTGCGTTTTCCTTTCTCCCACAGAGATATAACAGAAACTGATCTTCAAAATCTAAACATTCCGGGGCCGGTCCTTTTGTGCAGGCATTTTGCTCTCTCTGCCCAGTGCCAGGAGTCGCGGAGCGCGCTCCTATTTACACTCGCCAGCCCCCCGCTGCTCGGACCCTAGCCGGCAGACAGGCCATCCATCATCCGCCCTCCTCCCGCCGAGCGCCGCCGACGCGGCGAATCCGGCGGCAGGTGGGGCGCACCTGCGGGACGGCGCTCCGCTCCCCGCCGCTCCCCTCGCCGCGCTTCGCCCCGGCTGGCGGTGCCCTCGCAGGCCCTGCGTTCTCCAGGGCCAGAACCCGGCAGGTACGTTCCGGTGACTGGGACCGTGTGCGCGGCCGAGAGCGGCGCGGGCAGCCATGGGGGCTGCACGAACGTGGGGGGACACGTTCTCCCTTAATGCACACGCCTCCTTTGGATTGGTCTGCCCTCAGCGTGTGCAGGCACATGGGCCCTCACTGGGGTTAGTCTCTAAAAAGTGGAATAATTATGATACTCACCTTTGGAAGGGACGAGTAAGTGAGAACATATTTGAGTGACAGGATTCCTTACCTCCGGTCCGTTCCTTTGATACCAAGGACCCGTGATGAGTTTGCAAGCCAAGTCTGAATTCAGCATGGCCCATGCAGACTTCAGGCAGTACACCCCCCTTCCGCCTCCCCGCACCCTCAGACCTAAGTGCACAATATTAACACAATGCTAATAACTGATCTCCATAGGATACACCAACTACTCCAAGCAAAAACCTAACCTGGACCCTCAAGGGAGGTTAACAAAAAAGCAAGCTTGTAACAATTAAAGAAAAAAAAAAAGGAGAACCTCAAACCACAGGGAAGCCTTCATTTTCCAAATGGGTCAACTAATTGTAGCGCATTTACCTTGCTTTTAAGGGTGGGGCTGGGGTCCTTGGCTCTTTTGAGGGGGCAGCTATGTGAGTCTATGCTAACCTGTTGCGGATTTTATAACTGGACTCCATAACTCCTTTTGGTGTAAAGGATCCAATACATCTACCTGATTCTATTATTCTAGAACAACTGAGGACAAGCAGAATCCCCACCCCTCCCCCATATGTTCCAAGAGTGTGTCTCTGTTAATGTCAGTCATGTCCAGGCAAGGCCTTTGGGGGTGGGGGTGGGGACAGCCTTGCCAGGGGCTTCAAGTTTTTCCAGAAAAGCATGTCTAAAAAATAAAAATAAAAATAAATAACAGCAACCACGGGGGTAAGCATTAACCCCAAACCTCCACCCCTGGCTTCCTTCTGAATTATAAATCATGAAAGAGAGATCAGTGAGTCCAGTTTTCCTGCCTTTAACAACTGGAACACATAATGCCAAAAAAGGAAGAGAAACAAACCACGTGAGCCATATTGCTGCCAGAGGAGGGGTAGAGTTGGGAAGGTCCAGGTCTCTGATGTGTTTGAGAACTCCCATGGCTAGGAAGGCTCTGGGATCCTCCTAGTGGGTGGTTCTCAAACCTGGCTTCACATAAGACCCAAGCCTAAGTTCGCAGGGTTTTGTTGTGTTTTAGGTTTTGTTTTTTTCGTTTGGGTTTTGGTTTTTGTTTTGTAATTTTTTTTTTTTTTTTTTTTAAGAAAATACCAATGCCTAGAGCAACATTCTGATTCTCTTGGTCTGGGGTGTGGTCTGAATATAAGTGCTTTAGAAAACCTTTGTCGTTGGCATGCACGCCCCTCCAGCTGCGCATTCCATTTCTGTTCTGTTTCATGGGATCCATGAATAGGATTCATGGGATATTATTCCGTTCCGTTTCATGGGATACAACCGCCCCCTTTGCCCTTCCCCCATCAAATACACGCAGTCCACACTGAGTCCACAGTCTCTCTCTCTCTTTTTTTTTTTTGTTTGTTTGCCATCCATCACTTACTCTTATTAGCATGCTGCTCTGTTTATTCCAGGTGTTAGAAATTGATCACTTCTCATTTGAACACCTTAAGAGCAAGGGCTTTGTTGTTATTAATGTATTTATGTTTTCATTATTATTTAAAATACTGGCTGGGAGGGGGCAGATAGACCGCAAGTGATAGGAGGAATTTTGCTCACCGGGGAATTTTGAAGTCTAAAATATTTTTCTCAGACCTTGGAGAAGTTCCTCCGTCCACTGAGGCTTCGGTTCATCCGCGGCTCCGGGCCCACGCGAGCCGCATCACATTGCCTACCCAAGTCAGCCACACATTTTGTATGAGCGGAGCGTTCTTCCTGTTCACCCGAGTGGAACTGGAATCTCTCCTTCTCTGGGTTTTTCTCGCTCTCCGTGGCCAGCAGTGCCGCGTTTCTGGATTCTGTTGTACACTTTTCCTTGAGAGATAGATGATCTGTTCTTTGATTAGACATCCTGACCTTTTACGGGTGTTGATCATTGATCTTGATCTGGGCTGGATAGAAAGCTCTTGACTCTTAAAAGTTACTCTGTTGCCAACACCACGGGGAAATTCAATTTCTGCCGGCGCCCGGCCTGGGACTCCTCCTCAATTAGGATTTCTCTTGTTATGATTTTACTTTTATTAGGCAAGCTGTAGCCTCTGTTTTTCCAGCCCTAGCTTTTAGTTACAGTAATCAATTTTTTTTTTTCAGTGTAACTGGCTGCAACTGTTGGCTTGGATATTGAGCTTTCATGGGCTTAGACATAGTGTGTTCCCATGAAGGGTCTTCTTCATACCTAGAAGACAGATGGGTAATAATAGCATACATTAATACCCCCACATTGGTTTATGTGTGTTTGACCACAGTGCAAGCATAATTATTTTTGCCCAGTAAAAGCTATTAGAGATCTATTTGGTAGGTTTTACGATCAATAGCTCTTGTGATATTTGTGTAGCAGCCACAGAATAATCAATTGAAGGTCATATAAAGTAAATTACCATCCTCCTATAATGATTCTTTTTTCTAGATGAGAATTGGGTTTTATTATTTCATCAGGAGCCTCTCAGCGACGCATGCTCTGTCTGTTGGAGAAAGAGAGATATAAAAGTTGTGAACGTGTTTTGAACATAGTATTAATATCCATTACTTGAATTTATGTTATTGGATTATTGAATTAGTGGATTCACACTGGAATTCCTTCAAAACCCTTTCTTATGTACTCAGTGACACAGTTAATAACAGTCCAGAGCAAATGGACGTCTTTTGCTGCATGGTGGAGTGAGTCACTTTGCAAAAAGTCAATCTTTGTAGCTGTCTCTTTAAAGCAAATTTAGAGTTGGTTAAATGTGTTATATTGACAGTGTGACGGAGCTTCTCTCTTCAAACCTTTTTGGTGAGTGACTGGTGAACTAAGCAGGGAAGGGAGTCAGGAATGCTGAATGCTAATGTGGTAGATCCAGGTGAGTCTGGAGGGGGGGCGCGGGGGAGGTAGAGTTAGGAAGGAACTTGGCACCTGCTTTCGGGGTGGAGGGAACCCCTCTCCTTCACCTCTCATGCCTAACCTGGATTTCAGACTTGCTGTGTGAGCCAGAGCCACGGTGTGTCTCTATAAAAGATTGCAATTTGCCAACCGGAAGCATGCAATCCCCCAACTGTCTTAAAGGGACCCATTTTCAGAGTTTAGCCTTTCTTTTTGTGGGTGCAATCAGTTGTGCACTGAAAAACTGCAGCCACAGTTGGATAACTGCAGGCACAACAGGCCACCAGAGGCCTCTTTGCTCCAAATTTTGTACCTGCAACTAATTGCACTTACAGAAAATGGGAGTGTGGTAGGAGCTTTTTTAAAAATTTGGGCCAGTAAATTCTCCATGGAGGAAAGAGGCAAGGAGGGAGACAATTACTCACCTTCTTAAAGACAAAGGCAAATGGAGACATCCTTTTTTTCACACGTTCCATCGAGTCTGTGGAGCACGGTTTGGGAGCCAAATACCGTACCCTGATCAGGTGGGACACCGCCTGGAACCGGGAACATCTCACAAATGTTGGAGGAACAATGCATTGAAAAGTACAGTAGAAAAGATAGTGGTGAGTTTGAGACTACAGCTCTGATGAGAAATTAATGAAGAGTTTTAAAGTAAATGGCAAGAGGCATTTTCTTTCCTTTAAAGGAATGGTTATTATTGTTGTAACTTCTCATTTGCTTTGGGGACAATTAAGATAGTAGTGCCTCTAGAGTGTAATCAAGTGGTATATGAGGGAGCATATATATTTTAAATGTTGTCTATAATATATGATTATGTATTTATACATAAAGAAATACATTTATACAAATAGTGTGCTTTATATACACACTTATATACACATGCACATATATACACATATTATACACACATATACATTTTATTTACTTTTTTATACGCTTAAGGAAAGAACAGTCTGGGGAGTGTCTGGCTGGCTCAGTCGGTAGAGGATACCACTTTTTTTTTCCTTAGATTTTATTTATTTATTTGACAGAGAGAAACACAGCTGAAGAGGGAACACAAGCAGGGAGAGTGAGAGAGGGAGAAGAAGGCTTCCCGCTGAGCAGGCAGCCCGATGGGGGGGGGGGGGCTCGATCCCAGGATCCCGAGATCATAACCTGAGCTGAAGGCAGATGCTTAATGACTGAGCCACCCAGGAGCCCTGCAGCATACCACTCCTAATCTCGTAGTCGTGAGTTCAAGTCCCACGCTGGGCATGGAGCCTAGTTAAAATTTTTAAAAATTTAGAGAGGAGAGTTTGTGGCATGGGTCATCCCCTGGTCCTTGTGGCTGAACCTCTGCCTACAGAGCCTTGTGGTGCTATGTCACAGGGAACTCATTCTGCCACCTTTTGAGTAAATATGGTGACAAGCCAACTGGGAACTTGAAAGCAAAACTTGTTTTCTAGCTTTTGCAGATAACCATAAATTAAGCTCATATTCTAGAAATTAGAAATCAAATGCAGAATGAGACTGGAAATTTAATTATGAAATATAATTGTATTCAGTAATGCATTTAATAATCAAACAACTCAGGAGAAGGTTTTGGTATTCCTTACAGTCCCTAGGAAATTGATGAGGAATAGAAAGTATAGGAGGACTGAAAAAGTAAGGAAGTCCAAGATACCATGGTAGACCAACCTTAGAATAAGACAGTGAAGGGCCAGGGAAAAGAAAATTAAGAGCCAGGAACTGTCCCTCGCTCCTTCCAATTTACTTATTGTCTCCATATCACAGCTTGGGTGTAAATAATATTTTGAAATCTGGATAGTTTTTCCTGTAGAATACTGCTTAAAGGAATGATTACATTCTTCTACAAGTTTCCTTTAAAAATTGTCTCTGACTGGAAATAAAAATGTAAAATTCAACGATGTATTGGCATTTGTTTTCATCTAGATATATAAGCCTGGGACTCTAGTCTCCAGGGAAAATGCCTTCAAGAGATGAAAGTGTCACTGGAAATAAAAATGAACTCTCAACCAACTTGTTAAGGACCGCACAAGCTGCTGCAGTTTGGGAACATCCGAGATTATAGAGACGCCTGTCCATTTCTCCCTGTCTTTCTTTTCATGATGCCTTAAAATATGAAGCTTCCATCATTGCCCTTCGAAGGGACAAACTTTCGGTTCCACATTTCAAAAAGGGACAGAGAACTTGGAATGAGTTCAAACAAGACAATGAGGGACCATTTTTCTTTAAAGTGAGAAGTCATGATTTGGGAAATGGACTTAAATTAGGAACAATTTCATGGATACAGGAAAATAGTCTACAAACCAAGAAAGTTTAAAAATAAATTTTAAGGAAGAACAAAGAGAAGTTATAAAATAACAGTTCTGATAAGCCGGAGGAGTCTTATGCAAATGAGGCATTACATCAATAAAGAGCTATGATTGAAACTGATTGATGATGATTATGGTGATGATCATTATGATTATTTCCTTACAAGTATTTTAACAACATCACCTTCTCTAGCCTCTAGTACTTGCTTTGCTGAACTCCGAGGTTGGTTAAACTCAACCATCTGCCTTTATTACATCTGTGCCAGTAGCTTCACTTGGATAATATGGTCTGACCCTGGCTAACCTTGGTTCCACTTTAAGAATAAGTCACAAGCTTCACATATGCTCTTACCACTGCCCTGCAGTTTCACCCTGTTTCCCACAATGTTGGATCTCCAGGACAGTAAGAAATCTCACACCTCCCCTCTCTCCTGAAACTTCCTCTTTAAGCTGACCTTGCTACAAATGTCACCCAGACCATAAGTGCCATCAGTTGGGAATCTCTCATCTTTTACATAATTTTAAATATTAAGGCTTACCTACAATTGCCCTGGCTTACCTCTCTCCTTCAAAATTACAACTGATGAAGTGCGCCTTCTGCTTTCAAAGAGCCAGCCATTTTGTGTAGCTTGTCTCCACATGCTTCTCATGGGTTTTGTGGACTTTGATCCATTGCTCTCCTGTAGCCAACAGTCTTTTACTGGATCAACTCACAAACTCAACTGAACAAGCCCTTCAACAGAAAAACGAACACACAAACAAAACTCAAACCCTGTTTTTGGCAAAGGATGATAATTGATCTCCAATGTCCGTCATTCCCGTCTCCCTTTGATTAAAGAACCTACCTATTTAGCTGAGTCCATCAGCACCTAGAAGAGAGAAAATTCTCCAGCTTCTTCTGCACCAAGGTGTGGCCATGTGATTGAGTTAGCAGATACAGTACCTCAATGTCTTGGATGCATCCTCAAAATGAGAGGATCGAAGCTTTTCATCACTGTCGTTTTTAAAAATATTTTATTTATTTATAGATATATAGAGAGTTTGTGCACATAGCAGGGAAGAGACAGAAGAAAAAAACAGACTCCCCAGTGAGCAGGGAACCCATTATGGAGCTCGCTCCCAAAACTCTGGGATCATGACCTGAGCTGAAGACAGACACTTCACTGACAGAGCCACCCAGGCAGCAACCCTCTTGTGTTTTTGTTGACCTAACTGTAAGGTAGCAGAATCTGGGGCCCTGGTGTTTGGGGAGCCTCCACAACAGTCTAGAACTTCTTATTGCCTGACATATTAGGGGAGAAAAATAAACATCCATCAAGTTGTTGTTGGGTTTTCTATCATTTGGAGCCCAAACTAGTCCCAGTGGATATGTTCACATTCCCTTGATTCCTCATTTCCCTAAATGTACTGCCACTCCCTTATCTTCCTTCCAGGTCCAAGAATTTTGGTCTTCTATGTACACAGCCTCCATATCCTCCCCTCTTCTGGTCTCAATGGATTCCAGTGTGGCTCCTATCTTGTCCCCACAAGAAATTGTTTTAGTCAGGCTCAGGGTCTCCACTTGGCCAATCCTCATTGTACCTGATGGTGTCCACTCTGTCTTTCTCATGTATTTTTTTATAAGATTCTCACATATCATATTCTTCTGTGTTTTCTTTGGCCTCACAGGTCACTACCCCTTGGTCTCTTTTGCAAACCTGCATTTCATTT
The DNA here is from genome assembly GCA_004023965.1 of Spilogale gracilis. Lineage (NCBI taxonomy): Eukaryota > Metazoa > Chordata > Mammalia > Carnivora > Mephitidae > Spilogale > Spilogale gracilis. The sequence goes on from PITA01000493.1 coordinate 18,255, forward strand.
GCCTTCTCCAGGACCCCTCCTTTGGTTTCAGAGACATTTTAACTCAACGTGTCCAAAATGGAACTCCTGATTTTCCTGTGTCTCAGCCATAATCCTACCTCCCTCTCCCTCATCATGGTAAATCATCTTAGTAAATTCTATAACTGGAATATGGAAGTCCGCTTTGATTCCTCTCTCTACCTCACTCTTCAAAACCCAAATCTCAAAGTGATTGTGATGGAGTCTCTCTCCAACACCAACACCATATGTATCTATTTCTGTCCATCCTTCTGTCACCCTCATCCAAGACATCATCACCTCTCTCTTGAACTATGGAACAGCATCTGATCTGATTTTCCCCACCTTCACTATTGCCCTATTTCAGGCTCTACAGTGAATTGATATTACACTGAGAATAGAACCTCAGCTAGCTACCATGGATCATACGGCCCTATAAAACATTGTCCCCTCCCACCGGGGCCTCCCCTCAGTTTCTCAGAAAGGCTGAAGTTCTTCCCCCATCCCAGAAAGCTAATCCTTCTCACTCATGGACTCTTCCATCGAGGGTTCTGGTGCTTGGCTCTTTCTTACCTTCTGATTTCTCTTTAAGTATTACTGCCTGAGCAAAACCTTCATCGGCCACTTTATTTAAAGAGACACACACATAGACACACTGATCCTTTATCACATTCCCCTCCTATCAAATTCCTTTACAGCAATATTTTTTTTTCTTTTTCAAGGAATAATTTATGAAATGTATTGGTCCAATTAATTCCTAAAAGTTTTTTTAAATAACTTCATTGAGGCATGATTTATATACCATGAAATTCACCTGCTTTAAGTATACATTCAATGTTTTCTACTTTAAGTAAACTTAAAGAGTTGTACAACCATCATGCCCTTTGAGAGTCACTCCTCATTCCTACCCCAGACCCAAGCAACCACTAATGGGCTTTCTGTCTCTACAGACTTGCCCTTTGCAGACATTTCATATAAATGGATACATTTAAAATGTGGTCTTTTGTATATAGTTTCTCCCATTTAGCATAATGTTTTCAAGGTTTATTTTTATGTGTTATGATACTAATACTTCATTCCTTTTCTTTGCCAAATAATATTTCACTGTGTAGCTATACCATAGTTTTTCCTATTCACCCGTTGATAGTTATTTAGATTGTTACCATTTTGGACTATTATATACAATGTTGTACGGTACTTACTATTTTTTTTAAGATTTTATTTATTTATTTGACAGAGAGAAACACAGCTAGAAAGGGAACACAAGCAGAGGGAGTGAGAGAGGGAAAAGCAGGCTTCCCGCTGAGCAGGGTGCCCAATGCGGGGTTCGATCTCCGGACTCCAGGATCATGACCTGAGTTGAAGGCAGACGCTTAATGACTGAGCCACCCAGGTGCCCCAATACTTATTATTTTTAATGGAACATCAAAAACTGACGAACTTTGTCTCCCCCAAAGGCTGCAAGACTGACATCGGTGACTACCTGCTTTATTATCAACGTGTGCCTCCTACCTAGCAAACTTCTGCCACAGACTAGGTACTCAGAATATACTTGTTAAAGGATGAATGATAATTAACTCCATGTGTGGTGCTGGGACCGAGCCCGTGTCGGGCTCCCTGCTCAACATGGCATCTGCTTATCCCTCTCCCTCTGCTCCTCCCCTTGCTCTCTCTGTGTCTCAAAATACATAAATAAAATCTTAAAAAAAACTTACAGAGATGGAAGCAGGACAATATTCTAATTTTTGTATGACCTCAACTCTGGGTCACATAATCTCCCAAATCTGCCTCCACTTCTCCTTGTTGTACCTATTCAGGAAATATTAGTGTGAGATGGGTGGAGCCCACATACCCTCAGGCAGTTTGCAGTGTGCCCATCTCTGACTCTGGAAAGTCTTGGAGCTTTGCAGAACTGTGCAATGTTGCTATACATGTATCTGATTTATATGGAGTTCAGGGAATGGATCTTGAAGGTTATTGGGACATGTCTCCCGTCTAGTGAAATCAGACCGCAGGACCGGGAACCTGAATAGAAAATTTGGGAAGAGTTTTTAAATAGGAGTATGTATGGATGTACATCGCAGCAGATAGGACCAAATGAAGTCCGCTTCTCCCGGGGCCACAACTAGGGAGACTTGACTCCCAGAAACAAGCAGGGTTCCCAGCAAATAAAATGGCTCTCGCCGGCCCCACACAGAGCTGAAAACTAACTACTATTGTAATGATGTTCTGTGTCTGCTTCATTTAAACAAGGATATCCTAACCCTCCTGCAAGCAGTGCCCTGGGTGTCAACTTTGGGAAAGAACTGCAATCCCTGTTGCTTCTATATGAAGCCATTAAATAAAATCAGAGAATCTGTGAACTTACTATTCGAAGCTGCAAGTCCACAGACAGAGCTATGGTGATTGTAGCCAGCTCCTCAGGGAAGGAAAGATCCGAGGCAAAAAGAGGCTGAGGAAAGCAGGCGAAATACCTGGGGCCTTCCAGAAGCCAAAATTAGGCACATGAGGCCAATCTAACAAAGGCCTGGAAGGATCTAGGGTCTCAGCAGCCGAGGGGCTCAGAGAGGAAGGGCTAAGCAATTTTCTTCCCATGTGGATAGAGCAGACTCTGTTTTACTCAGTAATTTCAGCCAAACTCTAAGAAGAATGTGGCAAATAAGTAACCCTCCCCCAAACATTCTCTGTTTGTTGGAGGAAAACAAAACAAAGCAACCTCAAACAATCCAAATGAACCGGGTTTTGAAAGGGTGATTGGAAACACTTTTGGTAAGAAGGTATTGGATGGGAACATGCCTGTTTAAACAGGGTAGGGACGGGAATGAAGAACAACACAGAAGCTTTTCCTTGAGCTTCAGGTGCCAGGAGGATGAGTTTCTGTGGGTGGCAGGGTTCAGAGGCAACCAAAAGGACGTGAAGTATCCAGGAATGGGCCAGTCAGAAATTCCAGGGAAAGAGGGAGGGGGCACTTCGTATCTGTCACAACAGGCACAAGAAGAGGTCAAGGGAAGAATCCAGTTGAAGGAGAAACTGGGACCAGGTGACGTTAGTTGTGGAGTAAACAAGTCTGTCCAAGAAATGATGAAGAGGGGATGATGGCAAGCAAACTATGAGCAAATCCAAAGTCTGTGACTAAATAAATGATGTGACCAGACTTTACAAATAAATTTGAAGTGTGCAGAACCCAATGTGTCTTTTATTTTTATTTATTTATTTTTTGAGGTATGTCCTCAGAGTAGTTCACAGAATAACATTCAGTACCCATAACCCATCCCTCAAAGTATGCCCATTGCCTGCCGGCAATCCTTGGCTAGACCTTCTTCCTCCGCATTTCCCAACTCACCTGCCCCTCCAATCTTTTCTGGTTTTCTCCTAGAAGAGAAAGAACATGTAATAATTTTGATTTAAAATGTCCTGTGAAGTCGTAGAACAAGATAAAAATGAACACTACCATTGACAGACAACTGTTAGCAAAATTGAGAACAATTCTCACAAACTGGATGGTTGGCCAGAAAAGGGAAATCAATCCATCACCCATACAATGCCATCAAGATGAATGTTAGTTGAAAGATCCTTTCTTGGTTTTGCTTCCCTCTCCCAAACCCCGAGACCCACCACCTCCCATGAGAACCATCATTTAGGTTCTCAAGTAATAGGATATGTAGCTATAGATTTTTTTGAGGCTCTCAGAATTCAATTTCTCCCTACTATCTCCTGCTGATGAATATTTAACTTTTTAACATTGATAGTAGGGATTCTCGATCTTCCAGAAAGAGATAAGGAGACACCATTGTTGAGGATGTGTAATGGAGAGCTGCTGGGCATAACGTGGGGAATGGCCAGAACAAGTTTCATTATGGGAGGTGTGTTACTTATAGGAGGAGTCCTTTGGGGGATGGCAGATCCTAGAATTTTTTTCTCTATATTTGATAAACCACATACAGGCAGTAGGATTAGGATCAGATCTACTTTTTGCCTAGCAGAGTCACTGGTATTAAATACTGGGAATAAGGGCAGGCGGCATGGAACAGGGAACAGCTGAAGCTCTCAGAAGAGATTTTCAGTCAACACCCAAGTGGACTATGAGTGGTGTTCAGAGGGCTCCACTTAACACTCGTTCTGGGTGGAGGGCACTTTAGCTAAACATTGGTATGGAGAGGAAAAGGCAACAACAGTAACTTGAAGGACCAAGAGAATTTTACTACTGAAGCAATAAATAAATAGCATGTAGCCTATTGCCCGAACCAGGGGAGAAAAAAAAAATCGGAGGAAGAGTTTGATCTGATCAGTAAAATGCAAGAAGACAGGTATAGGAAAACTTCCTCTTCTCTGGCATATGTCTCCTTCAGTCTCATCCTGGTACTGCATTAAAATACTTTTGATGCCAGCTATGGGGGACTTTCCCTACCCCAAATGATTCTCTGTGGCATGTGCTGTGTGTCCTACAATGTATCTCAATTCCATCACTATGTACCTGGAGATGGTGTCAGAACCCAGAGGTTAAGAGTTCCATCCCATGAGACTGACCTCACCTTCACTTCAGATGCCAGAACCCAGATTGTCACCTGTGCTTCCCACCAACCAGCTATAAATCAGAGGTTCCCATGGACCCCTCCTTAGGTTCAACTCATTGTCTAGAGTGGTTCACAAAACTCAGGAAAAGAGTTGACTTACTGTTTGCCTATTTATTGTGAAAAGATATAAAAAAGAATGCAGCCTCCCTTTCTGGTGGCTATCCTTGTGGACTTTGAGCAGACTGGACGGGGGGATTACAAGAAAAAGGCCAGGTGGGCCTCTGTACATTTGCCAGTGACAGGGATAATCACATACAAACTTTCCTGTAGAAGACTGAATAATGCCCCCACTAAAGATGTCCATGTCCTAAAATCTACAAACTTTTATTACAAGGCAAAATGTAACTTTGCAAATGTGATTAAGGTTTTTGAGACAAGGAGATGACCCTGGATATCCAACGTAATTACAAGGGTCCTTATAAGAGGGAGGCTGGAGGATCAGGCTTAGAGAAAGGGGTGAGTTTCTAGAAACTGTAGAAAGCCAGAAACAGTATCCCCCCTACAGCCTCCAGAAGCCACCAAGCTCCACCAATCGGTATTAGACTGCTGACTTTCAAAACCATAAGATATAAACGTATTATTTTAAGCCACTAAATTTGTTACAGCAGCAATAGGAAACTAATACATAACTTAAGGAAAGTTCCTGAAAATAATAACATGTATTTAGCATCTGTGGAGATGGAAAAAGTGTGAAAGAAATTAAGCTAACTTACAAAGAAATTTTCAGTTCTGAGCTCTACATAATATCATAACTTTGATGTATCTTACCAGTGACACAAAATAAACTAAGGATATAATTGTTTCACTAGAGCAAGGATGGATAGTAGCAATGGGCAGAAATCATATTGAAAAAAAGAAAACCCACAGAAACTCTGCTAGTGATATCAAGAACAAACTTCAGATACTGAAGTAAATACTCAAGGGAAAAGAAAAGTGTAGAGATACTGATAGTAAAATGGAAATTCATGAGAGTTTTGGAGAAGAAGACGGAACAACTAGAACAGAAACAGTATTCAAAAACAAAATTAAAACTTCACTGTGTTATAAAAACTAAAATAGGCACAGCAAATAGTTTCATAGCAGAATAAGCAACTTCCACAAAAATAAATAAATAAACAAACAAACAAACAAACAAACAAATAAATAAATAAATGGCTGGCAGCAGGATTAAATGATGGAAGACCATATCATATAAGCATATGGGAATAAAAAGAAACAATAAAAAAACTGTAAAATAATACAAAACAGGCTGACCTCGGATTTCTGTGCTGAAAATACTGAAGGTAAGGGGAAAGCATCTACTCAGTCCAGAGGTCATTAGACCATGACTCACTGCATTGTCACTAGCCACTATTTCTCTGCTGTGGAAAGGCTTCATAGGCACATTTTCAAATAACATGAAAGTTGATCATCCATGGTACTATGATTTTTGAAAACAAATTCACACTTAGATACTGGCCCACAGAGCAATGAATCAAAATGATAAAACCAGGAATGAGAATTCCATCGCCCCGTACAGCCCCATCTTCACTTTTGCAAATTGTATTCTGATTTTAGCAATACAAATTAGGAAGCTGGTTTAGGGGATGATTATGTGTTGGAAGAGTATCCTGCCACTAGAGGCAAGTACGGTCCTGTGCTGCTTCAGCTATTCCTCTCAGACTCCTTCCTGAAGCTGGGAATGATGTTGTGTGGCATGACTGGGTTGCTTGTGTTTGGTTGTGACTTCAGACAGTAACTAGTGACCTTGTGTTTCAGCCCTCATTACAGATGATCCCACTCTTACATTTGGAGAACATGACTGTGTACCATGAGCAGCCTCTCCTCACTACCTTTGCTTCCCAGAGCTAGAGATACACAGAGCAGCAAAAATCATTGTCAGTTCATTCCCAAGGCTATCACCAAATCAATATTTTGCAGCATCAAACTCATACTGAATGACCTGAGTCATGGAGTTTTCTTTTTAACTGAGCAAAGTATTATAATAATCCTGAGTAGCAGGTAGTATTTTTTATGATGCTTCATTTTTCCAGGTATTTAGTTATTAAAAACCACTATCATTTGTGGTTTTTAAATATAGATTTCTTTGTGGGTATACCCACATACAGAAAACACACAATGTAGAAAGTATATTTCATTTTGGTGACATTATATTTTGTTTTTCTTTTGCTTTTCAGCTTATGAATTCACTCCCCACCTCCTTCTCTCTCTACTCACATCAGCCTACTTCTCCACAGGGAAATAATATGAATTACCCAGTAATAATCTTTCCATATGTCTTCAAGCACATACATTCTTACACAAATATAATCCTATGATCCTCAATCAGTGGATATAGAGGGGTGTGTGTGTGTGTGTGTGTGTGTGTGTGTGTGTGTGTACATATACGTGCCTGTGTGTGATTACTCATTTTCCAAAATGAACTGTATTTCTCACACAAGGACTTTCCTATTCAAAATTTTTCATGGAATTCCGTCTGAGTCAACTGATATGGCTCTATTTCTTTTTCTTCTTAAAGACTGCATTATAGGCTATGCAATGGGGGTAGTGAGCTTGAAATTTTTTTTGTTTCTTTTTCTTATTTTTCCTCCTTTTTCCTTCTTTTTTTTTCCTTCCTTCCTTCTTCCCTTTCTCTCTCCCTCCTTCCCTCCTTCCTTCTTTCCTTTCTTCCTTCTAACTGTGCAGAGCACTATAGCCAACATCCTTATATATGTCCCCCATACTGCCGGAAAGAGCTTTTATTTTGGGGGGGGGTGGATTCCTGAGAGTAGGACTGCAGAATGGGAAGATAAAGGCACTTTTAACTTCAGAGAAGCAATCAGACTGCTTTCCTAAAATGCAAAAAGTCTTGATGTTTTCACAAACTATGTTTGAATTGTATTATTTTACATACATTCCTGCCATCAATAGGTGATAAGAATTTTTTTCAATTTTTTCAGCTTGATGAATAACAAATGATACTTCACTATTTTGTTATTTTCATTTTCTTGCTCCCAAGCAACTTTAACCATTTTTTTATTCCTTTTCTTTTATTGTTACTTAAATTAAAATTTTTTTCCAGTGTTCCAAGATTCATTCCCCATTCCCCACACCCAGTGCTCCATGCAATAGGTGCCCCCAGTACCCACCACCAGGCTCTCCCATCCCTCTACCCCCCTCCCTCCAAGTCCCTCAGTTTGTTTCTGTGTCCAAAGTCTCTGCTGTTTCGTTTCTCTCCCTGGATTACCCTAGGTCCCATTTACTTTCCTTCTCCCACTGTCCTCCAGGTTACCCCTCATGCACCGCAAGTAAGTGAAACCATGTGATACTTGACCATCTTTTATTTTCCGAGGGCCCTGCGGACTGGCTCCTCTACCATCTCCTCGCAGCTCACGTTCATTCTTCCGTTGGTGGGCTGTTTGTCTCCATCTTGGCAATTGGTAAGAGCTGTTGGTATGTGTTAGCTATTAACTCTTGTACTCTATTAGCTTTATAATAAAGAGGAGGTTTATTTAAAAAAAAAAAAAGAAGGAAGTTAAAAGGACCTGAAATCCATTCAAAGATGAAAATGCTTTAAACATTCTCTCTTGGAAAGATTTGCATTTTAATTGGTATCAAGGCTGAAAAGAAAGAAGATTCTAGAGATACTTCTGATCATCGGGGAAAGGGTAGAAATCAAACCTCTCTGGTCCTTGATTCGCACTTCTCCCATAGATATTGAATCTGTGTGTCTTAGGGTATCTGGATGTATGATGATGCTGAAAAGTTGAGCATGTGTTATGCTCAGAACATATATGGAGAAGGGGCAGGAGCAAGATGCCAACAGAAGCAATTCACGGAAACTTAAATTTTCAGGTTCTAGGTGACAGGAGTGGACCTTTTGTAGTTTTTTTTTGTTGTTGTTGGTTTGGTTTTTTACTCTGATCTCTTTATATTTTGGGAAAATATGTATAAAATAAAATTTTTACGTGTTCAATTCTGTTCAGTGGTATTAAATATATCTATATAATGTGTAACAATTGCCGCCATCAGTTTCCATAACTTTTCCATCATCCCAAACTGAAACTCAACCCATTAAACAAACGCTCCCCATTTTTCCCTCCTCAGCCCCCCACTGCCACCATCGTACTTCTGGCCTCTACCAATTTTACTACTCTAAGTACTTTACATGAGTAAATCATACAGTATTTGTCTTGTGACTGGCTTCTTTTCACTCAGCATGATGACCACAAAGTTCATCCATGTTGTAGCATACGGCAAAATTTCCTTCCTTTTAAGGCCAAATAATATTTCATCGTATGTACAGACCACATTTTGTGTATCCATTCATTCACCAATGGACATTTGGGTGTCTACTTTTTAGCTATTATGATCAAGGCTACCATGAACCTGTGTTTACAAGTATGTCCTCAAGACCCTGTTTTCATTTTTTTTTTAAAGTATCTATCCAGAAGCAGAATCGCTGGATCATATGATAATTCCACTTTTCATCTTTGGAAAACTGCCATACTGTATTAAACAGAGCTAGGCCATTTTACTTCTCTACCAACAGTGTCCACGGTCTTCATTTCTCCAAATCCTCGTCAACACTTTCTTTTTTCTTTAGTAGCTGTTCCAATGGGTAGAAGTAATATCCTACTATAGTTTTGGTTTGCATTTCCCTAATGATGAGGAATGTTGAGCATCTTTTTCATGTATTTATTGGTTATTATGTGTCTTCCTTGGAAGGACCTTTGTCTTGAGTTTGGCACAGGCTTGATCCCACAAAGGAAGCAGATACTCAGTTCTAGGCTCAAATTCCCAGAGCATTCAGACCATCTGGAATCAGAGAGCTGATGTTTGCCTGCATGACTTAGAGGCAACAGAGGTGGCCCTGAGATAATGCAGCCCCCTCCCATTAACTCACCTGATGGGAAAGGACAAAGACAACAACATTGGTCCCTGGGGCAAATGCTCTACTCAGTTTCCCTATCACGTGTCCATAGATGGCTGATGCAGGAAACACTGTGGGCTCCACCACTTCCTGCTTCTATAAACTTGCTTCCAACTTCCATGTGGAACTTATCTTATAAAATGGGCCTTGACTTCCTTTTCCATAAAATCAGGAAAATACCTCCCGGAGCTCTTCGTAGGATCAAGCGTTAAATGCAAATGAAGTTGCTTTAAAATGTAATGGAAACATTATAGAAATGTGACTGCTTTGACAATTTTTTTAAAAGATTATTTATTTTTGAGACAGAGAGTGAGAAAGCATGAACAAGGGCAGAGAGAGAAGCAGACTCCCTGCAGAGCAGGGAGCCCGATGCGGGACTTAATCCCAGGACCCTGGGATCATGATCTGAGCCAAAGGCAGACACTTAACCAACTGAGTCACTCAGGTGCCCTGCTCTGACAACTCATCAGAAGAGGTCTAATTTCATTCTGTGAGCTGATGAACCGCAAAAAGTGGTCATTAACTCCCCCCTTTTTTTGAGCAAGAATGAGAGGTGATTTAAGTAAGGTTCCTTACATATGTGTATATATTATTAAAACCTCCTCTTCAGTAAAGATGTTTTTTAGAAGGGCTTAGCCATGTCCAGTTCAAAGGTATGATTCCTAAGATAAAACATTAAACAGTGGAAGCCACTCCCTCTTTTCTCCATCCAAAATTTCAAAAAGGCAGATGAGCTACCCATTAGCGGATGCATGACTGTGTGTGTGATGAACTGATTTTTCGACTTGGCCTGAAGATTGAGGTCCTGGGAGCTGGGGGGGAGGGGGGTAGAGGGGAGCAGGCAGAGCCCATGCCTGACCTGCTAAGCATGGACCACATTATTCTTCCTGCCTCCTCCTCATGGCAGCCAGGTGCTTTCTGAACTCAGAAACATTATTTCTGCCATTTGCATCATATCAAAAAAATTGGAAAATAAAAGTAATAAAGTGAAATCTGCTGGTTGGCAATGCGGGTTATGAATCACAAACGCTCTCTGAGGAATTTGAGCCGAGAGGATATTTTGGTTTAAACAAGTAATATAATTCAGGCCAAAATGGCTTCCAGATTTGAACTTGCAAAAAAAGAGTGGTGGCACACCATGTCAACTTGAAATTTCTAGGAAAAATCAATATCAGCTTGGATATTTTATCTCTGGGGGGTCTGGGAAGAAAAGAGACAAAATAGGGATCATTATGATGTTGTAAGCTGTTAGTCATCAAAAACCTTTCTCTATGTTCTATAAATTCTATTTCAGCTGCATAAAATGCAATAGACCCAAGGACAACCCCCATGCAGGGGAGAGGTGGGGGAAACACAACCACATAATAAAACTGGGACGACTTTCATGGCAATGTGGCCATAAACCAGTAAGCTGGAATTTCATCAATATGACATCATTCCCGATGTGACATCGGAGAGCCCACCCTCCATTTCCCCTCCATCCCTGCCTCACACTCACCTCCTTTCCTCTTAAAGAGATGATGAAGCTGCCCGTGCAGCACAGAAGGATAATAAAAACCTGTATCCCTTAAGCTGAATTCAGCCCATTGAACTGCACAAACAGCAATAAGCAAAACAAAGCTAGCAGGAAACTTTTGCACACAGCATCTGTTACAATCACATAACCACGAGACAGCTGTTTAATCCCAACTGTTAACATAAGATCATTTGTGTGTTTGAAGAGCAATCCCATTTGGATTTCCCCCTTTATTTATTTATTTTCTAGCTTTTCCAAGAGAGAGGCTTTCTCAGCTGTAGGATGCAATTTACGTTTGCTAGCTTTTTCCACTTCTACCCTTAGCTTCCGAACGAGAGGGTGGTGTGGTTTTCTAACTCTAAATACTCAGAAGGGAGAGAGGACAGCTGTGTGGTCTCCTAGTTGGGAGCAGGGCACGGCCCTTTCTCGGCCTCTGGGACCTGCTTTTTGCTCCCCAGAACATTCATAAACCATTTTGGTCAGATTATGGGAAAAGGCCCTCACATGAAATGTGTCTGGTGGTCTCTGCCAAATTCTGGTTGAGACTTGAGTTTTCTCAGCACCACCCAGGATTGGAAACAGTCCCTGTAAAGTTCAGTTCCCAAACTAAAAACAAAGTCATTAGGCTCCCAGTTGCTCTGAAAGGGTCAATGAAGGATGTGAGCAGTGTGGGTGGCCTGTCTCAATGCCCACTTTGGAAGCCTGACCAGGACACCTAGATGGTTTACAAGGGCGTGTTTTAAATTCATACTCTTCCTTTGATTTGTTCCCTGTATGTCATACCTCCATGCCTGCAGGCTTCCCAAATGCTCGCGAGACAATATGCATGCTTAGCTGTTGAAATGCAGCCAGTGTGTCCCAGAAGTGTTTGCTGTCCGTGGCAAGCCGGGCACCGCTGACCACGTGGTCCTGGGATGAGGGGAGGTTGCCAGGCCCATGTGGACCGGCACTAACTCAAAACTGCCTGAAATTAGCATTACATCAATCTTTCTTCACCTCCTTCTTTAACTATTTCATCCCAAAGAATCCTCCGTCTTGACCTCAACACGATAACAAAGTGTGTGATACACAGTTAATCTTGCTGGGAAAGTGGAAACCCAAGTCTTTCTAAACGTCAAAAAAAATGTCTTAAACCTGACTCTTTGGACAAGTTAATTTCTCAGTCACATGAATCTTGGGAATGTAGGGACTTTTCACTCCTTCCTTCCTTCCTTCCTTCCTTCCTTCCTTCCTTCCTTCTTCTTTCCTTCTTTCCTTCTTTTGCCTAATGTTTAATTTAATTTTCAGCTTTCTTGAGGCAAAACTGACAAATACAAATCTCACGTATTTCAGGTCTACTCCTTGATACACAGATGCATGGTGAAGTGGTCATCACTATCAAGCTAACTTTTTCAGTTTTAACCTGTGAAAAAGATAAGCTATTTACATGTAATTCACATCCTTCTGAAATGATAATGGCCACAGTAATTTTTGGATGACCTCTGAATTTCTCCTGAATAAAATAACCTCTCTTCTTCTCTCTTTGGCTCCACATTTGCAGTTAGGGCTCTCATGTCCAGCCCTGGCCCCTCAAAAAAGTTAGAAGAGACTAGGTGTCATTTTTCTGAGATTAAGTAAGAAAAGGAAAAGTCATCAGTTATGGCAATAGTCAAAAGCCATTGACTATCAATGTTGGAAAAAAATTAAATATTTAGACCAGTCTATGGTGTGATTTGTTATCATACTTAGATAAAATGTTTTTGCTTTTAACTTGACGTTCTTTATCACACACAGAAAAGTCTGCATCCCCCTCTGGGGAGTGGGGGTTGCTGTGGTGCCGCAGATGGTGAACATCCATCTTAATGTTCCACTTCCCCTACATGGGACAAAATCACTGACATCTTTAATGGGACAAAATCCTTTATCGACTGATTCATTTCCATGTTTTGTTTCTGCAGCTAGACGGGATATCCTGTAAGGTGGTGAAAGGGAGGGAAATGTACTATCCGTTTCTGATTTGCCATTTATTATTATTATTGTTTTTTCCTACTCTTGAGATGATATTATATTCATCGACTGCTTTTCATATATAACACCTACTTTAGGGATTTTTTTTTTCTTCCTTCCCTTCCCACTCTGTCCTAATTAACAGATCTGGCAGGAATTTGAAAAGAGTTTATTTTTACTACATAAAAAAGCTGTATCATTTAATATTTGCTACTTTTCTTAAAAATAGATAATGATCCAATTATTGTGTACCCTAAGTTTCTGAATAAAGGCCCTGGCTTATTGTATGTGAGTTAGTTAACTATGGGACCAGTTGAGGATATGGTTTGGATTGATTTTAGAAGAAGAGGAACTACCCAAGGGGAGAGAAAAATCCCACTGTCTGAAGCAGCACACAAAAAGTTATATGAGTATCTCTTAGATTCTCATTAGTCAGCTAAAACCAGGAAATAAATATCCTACTGTTTTGCGATCACCGCCAGTTACTGCTGTAACAGGAAACACAAGAGAGAGAGAGAGAGAGAGAGAGAGAGAGAGAGAGATGATCTGAGGAAACCTGGAGCCCTGGAGCCCCAGTTGGACGGTGACTGATTCACATAACTCACACATCTCACCAGGACACCTACCTCCTGTGAAAAGTACTAGATAAATCTACCATCACCCCGGTAATGTTTGAACCCAGCCACCTTTCTTTCTGAAACTTTAGTCTAGCACTCAAAACTTTAGAAAAGTATTTGTCTGGATTATTAGGCTCTGTTGCATTTTTATCAAATACAAAATGCTGCATTTCAAGGCAACATATGTCTTTGGACAAAGCTTGTGCATTTTCCCACTCGGCGCGTACTTTCATGTTCTACAAAACATAAGATAGATCTTGGCAAACAGCTATTCATCAGGAAATCATGAGGTCACACACAAGCGTCTTTGAAATGAGGACAGGTACAAAGTTAAATGGTGTGATATCGTGGGTTGGGACTGGGAAATGAACTAAATCTGAACTGACCAGAGACTTTGTTTTGCAAGGTAGATCATCCCTGTGCTTATATGGTCTTCCCTTTGGTATGATAGGACTCAAGAGGGGCAGACCATTCTCAAGCTGGCCATCTTGAATGTGAGAGACAAAAAACTGAAGAAGAACAAACGATGGAAGTGAGGTTTAGGAATATGGGCAGTGGGAAGGCGTTTACTGACAGCTTTGCTCTACCTCCATCAGCAATCCCATCATCCCCTCATTGACGCAAGCTCTCATCTCCCCCTCACAAGAGCACACTTTCTGCGTCCACCTCATCTTCCTACCCATCCATTCACCTCTTGGTTTTTCCATGGCATGTGTCCTGTGCCTGCATGGCTTTGACATTCTGGGTCCCAGCTTTGCTTTTTTCTGATCTACATTTCCCTTCAAGGTGAGTCCAGAGGCCACAGGGAGTTCTTATTTACCTATTATCTACTTCTCTGATTAGTTCATATTATAGCAATTTTCTTCATGATTCTTGAGAGTAAGCTCTACCTGCCACCTTATTCAGCATCCTTTAGTAGAAGACAGTGGATAAGATTAGAAGCACTCCTAAAATTTACTTTCTTCTTTTTTTTTATGATTTTATTTATGTATTTGCTAGAGAGAGCAGGTGAGTGAGAGAGACAGAGAGAGGGAGAGCACAAGCGAGGGGAGTGGCAGGCAGAGGAAGAAGCAACCCACACTGGACAAGAAGCCTGACTGGTGACTCGATCCCAAGACCCTGAGAACATGAACTGAGCCGAAGGCAGACACTTAACTGACTGAACCACCCAGGTTCCCCTAAAATTTACTTTCTGTACATCGTTTAAAAAGTTTATATTTCCAGTAAGTCTTAAAACATAGTATTTGGTACCTGATCTACATTGTTGGACTGTAGCCCTTCTTTACATCCTCCTCAGACCATCTCTTTATCTATTACCCAATGATATGCATTTGCAATGGAGGCAAATGGAAACTGTCCAAGACTGGCTCAACCGCATTTGTAAATCAATTAGGATATAATTCAGCACAATATGGAGGGTACATTTCATTTTACTTGTTACAAATATTCCAGGGAAGATTTTATACCTAGGAATATGTGTTTTGAATTTGTTAAATGGCTTGGTTGCTTTTTGATTTTCTTTTTTTCTTTTCTTTTTCTTTCCTTTCTTTTTTTTTTAAACTAAATTGATAGAATCAATTGATAATTTGGGGATTAAAAACAGGAAGATTCTTTTGACGATTGAATCAAAGTATGTTTAATATTTTTTAAAGGCTTTTCATTGAGCAAAAAAAATACTTTGAGAAAAAATGGTCTGATTAAGCATTTTATACAATCAGAAAAGAAAACTCATGCCAGCCAATTCCTGATACCTCATTCCTTCAACCAACTGAAGTGGTAAATTGAGGCAATTATCCCAAACACCTTTCCTTAATTATAGGGATTGTCTAGGTAAGCAAGTTCTGGGCCTAAATTTTTGCAATAATTATCTTAATTTGCACTTCGTTTTGCATGTGAAGACACAGCCTTAGCATCATGGTCACTTATAATT
Source organism: Spilogale gracilis (assembly GCA_004023965.1). Classification (NCBI taxonomy): domain Eukaryota; kingdom Metazoa; phylum Chordata; class Mammalia; order Carnivora; family Mephitidae; genus Spilogale; species Spilogale gracilis. The sequence goes on from PITA01000493.1 coordinate 33,787, forward strand.
TCGTATCCGAACTATGTAGCTAAACACACTTGAAAACAGAAATTCATCTAAAAGATATTTTAATACCAGTGCTAACTTGATTTTTTAAATCTTACACTCTTTTATTGTATTTTCCAAATTTCTCATAATTAGCTCATATTACATTTATAATTTGAAACAAATGAGCATATCAAAAATTATATTGAAATAAAATACCTTGAATTACTTTACAGAGTTTCTCAATGTGTGGTCTGGGATGGGAAATTGTTGCAACCATGTTTGGAAAATACAATCTGTCACAGAGCCCCTCTGGTAATATGTAGTACCTGACCACTTCCTCTCTTTAAAAACCGCATACTGAGTATTAGGAGCCTTTTTAGTTCAATACACTCAAAGATCTTATTCAAAAGTGTAGGATTGATTTCTATGAACAGGATGTTCACTTAAAGTGAGCTCTCTTCCCTGGTCTTTCCCATGGGACTTGTTCTCTTCACCGTGGAGGCTGCACTTACTCTCTCTTCCCTTTGGCCAACTTCTCATCTCTTCAATGAAACAAGAAAAACAAAAGCAAGAGGAATAGTTATTTCAAGTTATCGCAATTATGGCAGCATTGTCTAGCTCTATGTTGACTCTGTTTACTTATATTATTTAGAGTCCAAAATTAAATATGAAAAATAAAAACCATGATCCTCAGTTGGCCAATAAAACTAAGGCTTAATCAAAGTATTTTGTGCCCAAGGTCACATAACCAAGAAAGGCAGACATAAAATTTGAATCTAGATCTAACTCCCCAGCCTACCTGTTCCTTACTTATATCACACAAAATCTACAATGCCATTGGACCTGTGACCAGAAGGACCCCAATGGGAACCAAGAGTTTTTCTGCATTCTCTCAAACCAACAGGACACATTTTCTTCAGTTCAGTAAAGTCAACCTGGACCTTACTATTTAAAAACCAACAACAAAACCTTCAGAGAGGATCAGATCCATGAAAAATATAAACACTTAAAAAATTCTTCTTGGGGTGCCTGGGTGGCTCAGTTGGTTAAGCGACTGCCTTCAACTCAGGTCATGATCCTGGAGACCCGGGATCGAGCCCCACATCGGGCTCCCTGCTCGGCGGGAAGCCTGCTTCTCCCCTTGCTTGTGTTCCCTCTCTGGCTGTGTTTCTCTCTGTCAAATAAATAAAATCTTAAAAAAAAAAATTCTTCTCTTCCAGAACTCACGTTGAGGTGGAGCTTATATTGTACTTTGCTATTGAGGAAATGGAATGGAAACTTAATTACTTATTTTTGGCCAGATATTTTGCATATACTTTTTTTCATATACTTTACACTCCTTTTTTCATATACTTCTCACCGAAAACTTGTGAGGTTGCTCCCTAATTCACAGATACAGATCAGACAGGTTAAGTAACTTACTCAAGATCACAAATTAGGAAACCACAGACTGGGATTCCAATCCAAGTTTGGACTCCAAAATCCATGCCTTTATTCTCTGTAGCACAGAGTTTCTCGGTGTAGCATCAGTGATATTTTGAGTTGGGTAATTCTTTGTTACATAGGTGCCTGTGGAAGGGGTGGGGAACTGTCTGAGGATTGTCGGGTATTTAACAGTCCCCTCAGATTCTACACCCCAGATGCCATTAGCACCAACTCACCAAAACATGACAACTAAAAATAACTAAAAATGTCTCCAGACATTGCCAAATGTCCCTTGGGGTCAGGGGGAAGTAAAAAAATCATCTTTATGTCAGGACCACTGCTCTAGTATTTACCCTTATCCAAAGTTATCCACGAAGAGAAAAGTAGTTAAATGGGTTGGTCTTTGAATAGATTATATGATTTTTTTGTTATCATTGTTCTCAGAACTGTAGATTCTGACCAATAAAAACTGGAATTTTAAGAAAACACAATAGGCTCCTCAGTTAATAGTTACACCTGTATATCTCCTAGAATGAGGGGGGGAAATAGTAGCTAGAAGATTTCTGATGCATTTGATAAAATGGGATTTTGTGAAAATTCAGAATTTTCTTCTAGTTATCCAGCCCCAATGAGGGAAGAGTTTTTCTAGTTTGTCTACCACCATCTTAAAGCACTGAGTAAAGGGCGGTCTTTGGAGAGATTTTGAAATATACTTCCCACTTCTGGGTTGATAAGTGGACCACAGAACATGCGCTTTTTTAGAGAAGCTGCAACAACTAAGCTACAAAAATATCACAAGTCTAAGGAGATGGCCAATATTCAAGAAGACTCATATCTCACAATATGGTAAATAGCTGCACCTACCACAAAGAGATTGATGTTTCTAAAGACAGAAAACAAAGAAATAAAGAATTGCCAGGGGAGGAAAACCGGGGTCAATAAAATATGGCTTTCAGAACTTCAGAAGAAAACACCTGTCCTCATCAGGTTATTACCAATTGCCTGAATGGTTTCTGCTCCCTCCTTTGTCAACCTGAGTGGTCCCAAACAGCTGCCTTTATCTTGGCAAAGCCCTGAAAATGTCTGCTCTGCCCGTGTGGTCTCGGAGCATTTCATAACTCTGGGTAGCTGGACATGTCCATATCAGGCAGGGCTCTGACAATAAAGAGCCATTCAAGTTTCCCCCTGTGACCTGATCCCATCCACACTCTGATACTGGAAAGACGCCATAAACACTGTTCACTCATTTTGTGGCATGGAATAAAAGGTCTTTACAGGAAGTTATTATCAACGATCTGTAAAGAAAGGGGTCAGAGCTTTGCTTCCTCCCCCAGCCATGAGAGTCACCCCAGACAGGCTGAAACAGGTAAAAGAGTGTGTGAAGAGGAAGCCTTGGGGGGCCGTGGGGTTTGCCCTGCTCCATGACCAAGACGTCTCCATAGTTACCAGGTCCTGTAGAACATATGCCTGCAGGAGACCCAAGGAAGGGGGCAGAGCAGAGAGAAAAGTGCTCACTGCAGAGAACTGCCACACAGTGTCTTCAAACCCAGAACTGAAAATTCCCCAAAGCCTTCCCCACCAGAGGGGAGGCTGCTTTCCCTCCCCTTGGAACTGCCCAGCTGTGCCCCCGCTACCCCCCCACCATGAGCACCAAGAAACTTGCTTGCTGAAGAAAAGTTAACTTGGCACTCATCTTAAGTATTGAGTATCTGTCTTGAGGGTGAGGGCTGTAAATTCTCTCTCCTAAGATCCAAGTCGATTTGTTATCAAATCAGGCATTGAGAAGCTGATTCATTGCTATTCAGCGCTATGCTGATTTATATGCAGAATGTAAAACAGATGCCTTATGTGATACATATTTATGGTGAGTGCTGTTCTAGGAAGATTTATTACGGATTCCTTTGTCGGGGTTTGCATGAGCAAAGCCATGATGACTTGTATTTCCTCTCAGCTTGCCAATGCCAAACTCATTAAAAAGAGGTGTGACTATTAATATACATTGTAATACTGACAGGCTCTAATTTATAACACCCTGGCTGGTTGGAGTATTCTCCTAACTTGAGCGGTGATTTCTGCCTTTCCTTCTCTGTAGCTAAATGGTACAAATAGAGATGTATATTCTCTCTCTGCCTCTCTCCCTTCCTTCCCCTTCCCTCTCTCTCTCTTTCCCTTGCTCCCTCTGCCTCTCTCCCATTTCTTTGTCTTTTCCAGTCATCTATGTCAAGTTATAATCTGCTGGAAAAAAGCCGAAATCTAAGATGATTTTTTTTCCCCCTTTCTCCCAGGTCAGATATGCCTAGCAGTGTCGAGCTGTGCTTCATGCCCTGTAAACATGTGTTACTCTCCACGCTGGCCCGCTGACTCTCTAAGCTGAATTAGCAAGGAGGAAGTTTGGAGCAGGCCACATCTAGCATTCCTGGCAGTGGCCATGTCCGATATGAGGCTCTAGAGTTGAAGAATATATGTTACTCTGTGCATGGGGATCAGAGATCCATTGCCCACCAGGCAGCATCAGGGAGAGACACGTGACTAATAACTGGCCTGGAGCAGATGGGGGCCGTTAATCAGGTGAAGAATGAAGGAGAATGCTGTGTTACCTGGAACAGCCTGGCAAGAGAGGGGGCCTGATGAGAAACTCTGCACCGGGGAAGCAATCCGACTGGTGGGCCTGGATGGTATTAGAGTAATGACAGAAGACAGGCAGTCCCTGGGAAAATAGCTTTTTACTCCATCCTAAATTTGTGATAAACTGGTTCCTAGAGAGAGAAAACAGTGCATGTAGCAATAGTTTTTATTCGAGCGTCAGGAGCCCCTGAGAAGCACCTCGGAGAGATGATTCAGAAAGTCATCGTATATAAATGTGCTTTTAATGATTCCATGAAAGGATGTTTGGGCTAAAATCGATTTCTATCGAATATTAAAAAGCTGCACCGACAGAAATTAGTGTGCCGCCATCTTTCCCTGCCGCGCGAGCAGGGCTGGGGATCTGGTGAGGCCAGAGAGGCACCAAAAGACTGAGGAAGGGAGAGAAACAATATTTGAATGAAATATGCTAAAAACAAAGTAATGCAAAAATTCATGATGAACAGAAAAGCAAAGATTAAGGAAAAATATAAGACTTATTCCCGAGCCGCCTTTTGCCTCAGGCTCCCATTCGGCTGGCGAGAATCCCTGTTACCCATCTTGTCTTTATTTAAAACGTCGACAGCCTTCACTTGCCTGCTCTAATCTCAGTCAAGGTGAAGAAAACATCCTCTTTAACTTTTCTGGTGGCCTTTCCGTGTGAAGTGCAGCATCTTTTCGTCGTAGGAGCCATTCTGTGGTGGGGGAGGATGATGGCCATGGTCTAAAAACCAGCGAATGACTTTGAACCCAGGCCACCCTTTCTGACTCATCTTTTAAATCCCCACGATGTCAGCAAAGCGTTTCTAAAACTGCTCTTGGGGCGCCTGGGTGACTCAGTGGGTGAAAGCCTCTACTTTCAGCTCAGGTCATGATCTCAGGGTCCTGGGATCGAGGCCCGCATGGGGCTCTCTGCTCAGCGGGGAGCCTGCTTCCTCCGCCCTCTGCCTGCCTCTCTGTGTACATGTGATCTCTGTTAAGTAAATAAATAAAATCTTAAAAAAAAACACACACACAAAATTGTTCTTGGTTTACTCTGGTAGCAAATTCACGAGGGTTCAAGAAGATTATGCTGTCTTCAGGTCCAAATAGTTCATCTCAGCAAACTTTGCCCCAGAAAACTCTCCATTTTATTTGTACCTTTACTACGCACATAGTTCTATATCATAACCCTGGGGAAATCGTTGAACTACGCTGAATAACTTCAAGTGAAATACAGACATAATCCGTTCATGTGTAATCTGTATTACAAAAAGGAGTCATCAAAGCCCCATTTGCTGCCCTCGGCCAGAGTCAGTGGGGACTACCATATGAGCGACACCAAGAGAGCAGTAATAATCATTTGGGTTGTTTTCAGAGATGACATTTTGCAATGAGGAGAAAGAAAGGCCTGCCACCCTGCCACATGCCACAGAACGTTCTAGGTTTCCCATTATTTAAAAAAAAAAATAGCATCTGATATCTCCTAGATATGAATAATGTTTGCCTGTGTGAATAAGGATGATTTTTTCCCCCCTCTAATTAAACTCCCATGACACTCAAGGTGCTTTGGAGATGGTCTTACTCAGAGAATAATACATTTTTCCCCCTCTTCTCCTCCTTTTCCTCCTCTCCGACGAGTTTGTAGAGGCTTCCCAGAACCCCACTCCAAGTCTCAGAAATGTCAGCAGCCTCTTTCCAACCACATGGAAAGGGTGGGGCGCTAGATAGCAGAAAGGCCCGATAAGATGTGAGTGCTTCTCTGGCCCTGTATGGCTCCTGTGGTTCCCTAGAGCCATTTTCAAAGAAAGGAATTAAATTGATATGGTTACAAGCCAGTTGACATGTTTCCCAGTAAGGAAAGCCATCTAGTTATTAATTTTTTGTTTGGGGCTATTCTTTTCGCGTAAAGCGTTTGCCTATTACACTAAAATACATAAAACAATAGCAAGTATGCTCCTTTCACAATACTACTGATCATTTGAGATTGCTATAGACCTAACTGTTATTTCCTGAATAAATCATGACTTTACGGCATTTGAATTCCACTCCATGCACCTTTGCAAACCAGGTGGCATACCTACCACACCAATCTGCAAAGGGAAGGGACTCCAACGGCTAGCCAGATACAGCCTGTTGGTGAAAGGGCGCAGGAGAATGTGTGGCTGTGACTAGAAATCAAATATGGGTAAGGAGAAAACCTCTCTCTTTGTCCAAAGGAGTGATCACATGTTGACAGCTGGAATTTACATGGCTCCTTATTCAATAAACTAGCGCCTTCCTTGCATTCCAACATCAGCTGCACAATAGTGGCACAGAAGCAAACTGACACATTACACACGGTCCAGCTGGCCCGTCCACTCTCCACGGACCCCCCCCTTCAGTCCTCATCTCCCTCCCATGTGAGGTCTCGCTGGTGCAAGATCTAAGCACACACTCTTGGATGTTCCTTATATTAGGGGAGCTTGATTTCCTGTCCTTTCATAGGCTTGTCAGCATGCAGGATAGTAGCTCTCCATTAAAGATGAAAAACAAATAAACAGACAAAACAAAACCAGGGAAGGATAGAAACCCAAAAAAATCTGTTCTACTTTGTTGTCAGCCCTCCCCCCACCCCACACAAAAAAAGAGCTGTCTGCGATCAACGTTTCCCATCTCAAAAATCTTGACATCTAAACCTTTCCTTTACCTTGGGTGTGCGTGGCTCCCTTTGTGAACTTGAACACAAAAGGAGCATGACCTGTGGAGTAACCAGTGTTATAATTAGTGAGAAATGGTTTTATTGCCCGTAGTACCAAAATAGTCACCGGAAAGGGAAAAAAAAATAAAAAAGGTAACATTCCACGATGTCAGATAATATGCAATGCTTTTTTTGAGTGTATATATTTTCCACACAATTTTGGCAACACCATACACTTCTCAGTTAAGAGCTTCTGTTAGGAATCCCAGAATTTTTTCCAGAAGGAATGCTGCAGTGGAAACAGTATCTGTTTATGGTGGTGGTGTATATTGTTCAGCAAAGCACAGTGATGCCCATAAAACCTGTATGAAATGATCCTGTGGCTTGTAAAAGAGTTCATTCCGTACAGAAGTTTTCTTGTTTTAAAATATACATCTTACTGATTATGAAGAAACTCATTAGTACTTCCGCAATACACTATGTCTTTAAAAATATGGGAGAGAGAGAAAAAAAAGAAAGCTTTATTATGAAGCAGTCATTAAACTTTAATCTCTTCCACTAGGGGGCAGAATGAAGTTCTTTTCTAAACTGACTGCTAGGCAATCAACCATCACATCATTGAAACATTGAAGGCACTTCAAAAAGACTCAGATGTTTAACTATTGTGCTAGTGATCATACATTCATATTGGGCTCCAGGCCAAAAGAGGGAAGAAAAAAAAAAAGCCAGAGATTTGCAGCAGAAAAGCTATAAAGTGGTGAATTTTACCTTAGAGCAAAACCATCTTCAGTGACAAATTTCAAAGGCCATATGTATGCGATTTTCATGAAAAGCAGACGACCCTAAATTTCTTTGTTTAACTGGAAGCGATCTTCCTCACAGAACAAGCAGGTTCTTTTCTGCCATTCCCCTTGTTTATTGTGCTGTTACAAATTTCACTTTCCTTTCTAGTACCACAATCAGGCTTCTAGAAATGCTGTTGAATGCCAGTGGGCATTTCATTAACTCCGCCCCCTCCAGCATCTTCAAGGTATCACCTCAGGCACAAAATTTCCAATGGACAACATTTAGAGTATTCTGACAAAGTAGTGTGGGTTTTTTTTTTCCCTCCCGTTGTAAATGAAAGCCTCCAACCCAACCTTTATTCTAGGGTAACCGCTCGATGTTCACAAACAAACTTTGCTGAGACAGGACATTATGATATTCTTCCCCATGTGGCTAAAACACTCAAAGTGATGAATCAGTGGGATTTTGAATGTTATTTCTCCTAAGACCAGAGCTTTAATTCAGAGGACCTGTTCAGAGCGTTTGCCTTTTAGACTTGATAGCCAGATACTTCTCAGATCCTTTAGAATATTAACACACGGAGACATAACTCATGGCAGGTTTTCTCAGCTAATAAACTGAAGGAAGAGATTTGGGGTCGCTGGCAGGGTCCACCTGTCAGCTGGACATTCAGAGAGTTTGCGAATTCAAATTCCCATCAGTTCTGTTGTTCTAAATACAGGCAAATTGAGCTCGGTTCCCATTTTCACTAAATTGCGCAGTCCCAGGGAAGCTGGAAAAGTCCCAAGAGAAGTGCTGAGCTGGGCCTCTCCCCTGCCTCCCCCCACCCTTGTTTTCAAAGCACAAGCCAGTTTTACAAATAGAGATAGAGCTGAAAGAAGTCACATCTTCCTTCTCACATCAGGAGTGTTACTTGATACGTATCAATATTTCCTGTCAGCTCCCACAAAGCAACATCTCAGGCCTTATGGTATCCTGAGATGGCTAAATATCGTTGGCTTAAGTCAGCGCGTTCCAGACCTTTTATGTGGCCTGACAGTTGATTGGGAGAAGGCCCACTAACTTTCTTAAAATGTGCACTCATCCGTTTGGCGGCGGGCTCCGGGGGTTCCACATGAAATCCTCTTTAGATAAATTCATACTTGCTCAGGGTGATTAGCCTTCCAGCTTGGTTGGCTCACTTGTCTTTAAAAGCAGGACATTCGTGATCAATGTGGGCTTGAGTTGAGGGTTGTCCTCTATCCTGTATTAACTCTCTCTACTATGTCTCTGAAACTGGTGAAGGGAAATGAAACCAAAGAAGGAAAAACAAAAGAAGAAGAAAAGAAAAAAAAAAAAAGCAAAAGAAAAGAAAGGCAAAGAAAGGAAAAGAAAAGAAAAGAAAGGAAAAGAAAAGAAAAGAAAGGAGAAGAAAGGAAAAAAGAAAAGAAAAGAAACCATCCCCCCCAACATGACAGGCGGAAGTTGACAACCTAATCCTTCAGGCTTGTCTTACTTACTGAAAGGCTCAAGTAATGTCAAAGAAACCATCTGATAACAGTCTTCATGCCAAACCTAACAGCTTTATTGCAACAAGAAACTTTCACATTAAATTTCCATGTGTTTTCTCTCCACACTCCTTAACTTCACTGCCTACTCTCCCCCCCCCGCCCTCCCCCCCCTTTTTTCTCCCCAAAGAAAGATAAGGCTTCCCTGTTTCAAAACCAAATAGAAACTGCTACAGAGGGCCAGCTGGGGATATAGTCAAATTAGTGGATTATTATTACCTTGGGGACATTGGAAATCAAGTTTGTTATTGGCAGTTCCTGTTTCTCTAAGGGCCATTAATAGCGAAAATTTAAAGGGTGTTGGCCAATCAACAGAATGTTATTTTCTTAAGTGGAGTGACTGTTGCTGTTATTTATCTGTCTTTCCTCCTTTCTTTCCTTCTTCTTCTTTTTTACTTTGCTGCTGTTACCTGCCACCAGGTTCACCTCCAATTCTAAACACCGTCATATTTAGAAATAGAGTCAGTTTTCACAGAAGCAGGGAGAACATTTTTTCCCTGCAAATCCAGATGTGTGGACTACAAGAGGGGATGGGTGGGGTCGGAATCTCAGTCGGAGAAATCTGTTAGAAAATAGTATCAAATTGTTAAGGGTCCAAAATATATATAAATACAGACATGGCCATATACATTATAGCCACTCCTTGTCTATGTTTATACTGGTGACATTCTTGCTGGAGCGGTTTTGCATTTTGAAGCCAAAGAATTCATTTAAGAATTTTAAAGTATATGGGTTTTTTTTGTTGTTTTTGTTGTTGCATTAGAGCCTGGTCTTATTTCTCCAAGTTCTGAAACTAGTTTAAACAAAAACAACAACAAAAGCAGACAACACCCTTGCAAGGAACTCAGTAAATAAACAGTCTTTCTCTGTTAAGTAAAATATTTCCCTAAGGTAAGTTACTTTTCCAAGGGAATTACAGTATTTGTCAATGTTGAATAGTAGGTGTTTTCTACCAGTCTGACTGATGTTTAGGAAAAAAACAGATTCTTGAAAATTAGCCTATTGTATAATTATGCGTCTGATGGAACGGTAAAGTGTCTTAGCTAAAAGTCTCTTAAAAAAAAAGATTTTATTCCATCCTTCCAAAGGTTTTGCTAATTTAATGGTGTTAGCCCTGGGATCTGCGGTACTGGTCGGGTAGCTGGACTGATAGAGGGCAGGCAGGGATAGATTTCCATCTAAACAAACACTTGCCAAGGACTAATCAGCTGGTCCCCTGGCTTGCAAACATGTGAGCCCCCAAAATGGTATTTTTCAGTAAGCTCTCTCATAGTATTTTCCTGGACTATTTTTGAAAACCAGATCTACAAGTGCCTTCACATCTCTAATAAACTCTGTACTGTGGGCCGCAGACCCTTCCTAGATACTCTGCCGAGTTTCTTGTATTTTCCACATTTCTATATTTAAAACAAATTCGCTACCTACCCGCCCCCTCGTTGAATTTGGGAAAACACAAATAACTCATAAGCTTTGCACTGAAATGAGTTTGTTTTGCTTTCATGCCTAGTATTGCTTTTGAAAGTGTTCAGAAGTCAAGAAAAGAAAAGGCTGCTCGTTTTAGCTATAAATGCCAGCTACAAACATGTATTCTTCCTTTCCATTCGTTCTAAGCCTGATTTCACCCCAAATCAAGACACTGTACATTTTTATAATGGGTTTTATAATGATATGAAATAAACTCACACATATATGAAACAAACCTGCACATGAGATAGACTTGTACCCAATATCATAGAGATAGGTAGGTTTCCTATGTTTATTTATAGAATATACTTATTGCACACCAAATAAGAAATAAACCCATTATAAAAGGAAAACCAAGTATGTGAAATCTGAGAATTCTGACTGGGGGTGGGGGGGTTTGTCTGCTGTGTCCATTTCACAGATGGGGAAATGGAATGAGTTGAGTGTTTGGCTACAAGATTTCCCATGGGGCCTTAAGTTAAGCAGACTGGGAGCTGTTCCCATCAGGAAACTTACATAAATGTCACAATTCCCAGGAAACACATCCAAGCTGTTTCATCCAAGGCGCGTGGGGGAGGTAGGGGCTGGGAAAGAAACATGCACACCTACTATGAGGGCATCTTCCTGAAGAGCCCTGGGGAAAAAGAGCCCCAGGCAAGGTTTGCTCCTGTTTTAACAGAATAACCCGGTGCTGGAGCTCAGAGCTTGCCAGCAAGACGGATTATTTCAGCTCTCTCCCTGCTTGGAAAGTGTGTTTGCAAAAGCATCCTTATAGCTGCAATAATAAACATCTCCAGCTGCAAGAACTCTCCTAAACAAGCCTGGGCAAGGCGGCCGAATTCCTTTCATTTGACCATCTTAGATTCCCCCTGCAAGAGGCGAGTCCGGGAGCCCTGCAAACGTCCCCCAGCCCGGCGGCGCAGGCAGCCCTGTGCGCCCCCAGGAACACACGCCCTCCCCCATCCCTCCTCTCCACTTTTGTTTTATTTACGAATATGTTGCCAGAATTCCAATGAGTTATCTATTCTGTGGCCCCGTCATTTTCCCACCGAGGCCTTGTCGCCGGCTGACTCAGGGTCCAGTCGCAACAGTGAGAAGAAAAGAGGACAGCGAAAGAATTCTTTTCAACTTTTTTTTATGTTTCACTCATTTCTCCCTCTGTCTCCCCCCCAGGCCTCCTCCCCTCCGCCGCTCCCTCCCTCCCCCGGCGTCCTCTTCTCTCCCTCACCCCCTTTATGTTACACGGATCGCTCAAATTGAAGCTCAGGAGGGTCCTATAGGGAACGCACAGGATCCCTGGGAGAAAAAAGCCCCCAACAAGCTCTACACCAGATGTATAACGTTATATGGTCAAACTGGCAAACACAAAAGCTAAAAAACAAAAGGCGTGAATTAGCGAGAGGCATTCAAAAGCGTGTTTTCAAAACAGCCCGGCCAAGAGCCTCGATCCCCCTCCTGAGACTAAATGCTTGAAAGAAAAGGTGCTAAAGAAAGAAAGGAAAAGAAAAAAAAGCCCATTTTTTCTAATTAGCTGAGGCCTAACAGGCACTGAATTTCGCAACTAGTTTTCGTCAAGGGGGTTGTGCTTTGGGAAACTGAAAAATATGCTTTTGAAACCTGGGATGTAGGCCTTCCTCAGACCAAAGCTCCACTCGGGCCTCTGGCTTTTTTTTTTTTTTTCCTCTCTACCCCCTCACTTTTTGGGTTCTGCCTTGCTTTCCATGTGGATCCCGTTTTCACACCCTTCCCCCCAAGTACAAATATTATTTAGGTTTAGAAAGAGAACAGGAGGGAAGGCCACAATGGCCCTCCCCGCCCCTTCTCTCTGTCTCCTTGGCAGGGCACTTTCCATGCAAGCGATGGTCCAGAGTTGCTATGAATCTCATTCCAAAGCACCGGCCGCCTAGAAACCCGAAGGGGGAAGAAGGTGTCACTGTAAACTGGTGATGGTGGTGATGATGATGATGATGATGTTGTGTGTGTGTATGTGTGTGTGTGTGTGTGTGTGTGTGTGTACTTGTGTTTTCTCTAAATACCAGGATTAGGATGAAAACCTCTCCACCACTGTGAATGTAGATATTTGGGGGATGATCTCTCACTGTGAGGTTTTTCAAATGCAACAAGACAGTTTTCCAGGTTGCAAGGCGCATTCCCCAGCAAACAGGTTTGCTTCCTGAAACCCCTGATAAAAGTCACACTTGATATGAATTAAAAAAAAAAAAATTAAAATGAACGGAACCCATGTCATGGCCAGAGACATATTGGTCCTCTGACCAATTGGACCTCTGACCTGGTGCCTGACAAATTATGAACTTGCGTTCCTCAGTGCCATTTCTTATAAGAAATCGAAACAAAACTACGGGCTCAGAGTTGATGGGTCTCCTGCATCAGGGAGGGAGGCAACTTTAATTGCTCTGCTGCCTGGCTTGGATGCCTGTTGTCCTGCATAGTGTGTTTTAGTAACAAATGCTTGTTCTAATGAATTAGCCTTATTAGGGGTTCCTCATATTCTTTCATAAAGAGCAGAGCTATTCTGAACTTCTGAATGCAACAGTCTCCTGATATTCTCACCCTGAAAGCTGGTTGTGGGATTGTACTTCCTACCCCTGTATTTCCAGTAAGTCTCATATCTTTTCATGGCAGAAGAGTGAGGAGGAGAAGGGACAGGGCTGAGCTTGCAGGTTCCAGCCATGCCTGGACCGGACCTACGGCCATCCAAGGACGCTTGCAAAAATTCTGACGCTAAAAATGTATTTGTGCACACAGCTGAACAATCAGGATTTTTGTTCCGTCACCTCCTGGCACATTCTTGTGTAAACTCAGTGGCGTTGGATAAAACAGATTCATTAACTTTGATTAACCTTCTTTAACTAGAGTTAAAAACCTGCTGTAGGCAGCTCAGCTACCAAGGCGGCTTGAAGATACTTTATCATGTTTAAGACCCAATTACTGTTGCACTGAATAAGAATAAAACATCACAATAAAATGTGGAACAAACAGCCACTCTAACGTGCACGGCAAATAATCATTAATTTATAACAGCAACTTTCCCATTTCTATGGTTTTTCTGATGGCTGCACTTAATTCAAGTTGAATACTCTGGAATCTGATGCTGAGAAACTGCTTTTCCTGCTCATTGATCACTAGTCTTTCATTCTTTTTCTCTCTTCTTCCTTCCCTCCCTCCATTCCTCCCTCCTTTCTTTCCTTCCTTCCTTCCTTCCTTCCTTCCTTCCTTCCTTCCTTCCTTCTTTCTCTAATAGCTTTAGTTTGAAATCTCAAAAGTCTCCTTTAAAAGTTCAAAATAAAACAGTCAGAAAAGGGGAAAAGGGAGACAAGAGAGAATGGATCCCAGAGTGATGGAACTTAAGGATTTTAGGACAATTTGTGAATAATTGAAAACATTTCTTGTTGGTGAATTTAAATATTAAAGGAGCTAGCCAGTAAGCTCAGCATGAGATCATGAAGACAGTTCCCCATCTTTGCCTTGCAGGCTTTAAAGGAGCTGGAGAAAACTCTATTCTGTGCGTTTCTTGTAGAAATAGAAGCAGGGAGATCAGCCCAGGACACGACGGGTTAATTTTGGACAGGATTTGACTGAACCGGGAATAATGAACAGTGAGATACTGCAGCTTTCAGGCTAAACAGAGAAACAACAATTAAAAAAGAGAGAGGGGGGAATAAAGGGTGAAAACAATCTCCAGTTAACTAACAAGAGCGGTGCGTGTTGGAAACAGAGAAAACAGAGGCCACCAGGAACGAGGCTGTCCCTCCTGCTTGCTCCGGGCCTGGGTGCCGAAAGCATCACAACATTTGTGAGCCAACTGTTTGTGGGTTTCTTCTCATCTGCTTTAAAATATTTGGTTTTGCCGGATTTCCATAATAACCACAACCACACTCTCCCCTCCGAGAACCCCCCACGACAACAGATGTGTGTGCTAAAAGGAAATGGAGACGCTGAGATAATCAGACACTAGTTAGAGCGCTTTCATACTAAATTCTCCAGCAAATTCACAACAACAAAAAAAAAAACCGCTCCACCACTGATGGAATTAATCTAAGATCCTTGATTATTTGAAGTTCTCAAAGTTTTCATTTTGCATTTTGTTTTTGAATGTATAGTGCTTTATTTATCAAACTGCAGCCTAATTTCCCCTTCAGCTTGAGTCTGTGATTGTGAAACAAATAAATTGAAACTTGAGGACCCCTTCTCTCCAAATTTAGTTCCATTATCACTTTAAGAATGCATAGTACTTGATGACACAAAAGGGGGGCCTGGTGCTGGTTATTTAGTTGCTAACTCAGCACTGTGTTGGTGAACACAACACTTTCTGAACTCCTTTTCAGGTGGTTTTATGTGGGGGCGGGGGTATGAATATAATATGTAATAAGGCAATGGTAGATCTTCCCAATATTTCCAATTTTCTCTCTTTAAGTGAGAAAATGAGAATAAAGTTTTACAGAGTCTTAAAGTAAAATGTTTTAAATAAGTGCACACTTTAAAATATGTTGAAAAGGGGATAGTAGTGATTTTTAAAATATCTTATTTTATCAATCATGTACCTCTGGCATAGCTATGACTCCTTAGTATGTAGCCACGTGTACTTGGAGTATATTTATGGGTCCCATATAATATCAGATATTCCAGAGCATAAAAGAACATCACATACATTTGACTGTTTTCGGCAGTAACTCATTTTCCTCTTTACCACAGTCCTGTCACTTCTATGTGTGACTTGTCATTTATCTAATCTTCTTCTCTGAACAGACTTTTCGAATATGCCCACACAACAAAACTGTAGCTGGGGAGGGAAAGTAAAATTGAGTTTAAAAACAAAAACAAAAACAAAACTTAGTGGTAAGGATCCCTTTCGCTTCTGCCTCTCCATCTTTCCAACCCCAGAAGCTGGAACCACTTAACCTCAACCTACAGGTCCGGCCCTGAAATGACTCTGGAAATCATCCTTTCCCTGGGCCAGGGGGAATTCAGGGAGCCACAGACCAGAGATTCATTGGCCAGGCACAGAGTCCCATCGGCTGATGGATAAAAGCTGTTCCTCATTTCTTGAGGTCAGTCCAGACTTCTTCATAGGACAAGCCTTTAACTCTTAAGCCCAATTCCATATACTTTCTCTCACTCAAATACAATTCATTGCCTTGTTTTCCCATGTGGTATGTGTCTTCCAAAGAACCTAGAACCAATTTCTCCTAGATTCTGACGTGATTTCCCATAATTCTAGTGCTGAAGACCAGAGTTCCATGAGTTTGGTCATACTTCCTAAATTCTTTTTGCCTCTGGTCTTCTGCCTCTCCTCATGCCTGTTGCTAGATATCCCTGGAGACTTTTATTGCCTTCCTGCTTCCATATCCACCATTCAGCTACTCTTGGTTCTCCCTAGACTCTGAATTTTTTTTTAAAGATCAGCCCTCTTCTAGATAAGCCTCTGGTGTTCTTTCAGAACCCCAGGTTCTGGCCAATTCTTCTCAGGCTGCTCTCTCTCCTAACTTTAGAACTGGGGAGAGATCCTAGCAATTATCAGTAGGCTTCCTTATACACATCCCTTGTCCTAATTACCTTCTAATATCTCCTAGGTCCTTGACCTCTTTGTAACTATCCAGTCACCACTTTGAAAACTAGTCATTCTGTCCACCAGAACTATGGGGATTTTGCCTCCAGCCTTCTAGTATAATCCCAATAACGCCAGCCCCTCAGAAAAATGTTATCATCTGTGAACCCAAACAAGAAGCATCAATAAACTCCATACAACTTCGGTAGCCATTTGTAGCAGTCAATGAGAGACATTGGCAAGCTGGCTAATTTCAAAAGGAGACAGCCACCTAAATCCAAGAGATGTGGATTATCAGGAAGTGGGGAAAAGATTTTCTTTGAGACCTCTCTGTATAATCAAGGAAATAAGATTCATAGTATGTGTCCCATGAAACCAACCATGGTGGGCTCCTAACTTCTTACTTCTTTATTCCTAACATGAAACAGACCATGAAGCTTATGTAGCAAATGAATACCTTAGAAGACCCGCCAAGATGGTGGCAGTTTCCACCAGCAAGAATAATTGCATCCTAATAATTGCCCTTTGATATATATCCAGATGTCACCTTGGATAACTAACAACTGAGTAACAACAGGAAAAGTGATCTGTACAGACTGAACATCATCTTGCAAATTTCTATCCTACAACTTTGAAGCCAATGGTTCTCAAACTCGACAACCATGAAAATCACTTGAGAGACTCCAACAAAACCCAAAAACATGTAGATGCCCAAGTCCACTCAGTAAAGCAGTAAAGACTGAGCTCAATTGGTCTGAGGTTGGGTGAACATGGATGTTTCATTTGGAGAAGTTCAGGGATTATCTATATTCCCACAAAGTGGAGAGGGCCACTGTACATCATCACAGCCATTGCTTTGTTGGACAGTGTGAAACCCAACAGGGTCATCCATGTTCACTACCACCCAAACTCTGGTTTCCGTGCTTGTAAGACCAGCACTTTCTTCTCCAGCCAACTGACAGATGATGTCACAGTCTCGCCTACCTACACACACCCTTCTCTCAGGAACTACACTCTATAATTAAGGCAAGAGTACAAGTTTGTAGACCTTCAAGGCAAAGGAGCCCTTCCTTAAGTCCCAACTAACAGTTGCTTAATCACCTCCTCATTTATCTAGACCCGGCTCTTTCTCTGCTCACCAGAGCCTTACGTATTCATGAAGAAGCATTGCAACCCGTGTTGCCCGTGTTTTGCTGTGGCATTTGTCTGCTTCTAGTCCCTGGGAAGCTGCTGACAGGTTCCACTGTGGATACCGCTCGTTATCGCACCCAGAACTGGAGTTAGGAAAAGCCTTAGTTAGCCTCAAGCTCCAGAAACTGTTTCTTATGCCACGATCTTCATATTTTCTTTGCTAATTACAACACCCCTCAGGGAGGGACCAGCTTTTCCTTCTTTCCTGCTACCAGATTCAGTGAGGATCTGTTGGCACCCCGGCTTCTAGGTCCTGAAAAACCAGGAAGCCAGTAAAAGGCTTATTATTCATTACTGAACCGGAGGAATGGAAGTGAAATCCCCCAAGAACTAACCACCAATTTTGCACTAATTAGTTCTTGACCACGCCCCCCCACCCCTACCCCGGTGCCCTCCATCACTGATGTGAGGTCCTGCACAGCAGGACAGAAGGCCTTCTGCTACCAGCTCACTGAGATTGTAGGTCTATAGGAACAGTATGTCCTTATAAATTCATGTGCATTAGCAGTGTCTAATACTGGAATGACACCTTTCGGTTTAGGTAACAACTTTAGATGTATTGCCTCATTTAATCTTGGGGCAAAGTGGGGACTCACATTTATAAAAGTAAAGAGAACGGCACAACATTACACAGTGTCGTTCAGTGGCTTAAATAAGGCAGCACTTGGTGAAGCACCACATACATACTCTGTAGATATCTCTTTCATTCCTTCCCAGAATATGTCCATTGCTTATATAAGGCTAAGTGGAACAAGATAGTTGCCATCATCCCCCCACCCCCCCACCCCCTCGGTATAAATAGTGCACAAAGCAGAATGATTGGCCTGGTGACTCTTAAGTTCTCTCCTGGGTCTTTGTTAGGCTTGTCAATTACCTAACTGTAAATTTACAGTTTCTAAATTATTCTTTCCCTGGGAGATGGCATATTTTCAAGTGCATCGCTGGTTGAAAAGTGAACAAACAAACCAAATGTAATTTGATGTTAGACCTCAGGACACTGTAATATTAAAGGGCTCCTCCCTGATGTTTCAATTTCTCAAGGGACTATCTTGAGGCACCACATCGCCAGTGGTACAAATATTTCCTGGTTACAAATATCGTACCATTAAGGTAACCTATGGCCTGCTGTTATTTTGTTTTCTGCAAGTGCATATGAAATGATCATGGGTTCATTAAGGTTTCCATAATTTTTTCCTCTCAATGACTCTCTTGCAAAAATGAAGACAGGATTTGGGACCTACTAACCAGAATTATGAAAATCATAACAGCTTACGATGTTTGAAAAAGTGCTCATGAGGAAAATAGGAACAAATCCAATATGAGAGAAGGTGGATACTATCCACGGTGTCACCCGGGGATCACATCACAAAGAGACATTCTCAGTCCTGCCACCAAGTGTAAGGCTTTTATTGAGATCAAATCATTTCCTTTTTTTTTTTTTTTAAGATTTTTATTTATTTATTTATTTGACAGAGAGAGAAATCACAAATAAGCAGAGAGGCAGGCAGAAAGAGAGGAGGAAGCAGGCTCCCCACCGAGCAGAGAGCCCAATGTGGGCCTTGATCCCAGGACCCCGAGATCATGACCTGAGCCGAAGGCAGAGGCTTAACCCTCTGAGCCACCCAGGCGTCCCGAAATCAAATCATTTCCATGAACAATTAACTCAATATTGTAGGAAAGCCTAACTCTCATCTGCACAAACAACCCAAAAGAACAGCCAACTCTGGGAGTAGGATAATGCATATCTGATCTTTATGCTCAAATGGAAGCTGTCAGTGAGATTGGTCTGAACAGTTCATTCATTCTTGTAATAAAGAGGTAAGCAGCCACCACCACGGGCCCTGGATGTTTCCAGGCGCTGTGGGCACAGCAGTGAACAGAAGAGTAAAAAATTCCTGCTCTTGAAGAACATGAATTTCTAAGTGTGACTGTTGGGTTCCTCTCTTTATCCCCTGGGGCTGGGGAAGTTTCTTAAGAAATAGTAGATGAAAAAAGTGAGTCGTGACTTTCTGAGAGAATTACAATCCTTGGTGCTCTTGACGTTTTAGAAAAAGGCTAGTCAAAGCGAATCAGATGATTAATTTGCACGTTGGCCATCCCATTGCCATCACTGAGGGTCACTGAGGTGGATCTGGGACGGGAGACAGTCAGGCACACAGTGGAGAAAATCCTAAGAACCCAACTTGCTTGGCGCTTATGGAAAAATGTCAAAGTTGGGAAAAAACAGCTTCTAATAATTCCCTCCGTCTTCCATCCCATTCCCCATGATTTTAAGAAATTATATCTAAAATTTTGACTTAGCTTAAAATAAAGGGCTTGTTTTTGTTTTTGTTTATTTTTTTAAATAAGCCTAGCTTTGATCCAGTCAATCAAAGAAGAGATAAAAATAAGTGTCTGAAGGTATGATCTGTTTCTCAGACTCTTGAAGCGACTTGAATTAGATTCAAGAAGGCAATGTACTTTGTCTTGTCCTGTTATAAACCAACAAATAAACAATTTCTAAAAGCCCAGTCCTACAGACATAAGACATCTGGATACTTTAAAAAGAATCCACATTCTTGGCAGTGAGTCCAAACTCAGGATCCAAATCTTCTGAAATTCACACATCACCATTGTGACAAAATGATTTTGCCATGATGTGTCTCCATCATATCATGTTAACATTGCCGGTTCTGCAGAGCATCTCTTTAAAAAGTTGACGGTCTAAGGGGAAATGCATTCTGTCCCATAAGGCCCTGGAATGTGATCCTATTTGTTCATTATGCACAGGAGGTACTTTATGTAATAGGCAGCTCATGAAGAGAATGTTTGAAAAGGTCATTGGCTTAGTTCAAATAAACAAAACACATTCTCCATAACATTCTGGCACGATAGACTGAGATTTAGAGCAGTGAGAAGACCGGGGAATATAATGAAAAAATCAGAGGCCAGCCCAGTTAGGTTTAGGGTGAGACTATTTTTAGTGCACTGAAAAATGGCTGGAAACAAGGGAGTGGCTGTGAGATAAAACAAATAAAAACTGGCCACGATGTCCAGCTCTCAAACAGGGACTGGTTAGTTTTTTTAAGTGAGAGTCACCTTTAAGTCAACAAGACCCTTTTGGGGTCTAATTGGTAGAAGCCATTTTCATCTGGGAACTCGACTTTTCTCCAGGCAAAGCTTTCTGTCACTTCAGAAAGTAATGGAGAGAGGAGAGGGGAAGTGCCTCCTTATCCTTTAGAGAAATTTCCAGAAGTCTTGTACTGAGAGAACAAAAGCAATTTCAATCCATTATAAGAGGTTTTCTTATTTAAAAAGGTCCTTAAAACCATATTCAATAGATGGGTGGGGGTTTTTAATTTTATTTTTGAAAGACCTACTATGTGCTGGGCTCTTTACACATATACTTTCTTAAAAAAAATAGTTCCCACAACTCTTCTCAATCTATACTCGATAGAGTAAATACTACTGTATTTATAGGACAAATTTAAATGCTGGATGAGAGAACTCTCCCAAAGTCTCTGATGGCAAAGTCAGAATTGAGCTCCCAGATAGCCTTTTCCCCAAAGCTCGGTCTTCTACCGCCTAAACGCTTCTTAATAATGAATAAAAGCAAGGCATCCTGAGATGCCCCCAGAATAATTTCAGGCCTTGTAACTGACAATCTACTGAATGGTGACATTAAATTATTTTTCAAGTATGGCTTCACCAGGTGCTGAGTTCATGGACTCTGGAAAGAACTCAGGTGTGAAAGGAAATAACCAAGCATGTTTGCAGTGGGCTTTAGCTGAACAGCACCTTGAAAAGCTGACGGTCTTCCGAGGCTGACTGCTAGATTTATGGGAGGAGGTCTTGCCTAACGAACTTGTGAAAGTTCCCTGCAGATATTGCAACGTGCTTGGCTGGGAAACACACTGCTTCTGGACCCCATCAAAGGAAAGCACTTGATAAGACTTCATATCAAAGAGTACTGCTTGCAGTTAAAAGGCTGGCTGTGGAGATTCTTGGAGTCCAAACTACGGCTCAGAGGGAGGCACCGAGAGAAGCCTTGTCTGGCAGGAAAGAAGCTTCCAGAAGAGCAGCTCAGGGGCCTGCTTCCCAGAGTGCTCCTGTTTCCATTAGTAGTGACTCGTCATGACCACAAAAATGACAAAATGAAGATTCCAAGCATAAGGATAATGCGCAGCAGTGATGTTAGCAGTCCAAGCACCTCTGTGCCTATTGTTTTTTCCATGCTGTTGCAAATGGTATTGTGGGTGTGGGGTGGGTGACAAGTTCCACTGGACTGCACAAAGGCTGCTCAAATGCCTGGGGGCACCTGGTAGGAGAGGGTGAAGAAGAGAAAAGGAAAAAAAAAACAAAACAAAGGTAAAACAAATCTCTCCAGAATTCTACTGATTTCCAAATCAAGGGAAATGCTAATTGAGGAGTTTTAAAAGAGTAGTGTCTTTTCTAGCCTATCAATAAGATATAAAAGAGATATAATTTAAGCTATAGATAGTGAATGTTGACCTGTGTTGAACTGATTGATCTTAACAGAAGATTTTGCCCACATAATATGTTGGAGTAAAGCAAACAAGTAAATAACAGCAATGAGGAGTTAAAAAAAAAAAAAAAAAAAAAGGAAGCCAGAAACACACATACATACAAATACAAACCACATTCCCCCCGCCAAGTGAGATAATACTGAAAGTTTGGGGCAACATAATTATGCTCATCAAAAAAGTGTTAATGCCGTTGCCTATTAATTTCAGAATATAAAGTCGATCTCATGCGCCGACCAACTTAGAGCTTATTTTTTAAGTCCTCTGACATAGTGACAACTTGAAACATGCTCGACAGTGTGTAAGATACACATGACATTGACGAGATCATACAAACATATAGTCATACATATGCATGGATAGTTATATACAAACATATCTATATGTTTATATTGATGATGCAATTTTTAAAATGTTGTCACATCTCTTGTCCCAAGTGATCCTCCCATAAGAAACATGCAATGCTTCTTCTGTAACTCCCATGGCCAGATTTCAAAAATATCCTACTGCCAGAATGCTTGGTTTGTTCCTCTATTCTTGGCAGTCTCCTGAATGAATCATATGCAAGCCACTCTCCCACTTGAGGAATGCTTAGAGGAGAGAAACTGTGTTCTCACCGTATTGGTTTCTCTGGCTTATGCCTACTACATACAAAGTCCCGGGTTCCACTAGAGAGTTTCCCAAGACAGTAGGGTTGTGGTAAAAGGACATGAGGTTTCATAAGCACCT
Source organism: Spilogale gracilis (assembly GCA_004023965.1). Classification (NCBI taxonomy): domain Eukaryota; kingdom Metazoa; phylum Chordata; class Mammalia; order Carnivora; family Mephitidae; genus Spilogale; species Spilogale gracilis. Next base: position 56,278 of record PITA01000493.1, read on the forward strand.
TGCAATATGGCTGTGCCCAAGATCAAGCCTGGCATCTGGGCAATATTGTGCAGTTTGCTCCCTCCCCAGTGTCCCGAGCATCATGTGACTCATGAGGACCCTTGTAGGGTTTGTTGAAAGACTGCACGCATAAGGCACTCCATATGGCAATAACGGGATGGTGGATTCAGAACTTGAACCGATGTTTGTGTGTTTTTGATATTGATACCCTTCCCATTACTCGGTGAAGATTTCCCATCTTCCCTTGATTCCTATACATAGGCATTTGAATTGAGAGTGGGGTAGGGTGGAAGGACACAAAAACAAACTGTGAGAGATTCCTCCTTGGTATTTTCATTTCTCATCAGCTTTTTTTTTTTTTAAACCTGAATGATGTCACCCAAAAGAAATACATTCAATTCAATACCTATTTACTAATGTTCACCCACTAGGTGCAAGGACAGATGCCCTTAGTTGGACAAAAAGATGTAGCTACCAGAAACCATTCTGCCTGTTTATTGGTTGCACTCATAAGTATGCTATAGTTCCTTCCTGAGTTTCTTCTGCTTTAAATAAAACCATAATGACATGGAAAGTGTAATGAGCTCCAAGGTTAGGGCACATTTCCAAGGTTAGGACACATGTTTCCAAACTTAGGACAAGTGGAAGCCAAGATGAGAGTATTTTCATATACATTTTGGAACTGATTAGTCCTCTGTCCTTGAGAATCACTGAAATTTTCTGTCCATGATTCACATATTAGAAAGTGTTATATTGCACATTTTAACCATTTCAGTTAATTCACATCAAACCAGAAATATTTCAGTTGAATTAAATGGCCACAGATCATTTTCACCATCAAGAACAAAGAGCACGGACCTAGCAGTACCATCCCCCCCCCCCCATTGCCCTGATGACACAACATCCACATTTTCCAGAAGTCAGGCTACCTATATTTCTCAGTCTTGCTCCATTTCATCTCCAGTTGTGTAGACCCAACTTTAATGTAGCTAAACCAAATGAGGTGTGATTTCCCTCTCAATAGGGCACAGCATTTTAAATAACTATAAAAACCTGAGAAATGTATGCTTTTGTTTCTAAGACCAGAAAGACAAAAAGAAGATGATGGAGGTGCATTTCAAATGACTTCTAAAATTGAGGGATCAGCTGAACCATTCCATTGAAAGACTATTTGGGTAACTGCATGATCTCTCCTATTGTCTACTATCCAAAAGAGTGGATGAATTAAAATTAAATTAACACAGATCAAGAAGACCATTTTGTAAGAATGATGGTGAACTTTGGCAAGGGGGAATGCTTAATGAGCACTATAAAGTCCATATTTGGACACCCATCAGTTTATTTTTTAGTAATGTGAAATGTTTAACTTAAACTTAATTTCTCATTTCTGCCTAAACCAGAGGAATCAAAATTACCATGAAGCCACATGAGATTTCCAGCTCACATTTCCAATCTCCAGTGGTTTGAAAAACTCCATCTATTCTTTTGAATGCCTTGGTCATGATCCAAACTGAATGTGAACTTCAGATATTTGAGAGTGACCCACCACTGTTTTAAGTCCAAATTGGCCACAGAGAACCCTATGGACCATTACCTCATTGTTTATTCTTGTAAATTATAAATATTTTTTAAATGCCAAGTTGTGAAGTTAGAAGGAAATTTTATCTCTCCCAGCCACTGTCATTTTTATTCTCTCTCCTGTTTTGGGCATAGGCCATGTATCTAAAAGTTGAGTTGGTAAAACAATCGGTAGTATTGACAGGATGATGTACTCTTGTCTTAGACCACATTTCTCAGCCTTCTCTGTTCCCAGGAGACAATGGGAAATGCACTTAGCAAAACTCTATTCTAAAGAATCCCATTTTTCTAAGTATTTCGTTATAGTGTAATTCAAATCATGACTCCAAACGCCCAGTGAAAAAAAGCATAACTTTCTCACTATATGATGGAAAGACTACATATCATACAAATGCCTTCATCTCTTCCTATAAGGATATTATTGTTACAGTACAACAATATAATACATAATTCCATATTTATATTTTATATATAAGTGGTAAAACTGTACATAGTGTATATGGAGGGAAGAGAGATATTAAAGTCCTAAAAACAAATATTGGAACTATTAAGTGATTATCAGAGTCTGAACCAGGAGAGGTAGAGGAATAGAGAGAAGAAATGGATCTAAGACATATTTCAAAGGGTTTTCCTTTTGCAAGACATTGTATTCATGAAGCATCCGATAAGCTCATAAGAACTCTGTAGGTAAGCATTGTTTATTCTCACCATTATTGTATCAATGAGGATCTTTTTTTTTTTTTTAAGATTTTATTTATTTATTTGACACAGAGAGAGATCACAAGTAGGCAGAGAAGCAGGCAGAAAGAACAGAAGAAACAGGCTGCCTGCTGAGCAGAGAGCCCGATGTGGGCCTCGATCCCAGGACCCTGAGATCATGACCTGAGCCGAAGGCAGAGGCTTTAACCCATTGAGCCACCCAGGCGCCCTAGATGAGGATCTTGAAGCTGAAATAATTAGTAAATCGCTGCACAAATTGAACTCCAGGCATATCTGATTTGAAAGAAAATGCTCACTTCTACTTTTCCCTATTCAAGTCAAATGATCGATGTTGGGACAAAGAAGATCCTGGCACCATCAACTGAGAGCGGGTTCAATGTGGGAATTGGTTACAATGTGCTGAGTCAGACATATTTAGCTTGGTGCTACAAGAGGTCACCCAGTGGAGATTCCAAGCACACAATCAGAAATAGAGCCTTATGACCTAGGACAGAGTTTGCGACTAGAGTTACTGATGGGACATCTACATGTAAGTGGTAACTGAATAAAGTGAAGAGAATTACTCGAAGAGGGTTAGTGTCCAAGACTTCATCTCAATAAGCATAGTGGTCAAAGACAGGAGAAATGAGAAGACAAAATCTTGAGGATTATCAACATTATGAAGGGTTTAATTTGTTCACTTTAATTAATTTATTTAATAGTATGGACGTGGGCATGTTATATGCTAAAACAGTATTCCAGAGTATGTTCCATATCTCAACAGTGTTATAGTATTAATGGGTGTTACTCACAGGGAAAAAAATAGATTTTTTTTTAAAGATTTTATTTATTTGACAGAGAGTAACACAGCCAGAGAGGGAACACAAGCAGGGGGAGTGAGAGAGGGAGAAGCAGGCTTCCTGCCGAGCAGGGAGCCCAATGTGGGACTCGATCCTGGGTCTCCAGGATCATGACCTGAGCCAAAGGTAGTCGCTTAACCAACTGAGCCACCCAGGTGCTCCCCCAAAATAGAGTTTTATATTCTAAAACATTTACGGGATTCTTTTTTTTTTTTAATTTTATTTATTTATTTGACAGAGAGAAACACAGCTAGAGAGAGGGAACACAAGCAGAGGGACTGAGAGAGGGAGAAGCAGGCTTCCCACAGAGCAGAAAGCCCGATATGGGGCTGGATCTCCGGTCTCCAGGATCATGACCTGAGCTGAAGGCAGTCGCTTAACCAACTGAGCCACCCAGGCGCCCCAACGGGATTCTAAGTTAAACTAAAAACTTAGTTTAAACTTAAGAAGAAGTTTCCTTATCATTTTTAATTGGCTGGATTGTCTTGTAAATATCACAAGTGAGGACATGGCATGTATCATGTCTAAGCTTAATGGACTACGGAGATCAGATTTCTTGGAGTGCTTTGCGGTAATGGATTTGTTGGGAGAAGAGTACCAGTGAAGAGGGAATGTCTAAACTAGGTGGGCACTGTCTTCAATACATCGACAGTGAGGTCTCCTTCTGAGAGTGAGAGAAACTATTAAGGCATGGGGTTATATTTCTGGACTCTTTATGGTGGAACTGTGTGTGAAAAGTAACTGTATGAGATGCTGGCAAAAATATTAGGAAAGCCAATATCACATCCAGGATGAGTAGGTAACTTGAGCGCTGAAGCACATTGGCTTGTAAACTCCAGATGAGAATAGGTACAAGAGTATGGTAAATAACAGTGATGCAAAAAAACTTGAGTGCTAGAAAGGGGAATGTTGCAAATGCTAACATTGCATGGCGTGAAGCAAGAGGCACATGAAGGCAGCCCAGGAGAGCAAATATTGGCAAAAGGGGGTCATCATGAAAAGGGATTTGTCCCATAGAGATGGAGTGGGAAAGAGAGAAGAGAGCAGAATCTTGGAGAAATTCGGGTGATGGAGCAGTTCTGAAGAGCATTTATTCACAGAATGGGCATGTCCACCATGCCCAAAGGTGTGTATCATGCTATGGAAAGAAATGCACAAGGCACTAGAAAGAACATGAGCTCATTGCATTGCACACAACTCCTAGAGCCTACTGGTAGATACCAGGTTAAAGAATTTAAATCCAGGGCAATAAGAAATGTCATAGAAAATGCTCAAGCTGCAGTCCCTTTACCTCTACTGACTGGCCCATATCCACAATGTCCACATCCTTAGTTTGTCATGGTTATATGTTTCCCTTCTTCAACCCTGCTTCTTTAAGCAAAGCCTTTCTGACAATCACAATCTGTAATTCTCCTTAATGACTTAGCACTAGGCACTCAGGCATCAGAACATTTAAAAGAACCAAATGTTGGGCACTTTAGTGGTTCAGTTTGTTGAGCCTGGTTTGGGCTCAGCTCATGATCTCTTGGGTCATGGGATTGAGACCTGTGTTAGCCTCCACTATCAGCAGGAAGTCTGCTTGGGATTCTCTCCTTCTGTCCCTCCTTCCATGTGCATGCACTCTCTTTCTCTCTGAAATAAATAAATAAATCTTGAAAACAGTTAAAAAATAAAAATCAATTGTCAAGAGTTCTGACATTCAGTATGGGATGGAGTAAGAAAAAAAAAAAAACCTCAAAGAGATCACATGACCAATACACTGATGGCAAAACACCACTGCCAGGTGAAAGAGAGAGATTGAGAGAAAGAGAGAGAAACAGAGAGAGGAGGCTGATATTCAGATTTTATCTTTAAGAACTACATATATTTATGTGTGTTTATTTCATTAGGCCATTACAAGGGACAGAAAAAGGTCACACTTTATGGGTTGAAGAATTCCCACAAGAGTCACAAACCCAGAAATTAGAGATGAAAAGACCATGTTTGGGTTATGCAGAGTCAGTTCCCTTTGGCTTGTTCTCCCTGTTCCTTCCCCCACCCGAGTTTCATCCAAACCAGTCTGACTCAAGCAGCGGGACTTCTCCCTCTTCCCCTGAGGTGTTGTTTCCCAGCTGGAATATTTTTCTAATATTCCATCTGAATTGTTGTCTCATGAATTCATCATAAAATGGTGAGATCTAAAATGCTTTAAAAACATTAATTTTTTTTTAAATGGGAGAATTCAATGACTTTGTCAAAAGCCTACTACATTTCCAATGAGAAAAATGCCCCAGAACACATAATGCTTAATAAATAAAATTAAGATCCGATACCCTCTCCTGAAGTATACCAATGAGAAACAATTCAGATGCTATTTTGGAGATGTTGTAATGATGAAAATTTAGCATACAAAAGGGGGCTAGGTAAACTTCTAATGGGCACTAAAAACCCCAAAGGAGATCCCCTCTTTACACTTCCATGATTGGACCATCTGGTGTTCTCAAGAGCATCTTAGTTTTCTTAAGCACCAACAGCTGGAAATGAAGTACAACCAGATCTATTTACACAGGACCCACATGCAGCAAAAGCTCACAGTCTGAAGAGCCCAGAACTCTTCCTGGGCTGAACGCAAGAAATCCTAATAAATAAAAGTACACTGTCTTTAATACTCTACACCCATTTGAGATATGGTTTCAAATCAACACCAATATATTTTTAATACTTTAAACAATAATGTTTTGTCATGAGATGGAATAAAAGGTAAACCAATTGGAAAAATTTTAAATAAGAACTATTGCTTTGGCTATGTGTAACTGTGGAATTTTAAATAGGGGGACCCCATTTAAGTTTCTAAGGTCCATTAAAAGTTGACCTTTCCTCCTTCCTCGTGCTGAATGTTTATCATTTCACACTTTGTTAATATGATCTGCATCATTTCTCACTGGTGGACTTCAGGACAGTGTTACATGTTTTGATTTTACATATTAACGAACTGTTATGGGGAATTTTTATTCTTTAGGATCTAGGCTTTTGAAAGTTTTTGAATTCTCTAACTTTATAAGTGAATCCTGGTAGAAAGCTGCACATATTATTGGAACTCTCCCCTCCCAAAGCAAGTGAATTCCACGAGGGAGTATGTCTCATAGAGACTATTATTCATCAGGTGAGAAAAAGAGATGTGAAGAAAACCCACTCACAATTATACTATCATGTGAGGGTTGCATGGACTCATTTGGAAACAGATTTTTTTGCAGGTAGCAGGAGGGAAGAGTTTGAAAAAGCCAGGTGCTAAGGAACAAGTGATGAATAAGATCTCAAGGACTCATGGAACATACATTCTGCAGAGGAACAAATAACATATAAACCAACAAATACATAAAAGAATTCACATGGTGATGTGCAACGATGAGGATAAACTAATGATCCACAGGATGGTGAAGATTATGTGTTAAGGGACCAAATGGGTGACCATAAAGGATTAATGAGGAGGATGAGAATGAGAAGGAGAGTGAATACTTCAATAGGGAAGTAAGAAAAAAGTCTCTGAGGAAATAATGTTTAAACTGAGGTACAACAGATGAGAAGGATCTAGTTGAAGGGATGTGGAGGAAGAGCATTAAGATTTTCATGAGCATACAAGTTGTCAGAAGTTCTTGTGTCCTGTAGTCTAGGAAGAGAAGATATGAGGGTGGAGGACAGACTGGTCGATACTGGGCTGGGCCTGGAAGACAGATTAGGAAGGGCCTTGCTGTGGAAGAAGAAAGAGAGCCCCAAGGAAGACCTGCAGGTATAAGGCAACAGATGGGTGCTTGAAATGGAGGAGTCCAAGGAAAGACCACTATGGTGTGTAGGGGTAGGAAAAATTAAGATGTCCCATTTGGATCTGTTAAATCCAATATAATGTCTGTGAGACACCCACATCCATCTTCCTTCACCCATTCTCTTTCTTTCTCCCTTCCATACTTGGTAAGCTGTATGGGATGGGGTGAGCAAAAAAAAAAAAAAAAAAAAACAAAAAAAAACAAAACCAAAAAAACCCACATAACTTTCAGGTCCTTCTTTTTTTTTTTTTTTCCCCAGGTCCTTCTTAAAGGAAGATCATGGTCTCCAGGGGGCAGATGTGGAAACAGAGACCAGTAAACTAATGAGTGCAGAGTGGGAAAAACTAGATGTAAAGGGACCAAGGAACTATGAAGGGAAGACCGCCTTCCCTTCCCTAGGACTAAAGAGGTTCATCGATGTAAGAAGACAACACTGTAGGTACTGAAGTTTAAGAGCATTTAAAGCAGCTGGAAGTGTACTTAGAAGGACTCAAAGGTGTGAGAGAAGAGAATAACGACAGGGTAAATTAAGGAACTCTGAGTGGCCAAACACACAGTGGCTTGAAGGGAAGGTGTAGGATTAGTGAGGAGCCTTGAACGCCATGCCTAGGTGTTTGGTCTTAATCCTGCCAACACAGAGCCACCACGATTTGTGCTCTAGCATGACTACCCTGTCAGCAGCCAGGTGGAAGATGTCGAGAGTTTGCGGGGCAAAAGGCACCACCTATTCACCTGTGGCCAGTCTTCGGATTGCAGGGGCCCATGAGGGCGATCCCAGAAGCCATGCTCTGATCTCCCAAGAATAGTGGATGGTGATTGCCTAGGATTTGCTTCCTAGGAGAGCCCAGTGATGTCTGAGACATAACGTCATACCTTATAGCTCTGCAGTGAAAGGATGCATGACGAAAGAATAGGGATGGCTATTTTATGAGGCAACAGTAAGTCTGGGACTGGAAAACAGACTCCTGGCTCCTCTTTTCCTCTTTTCTTTTATGTCACAAACCTACTTTAGGCACTTCGGACTCTCCAAAACAAAATAGACAAAACATTCTATGAAACTATCTCCAGACTAAACCTGCTAACGAGTCTGAGATTATAGAGGATGATGAATGTGCATTTTTCTGGTAGTCATGCTAACATTCTTCCAACAGAAAATACCGTTGCTGTTCTCAACTAAAAGAAGCATTTACAATTTCCTGAAGTTTTTGAAAATGCATCAGCAATTATATTTAAATTATAAAGTCAGCTGAAATGCAAGGCCAGACCGAGTTCCAAGGCTGACTCCATGGCAGCACATGAAAGTGAAGAGGTTGCAGCTGGCCAAGCCTGGAAGGAACAGTTCTCGAAAAGGACAAACGGAGCAAGCTGTTGACAATGACCTTGCGATTGAGTATTGTTTGAGATTAGTTTAAAGAGAAAAAGAAAAGATTCCACAAACCCTAAATCATTTCTCAGCCTAGGGTATGACTGATATGGTTCCCGGCCCAGAAACAGAAGTTCAAATTCGGACTCTCTGGGACGTCTGTGTTCAAACAGAGTTCAGTTCCAAGACGAGTGGATCCGAGGAAGGAACATGATGAATTCCATTTTGACTACACATTTCAAGGGGGATTACTTCAAAACGGAAAGGAAGGGCATGCTGAGGCAAAGAAATGGAAATCAATACGCCCATGGTGATGGATTCAGTTGGAAAAAGAAGAAAGTTCATTGGTGTATCAGCAACAAATTCCCTTGATTGAACATGATATTTTGAAGGAGCATAAATCTTATGGACTACTCACATAGCCACAGAACTATACGTGGGCTGTTTTATCGAAGAGAAATGGTAGATTTGTCTCACTGTGTGTTCTCACCTGGCCCCCTTTTGATCCATGACAAACTAAGGCAAGATAGCAACCAACACCAGATTGTTCATTCCTTAAACCGGCTCTATCCTACAGTATGCAAGAAAATAATAAAATTATGATGGAGGCATGCGTGATGGTATTGCCATTATTATATAAATGAACTAAAAGCCTTCCTGTTCATTGGTTTTAAAAATTATTTTTTCCAACCAACAGCAGAATATTTGATACTTTGGTTTTAGACTCTGATTTGAAATCTTAGCCACTCTAAGAGTGATATGTAAGAACAAATGCTGGTTTGCCCAACAGACACTCCCTACTCTCTACCTCCGACACTATGCTAGTTTATATTAATAGGTAAAAACTGTCAGATTTTATGAAGACATTATAAATAGTCGGTGACCTTGTCCTTTGCACAGGCCCACGGACATGGTGTGTCTGGCCTACACAAAGGTTCCAGTTCTTTTGACAGAAAGTCAGAACAGATTTTCCTGCGTTTTTACGCTGTGCCTTCCTAGTTCTGGGCTCTAGTGGTCTCACCTTGAAGAGGCTGTCAAATCCTACCTAGCAAACAGAGCTTGCACGTTGAGACAGTCGTATTTTCTTTTCACACATTTGTTTTAAACGAAAAGATGTATTCAGGCCCAGGTTCCAACCAGAGAATGTGAAAACAGATCTAACTAGCAGCTTTTCCTACATGGGCAACCTACCCCCTCCACCCCGACAAAACTTCCCAGGATGTGGTATGCCCACTTTGATTCCCCCAAGATGGCCTTGCCTTTGTTAGTATTAATTTTGGAGGTAACTAGAGCAACGTTTGGGGAACGTCCTGTAAAGTAGGTCACCTACCACAAGTGAAAGGGGAGAAGTTACTCAAAGGGTAGCCAGGAACAAGGCTGGACCACAATTCTGAGAGAATAGGGTTTAGTGATTGTTACACAAGGAAACTGTGTCCAAAGACCCTTTCAAAGGGTTGAAGAAAGAAGTCTTTGTTGGTGTGAGTGACTGACTCTGCCTCCATTACCTTCTTTTACACATCACAGTATCCCGTGACACGCCAGGCACACCGTCCAGGGAGGTAAGCGTCAAGCGATATGGCTCACAGAGATGTAAGGTTGGTGTTCCGTTCCCAACTCCTGCCCTACTTGTTCTATTCAATAATACACATCAGAAGGCACCCTGTTCTGGGCACGGCTACAGCCCAAGCACAGTCAAATGAATTAGGGACAGTGCTAAGACCAGCTGCGAATCCCTACTGCTGTTTTTGTTAAGTCAGCCTCTATGTTACCCCCTCCTCCCCTTCATCACCTGATTTCACTGTTTCTCAGAAGACAAGTGAGCCCGTGAAAATGGGCGCTCCCATAGTACTTTTGTCCTGTGTTCCATCTTCTAGCGAAAAGTCATTTCCAAAACATCCTTCCAATTAGATTGCTTAAGCGTCTATTTACCACGGTTAGTTTGAAAAGAGAGGGGAGTTTTCTTTTGGAAACCAAGTTAAAAAAAAAATGTGTGCACTGAACAAAAGGTATTTCTTTCTTTTTTTTTTTTTTAAAAGATTTTATTTATTTATTTGACAGAGAGAGAGAGAGATCATCACAAGTAGGCAGAGAGGCAGGCAGAGAGGGAGGAGGAAGCAGGCTCCCTGAGGACCTCGACCCCAGGACCCTGAGATCATGACCTGAGCCGAAAGCAGAGGCTTTCACCCACTGAGCCACCCAGGCACCCACAAAAGGTATTTCTTGAAATGAGTGTTTTGTAGTGTTGGAGATTTTTAATTTCTTTCTTTTTTTAAAATCTTTTTTTTTTTTAAAGACTTTTATTTATTTATTTGACAGAGAGAGAGATCACAAGTAGGCAGAGAGGCAGGCAGAGAGAGAGGAGGAAGCAGGCTCCCTGCCGAGCAGAGAGCCTGATGCTAGCCTGGATCCCAGGACCCTGAGATCATGACCTGAGCTGAAGGCAGAAACTTTAACCCACTGAGCCACCCAGGCGCCCAGATTTTTAATTTCTTTCTTGAAAATGATTCGGGGCCTGCTTTTACCCTTTCAGAAGAGAGAAAGTACATTATGCCAGTGAATGCTTAATAGTTAATAATTGTGTCACCTCTCATATACTTGTTGTATTATTATTTTGTGTGATTTTGCTTCTCCCAGCTACTTCGCACAGTCAGAACCCTTAGCCTACTCTTTGGGATAATTGATCTGACTTTTCAAGGAAAGCTGGCAGCATCGTCGTTTCTCAGTGAGACAGCAGTTACAGGGTCATATAACCTGTCCAAAATCTGACAGCAGATTACATTAGAAGCCATCGGGATATGTTTTTAGGGAGCTGACTGTGCCCACTAAAACCAAACCATGTTCTTTTAAAGTTGTATTACAAACATAGTCTCAGTGATGCTAAACAACAAAATAATTAAAACACAAGAGTTGTTACACAGTTTCCCACATAATGACGTTTGGCTGCAGAATGTTTGGGGTTAGTGTAGAAAGCAGCGATGCTGGGGTTCTCAGGTCCAGGCTGAGTTGGGCCCCTGGGACATTTGGCAACATCTGCAGGTAGCTTCAGCGATCACAGCTGGGGAGGGGCAGGACCTCCCACCAGGGATCCCGGGAGCTGACGATATGGGTGCTGGTGAACATCCTATGGTGTCCAAGACAGACCCTCACAACAAAGAATAGCTATCTGGTCCCAATATCAACTATGTTAGGGTGGACAGACCCTGTGCTGGTATATTTCAATGGTACTTTCCCATTAAAAAAAAATAGAAAAAACAAAAACTGAAAAGTGATATCTATCTATCTATCTATCTATCCATCTATGTATGTCAGGCAATTATTCCTGTGAGATACTTATTTAAAGTATTTTACCTAACTCCTATCCAGGACACCTCATTTTAAGATTATTTTAGAAGCAGTTAATTGTTTATCATAATTCAGCATGGTACACTTCCTGGGTTTATTACTTGAAGATTTCAGAGTGAAACTGACATGGAAATATGTATCTTGTATCAGAAAATTCTGTTGTGATCATAAACTTCCTAAGAATGCCAGTTTTGTTTCTTCCTGAGGAGCCTTCCTTTTTCTAAACTTTCTCTTCCTTCTTACTGCAGATGTTTTGTAAGTCTAGGATGAAATGCACTAGAATCTGAGCCCCTCTTTACAATGAGATTGATCATGAGAATCATTCTTTTTTTTTAAATTCATCTCTTTCCTTTGCAGACTGGAAGCACTTATAGGGATAAAGAAGAACTTAGTTCCCCCAAACTTTCTCAATGTTTAGATTTTTTTTTTTTCAGAAGGTCAGAAAGGACATCAGTTAAAGCCAGTTATGAACCATATTCAGACTTCCCATATTTTTATCCCATTCCAGTAAAAGTTCCTCTCCAGAGAAATTTGGTTCAGAGATGGAATGAAAGAATGAAAGACATTTTATTTTCTCTCCTAGATGTTGGCAGTACTTCACTCCTACATGTCTGAGGTTGTTTTCATCTTGCAAAGTACTTTGATATTTGTGAATGTGGCTACATGGCTTAAAACAAGAGCAGTGATAACTCATACTAATTATTCAGCTTGTATATTAATGCTTGACAAGAAAGAAAGGAACTTTTTCTTCCTTGATGATGGTTGTAAAAATTAAGAAACCCGGGAGTACTGAAACATCTGTGTTCTTGAGAGCAAATAGCTTCCATGTCACAGAGTTCTTCCGCCTAAACCATCACGAGTACCCTGCAACAAAGAGGCCCATCCTTTCGGATTTCCAGTCTGTGAAAGCCAGGTCAGACTATGTCTGGTAGACCCCGTTCTCCTACCAGGCTGGGGTGGGGAGGGGGTAGGGTGAGTACCCTTTTGTGTTATTGGCTGTGAGTCTAAAATCAGATGAGGGATGAGGACCATCTCCCTGTCTCTGCCAATGATCTTCATTCCTGCCCAAGGTGAAATTCTACTAAAGCAGACATTCTTATTATACTTCAGTATTCCCACTTCTAGCTGTCACAGAAGCTTGCAATAGAAATTTGAGTGGGGGGAACATCTCACTGATGCTCTTAGAACATCCCATTGGATATCTAGAAGTTCAAATAGATTAAATGAGATTCCCTGGCCTATACATGGAATAGTAATGAAATCATGTGGCCTATAGAGTTAAACCATAAGGTTAGTTTAGGGAAGGGGAATAAATAACCATGTTGCTTATATTTTATTAAAACTATAGATTCCTTTGAAGTGAGTTCAGAATAAGAAGTGCATACTTTTCTTTAATTCATTCTTTGAAATGTAGCTATTTCCTTTGAAGACTGAGCAGGAGATCCTAGAGAAGAGAACAGTACGAGGAACGCCATCAGGAAGGGTAGGACAGAAGATCTTGGGGAAGCCGTCAAAACCTCTCCAGAGATGGGTTCCCTTGCTGCAAGTCAAACTCTGCCTCCCCTATCCCCCACCTCCCCAAGTGTTCATGTTCATATTCTGCAGGGCAGTGGTGTACCTTCATCCCTCCACCCCTCCCACCCTTATGGAGCCTTCCCGTGGGGCTGTAGGAGCTCTTCATTGTAGGAAGGATCTGGATATCCTGATTCATTGGGCCTGAGCAAAACTGAGACATCAGATTCAGACCACTCTTCCCCTCAATTTGCCATGTGAAACCTCTACTCTGACAGAAAATAACTCCCCTTATTGTAATTTTTCCATAACTGATTTTTTTCCTCGGAAGTAATGACATCCAATATGGTGACCAAGTAGTTGATAACCAGGTGGGTTTTCTAATGAGTTTGTGCCGAAATTCAGTATATCACATTGCAGAATTTGCCAAGGAATAACATAAAGGACCAGAAAGAAAATGAGCAACGCACAATACCATTCCTTAAATCCCATTCTTCAGAGAAACATAGACAATATGTCATAATACGACAACACAAATGCCTGTCACTAAATCCATCCAGCTGTGACAGTTTTGTGATAGTAATAACAGATGAGTTTTTTCCTTACTCATTTCTAGGTATTTTTAATGGATATTTTCTTTTCTGTTCTCTAGAATGATTCCTCTCCTCCGATTACCCTTGATATCCTTGATATGACAGTGTTAAGGACAGGTCTCAGGACGTCACTAAAAAATCCCAAATGATTATTTTAGTTCTTTGAATTTTCTCCTTCTCCAAAATCATTCAACAAAGCAACTCATGAGTAAATATGTAGGCTGACTTGCGATTCACTATTTCTTTCCCTAGGTTTTATTCAGAAGTAATAAATCAAGCAAAAAACTAGCAGAAAAGGAAAACAAGAGTAGTAAGAAGGAAGAAAAACATTAGTAACCAAATCACTTAATTGAAACTCAACTCAGAAGGGAAAGAAAAATGTCCAACGAATCTTCCAAGTGTCGGGTGTCCATTTACCCTTCATGGTGGAGTTCATACCTCTGAGGTACAAACCTCAGAGGAAAGTTAGAGCTGTAAGTGCGGAGCGAAGATTGCTAGCAGAAGGTTATTGTTTGGTTGGTTTTTACCTTAAAGACTGAACTCTCTCTTTTCTTCTGCCTCCAGGGTTGGTTGCATGTAATAGGAGGACATGCAATTTTCCTGACACCAATGCCTCCTTCTTAGAAGGACGCATTTATGGATCTTATCTGCATTCTAATAAAAAGCAGACCAATCCAATGACCAGGTTCTCTGTGAATAACATTTCAACATCCATATGCACCGGGTTTTGTTACAGCCAGATTCTGACACTGGGGGCGTGGGACGAGGTCTTGGGTTCTGCATTTCTTTAATTTTTTTTTAAGATTTTATTTATTTATTTGACAAAGGGAGAGATCACAAGTAGGCAGAGAGGCAGGCAGAGTAGAGAGAGGAGGAAGCAGGCTCCCTGCCCAGCAGAGCAGAGAGCCCTACAAGGGCCTCCATCCCAGGACCCTGAGATCACGACCTGAGTCGAAGGCAGAGGCTTCAACCCACTGAGCCACCCAGGTGCCTGGGTTCTGCATTTCTAAGAAGTTCCCAAGTGATACCAACCCTGTTGACCCACAGTTTACCTGTCAAGGGGCAGGGGTAGAAACTGAAGTGCCTGGAAAGTTTAAGATATGGAACCCAAGCCACATACTATTAGGAAAAGTAAAACTTAGTTCCCCCAGGGCAACTCCTTCTGCAGATTCTGAAGCCATTTGTAAGGCACATTAACGTCTAAAATACACTTTGGATTGTCTTTTCTCCTTAGCAGGCTTGGCGTTTCCTATCCATACACAGGTCCCCTAAGTTCCACAACTGTTTTGTTTGGACAGGCTGGTGAGCTTGCACACAAAGGGCTTATCATCAACACCGGCCTTTTCTCTGACAGCTGTTTTCCTTCCCAGCCACAGGGCTCTGGCCAAAGGGCTGGCTGAAGAAAGGAGTGGCGGTATCAGCAAGCTGTGGTCGATGCCGGGCTTCAAGACCTGTGGGAGTCTGTCTGTCCTTCTTTCTCTCACATACATACACACACCATGTTAAAAGATCAGGTTCCTAATTCCATCCTGGCGGGGCAATAAATATAGTATAAGTAGCTTGATACATCTATTAGTTTTGGCCACGAAAAAAAAGCTGGTGTGGAAGCAGGGACCAAATTATTTCCCATAATAAACCAAAGAATTTCTATAAATCACAAGGAGTCATTTTCAAGTCCCGCTGCAGAACGCGCCCTGCGCATAGGCATTCATGACTGAGCCACACGTATCCACCACCACCCCCGCAGCGTGAGATTAGGAAATATGAAATCAGGATTAGGTATGTGAGTGCTTCATCTAGTAGAAGCGATAAAAATCAGGGTCGTTGTCAGCTGTGTAAACCGAGAGGAAGAGGCGCCCTCAGCGGCTTCCTTTGGGGAAGGGCTGTTTTGTGCTGGTGAACTGCGCCCCCTGGTGGTCCCGGAGTGGATCTGTTCGTGATTCCCTTCCGCGGGAACAAACGTGCTCTGGAGAGAATCGGGCAGTTCCAGGTGCACACACACACACAGATCCTTCAGGAAAAAGCTAACTTTCCGAGCGCCCAAACCAAATGGTAGGAGGAGTTGGGTCCCCCGCCTGATTCTGTGCACGGTCCTCCCGCAAGGTGCAAAGGGTCTGTCCTCCCACACTGCTGGCCTTGTCACACGTGCGCTTATTATTCCGGGGGCTGTGAAATTGGGACTGTGTCCTGATTTGCAAGATGGGGAAAACTCTCCTGCTCTGTTTTATTGTACTCTCCTTAAAAAAGTAATTCTGGATCCTTACACAGGGAAGATGACCCACAGCCGGGAGAATATTTTATTGTTAAATCATCTGTTTCTCTTACTTCCTGCGTGCTTTACCTCCTGTCTCGGAGGTGGTCATGTGGTCACATGGATTGTGGTTAATTTATGTGTAGATCTCTGTCTCCTTACCCGCTCTCAAGAGAACGTAAGTTTTATGATTTTTCGAGGCTGACGTTTCTACCAATATCGTACATTTCAGGGGCAAGATAGAGAGTTTATGTTGTTGTTTTCCTGAAGGAGACTTGCTGAATGCCCTGGCATGTGTGGACAGGAGATTTTGCTGGTCGGGCAGAGATGAGAATCTGATGCAACTCTTGCACTCTCTCGAACATTCTGCAAGGAATCACATTGCGGCCTCAGTCCAAACAGTTTATCAGCTAAATAAGGAGGTATTTTAAATATTTATTTAACAAGACATATTTTAAATAACCTACATATGTAAATAGAGCGTTCTTAGCCTGTGCATTATTGCCCGGCCGATTCTCATGTTCTGATATATAATTAATTACCGGTTTATTCCTCTGTAAACCGAAGCGGGGAATAAATCAGCGATGCCAGGTCACTGATGTCAGCAAAAATTGTAATACCCTCTTGTCAATGGGTCTGTGCAAGGGAAAATAAGACTGTGTAAAATCTAGGGTGATGACGTGCCAGACTGTGTCCAAAAGGCAGATTTTTTAAATCCCAATTTAGTTGCTTTTTCCTGACATCCCACTTCTTCTGTGTGCCACGTAGGTGGGCGTGGGATGCACATTTTCTAGTTTAAAACAAACTCAGAAAGCATACGCAGTGTCATCTATGCATTTTATAGGGTACAGTCACGTAAAATAAATGCATTTCAAGCAGCATTACTATATTTAAAACAAGAACAACACACGTATCAATAAATTGGTAATATGTTGGTAGTTGAAAATTTGAATCTTTTTAATGCCTCAGCAAAGTCTGCAAATCTATTTTTATTTTTTTGAGAAAAATATGTATTATATATATATATTTTTTCCACTCAAAGTAAATGTCTATCTTTTAAACTTTTCCACTGAAAATCACATCGCTAAGGGACAGAAGCATCAAACATAAAATTTGTCATGAATATAAAGAGATCTCTCCTGAGAATAAAAGTTAAACAAAAACATGGCATCTTTTTTTTTTAGATTTATTTTCTGAGGTTGAAAAATGAGGAATCGTCTCAAATACCTCAGCAAATTTTTGTTCTAGGTCAGCGATGAGACAATCATATTTCGTTTAAACATAATGCACTTGGCTTACCAATAACCCAGCCCAGAGTTCTGATTTCTAATTCTGTGAATTAGCTTGCCAACTTAATTCCAGCCAGTGGATTAGCAATATTAATTATCTTGGCCCATGGCCAAAACATCTGGAAAATTTAGTGTGAGAATCATTTAAAATAATTTGATCGTGCCATCATGACAAACCATCCCATTGGTTAACTGACCTTTTCACTATCACCCGGTTGTCCTGCCACATGTTAAAACATTCTGTATTAAATTTGCATTAGACCCTTTTGCCATTCTGCATCAGGAAGAAGCATTATGTTAAGTCTGTGAAAAAATAAGTACCAGCAACAACAAAATAGATTGAATTTTGTGGTTGGGATGAGGATCAGATGTATTCTGAGAGGCATTCTTAGATCCCTTCACTTATGGTATTATTTTGGTGCGTGAAGTAAGCACCCTTTTTGAAGTTTATAGGTCCAGGGAGATGTAAATTAGTCTTAACAGCTTCTGAACTAAGTGCTATTATGCAGTTATGTGAAGAGGGAAGTTAAAGGTTAAAAATAAAATAAAGGTTAAAAACAAAAATAAAAATTGCTGATCCAACATCTTCCAGATTCTCTCTATGGCTTCATGAGGTGTCAGGGCAATACTTACCTTAGTGCAAAACCGGATACAGAATTATTTCTTTAGGATTTTGATAAATTTTTAGATTTACCATAACAAATATATTAATTTTTAAAAATGAAAATGTTGATTAAGCTTCCATTTGAGTATAGAACAAGAATATCCTCCCAAAGATAAATGGTGGCACTACAATAATCAGATTGTCTTCTTGTTAAATAGTATCATGATCATTACTTCTGTTTTATTTTTACCCTGTACTCTTTTACAAAATCCTTGAAATGTGGAGTATGCCTAGTTTTTTTTTTTTTCTCTTCCTGCTACGTACAGAGAAAACTCTGGGAATTATGTATAAAACAAATATAAGAAGGCTCAAAAAGGTGAAGAGAGGAAGGCAGACCAGCCAGGGATATCAAGACCCAACGAAAGACAAATAGTTAGTTTTCAGAGTTTTTGTTTTTCCTCATGTACATTAGGCCTGGAGTTAAAAAGCCAACAACTCAAAAATAGTAATAAGCACTGACAAGAGGAGACCCAAAAAAGCCTGTTTTCTCTAGCCAAAGGACCAGGAAAAGGGCAACCTAACAAGACATAAAACATTTGGACAATAACCGCTCTACTCTAGCAAACACCACAAAAAATAACTGGGCAATGTCAGACAAAGCTAAGAGGGAGCTGGGACTTTCATCCCTGCCCCAGTAAAGAGCCCCCACCCCTGTGATGTTGATGGGGATCATATGCAGAGCAGTAACAAGGCACTCGTACCCATCCAGTACAGGGAAATATCACTGGAGGTCTAGTGGGGAGCTGGAACAGCCACCCCGACCCAGCAGTAATGAGGAACATTCTCCCTCCCAGATGTCAACAGAAGCCAAGTGGGGAAGCTGAATTTCTACCCCCATCTGGCAGTAATGAGAGAACACATCACCCTTCGTCTACCAGAATGGTGTCAGAGGAAGCCAGTTAAAAGAGTAGGTTTAAATAAGATCCAGAGTTTCATAACATGCCACCCAAATGTTCAGGATTCAATCAAAAATCACTCATCACACCAAGAACAAGGAAGAACCCAAATTGAATGAAAAAAAGACAATAACTGTATGCTAACATAAAAATAACACAGATGTTAGAATTATCTGACAAAGATTTTAAAGTAGCTATTATAAGATTGCTCCAATGAGCAATTACATTCTTGAAACTAATGAAAAAAATACTGAGTTTCAATAAAGAAATAGGAAGTCACAGCAAAAATTGAAAGATATAAAAATGAACCAAATGGAAAATTTTTGAGCTGAAAAAATATACAAAAACAAACAAACAAACAAAAAACACTCAATGTATGTGTTCAACCACTGAATGGAGAAGACAGTGGAAAATATCAGTGAACCTCAAGATTGCACTATATAAACTGCCTAAAATGAACAACCAAGAGAATATAGCTAAAAAAGAAAAATGAACAGAACCTCAAGGACTTATGGGACAATTACAAAAGCTTTAACATTTGCATTACCAGAATCCTAGAAGGAAAGAAGAGGGCAGGCCTAGAAATGTCCTCTAAGAAATAATGGCTGAAATCTCCCTAAGGATATAAACTTACAGATTAAGAAAGTGAGTAAATTCTAACAAGGATAAACTCAGAGAAAACCTTACCAAGACACAGCATAGTCAAACTTCTGAGAACTAAAGACAAAACAAGAACAAAAACAAAAGAAACCTCAAAAGACAGTAGGGGGAAAAAGATAGCCTTACTTATAGGAGCAAAAATAATTCAAGTGACTGGATTTCAAATCAGAAATCAGAGAGGTCAGGAGAAAATGGCACAATATTTTTCAAGGAAAAAGCTGTCAAACTCAAATCCAACATTAGTGAAATATCTCAAGATAGTTTCAGTTAAAAGAAAACTAAGAAGATATATTACCAGTAGACGTACCGTAAAAGAATGGCTAAGGAAATTCTCTAAACAGAGAGGAAATGATAAAAGAAGAAATTTGGGATCATCACAAAGGAAGAAAAATGTAGTAAGCCAAATATGGGTAAATAAAATAGTTTTTCTTCTCCTCTTGATTTTTCTAAATTATGTTTGAGAGTTGAAGCAAAAACTGTAACTGTCTCATGTGTTTCTAAATATATATAGAAGAATTATTTAAGACAGCCATTTTAATAAATGTTGACTTAGAGGTCAGTCTTCTATACTTCACTCACATGGGTAAAAAGACTCTAAGGGTAGATTGTGATAATGTATGTATATAAAAAATATATAAAATACAAGGGCAAATATTTTTGTCATGACTATTTTACTCTGCCCCACAGTTCGTTGAGGTTTGTTTTACAGTCAGAATATGGTATATCTTGGTGCCTGGGTGGTTCAGTTGGTTAGGCAACTGCCTTCGGCTCAGGTCATGATCCCAGAGACCCAGGATCAAGTCCCCGCATCTGGCTCCCTGCTTGGTGGAAAGCCTGCTTCCCCCTCTCTCACTCCCCCTGCTTGTGTTCCCTCTCTCGCTGTATTTCTCTCTGTCAAATAAATAGAATCTTTAAAAAAAATGTAATACATAGGGCAAACACTGAAAAAGTTATGCAAATATATACACTCAAAACAGATAATAAATAAAAATAGAATTACAAAAATGTCAATAACTTAGAGAAAGCAGAACAAATAAAACAAGGGAAGAAAACAGAAAGCAAAAAGTAAATTGATGTCAAACTTTAGCTCTAAAAGATCTCTGGTTACATTAAATGTAAAAGGTCTAAATATACCAATTAAAAACAGAGATTGGTAGGATGGTTAAAAAAGCATAACCCAACTATATGCTATTTATAAGAAACTCCCTTTAAATATAAGGATATAGATAGGTTGAAGTAAAAGGGAGAAAAAAGGTATATCATATAAACATTAAGCTATGTAGTGATAAAAGGGCCAATTCACAAGGTAGACTTGGAATCCTAAATGAATATTCACCAAATGACAGAGTTTAAGAATGTACATAAAGTATCAACCGATAAAACTTGGAAAACTAATAGATAAATTCACAATTATAATTGGAGAGTTTTTCCCTTTCTTGACAATTAATAGAACACCTGGACAGGAAATCACTCAAAGTACAGAGAAATATTATCAACAAAAAGGATCCAATTGACATGTATAAAACCCTCATGTAACAACAGCATAATGTGTGTTCTTTCCAAGTGCTCACAGAACATGTACTAAGATATACCATATTCTTTTTTTAAAAAAAATATTTTATTTATTTGACAGAGAGAAACACAGCCAGAGAGGGAACACAAGCAGGGGGAGTGAGAGACAGAGAAACAGGCTTCCCGCCGAGCAGAGAGCCCGGCGTGGGACTCGATCCCAGGTCTCTGGGATCATGACCTGAGCTGAAGGCAGTCACTTAACCAACTGAGCCACCCAGGCACCCAAGATATACCATATTCTGACTGTAAAACAAACCTCAACGAACTGTGGGGCAGAGTAAAATAGTGATGACAAAAATATTTGCTCTGTAACAACCTATTAAGAATATTACAAGACAAGCTACACACTGGGAAAAAAAATTGCAAAGCATATATCCAACAAATGATTGGTATCTAGAAAATACAAAGAGCCATCAAAACTTAGCTGTTAAAAAATTAGCACAAGAAACAATATTTTCCATCATTAGCCATTAGAGAGATATAAATTAAAACCACAGTGAGCTATAACACCACATTCTGCACATCTGAATGGCTAAAATAAACAACAGAAAATACTAAATGCTGACAAGCATGCAAGGAAACTGGATTGTTTGTAAAGTGCTTACAGGAAAGTAAAATGGTACAACTCTGGAAAAAAGTTGGACATTTTCTTAAAAAACAAAATATTCAACTACCATATGATAGCAGTTATACTCCTGGGCATTTATATAAGATAAATAAAATGTATGTTCACACAAAAACTTGTAAATTGGGGTGCCTGGGTGGCTCAGTTGGTTAAGCGACTGCCTTCGGCTCAGGTCATGATCCCGGAGACCCGGGATCGAGTCCCACTTCGGGCTCCCTGCTTGGCAGGAAGCCTGCTTCTCCCTCTCTCACTCTCCCTACTTGTGTTCCCTCTCTTGCTGTGTTTCTCTCTGTCAAATAAATAAAATCCTAAAAAACAAACAAACAAAAAACTGTAAATGAGTGCTTGTGACACCTCTATGTGCAATAACTAGCAACTGGATTCAATTCAGGTATCCTTCAACAGGGAAATGGGTAAAGAGACTATGGTACATAAAAAGGAACAAATGGCTAATATATGTGACAACAGCCTGTATGAATCCAGAAAATTATAGTGAGTGGCAAAAGTCAATCTCAAAATGTTACATACTGTTTAATTCCATTGATAAAACATGGCTGAAATGACAAAATTACAAAAATGGAGAACAGAGCAGGTGTTAAGGAGAAGGGAAAGGTGGAGGGAAGTAGGCGTGGCTACGAAAGGGCAATATGAAGTGTCGAGTTCCCCGCCAGCAGAGAAGACGCAACACCCGGGTGGACGTTGAAGCTCCCGTTTATTCTCTGGTTCCTCCCCCTCTCATCTTTCCCGAGGTCTCCATCTTTTCCTTTCCTCCTCGTCTGGCGGCCTCTCAGTCTCTCTCCACCTCTCCGCCTCTCCGCTTCTCCACCTCACCATCTCCCCCGCCTCTCGTTGTCTCCTCTCAGGAAGCTTTCTAGTCCCCTTTTATATAGCATCCCAGCCAATCAGAGAGGAGATCACATGGGGCGTGGACTGCACGGCAAGCAGGCATTGGTGGAGTCCGGTGATCACGCACTGAGCACGGACCCACGTGTGAGGCGTGCGGTCACGTGATCTTCAGGGCGGGCGCTTCCTGGAGCTGCTTCATGCGCTTGGCGCCGTAGCCTCGGCAGCAGTCCGCTGTGGAGCTCTCCACAGCAGACGCAGCGCCATCTATGGGGCGTGCCCCCGACATGAAGGATCTTTATGATGGTAGAAATGTTCTGTATCTTGACTGTATCGGTTCAATATCTTGTTTGTTGGAGCACCTGGGTGGCTCAGTCAAACATCTGACTTTTGTTTCCAGTTCAGGTCATGATTTCAGGGTCTTGAGATAGAGGCCTATGTCATGCTCTGCCCTGGGCGTGGAGCCTGCTTAAGATTCTCTCTCTCTGGCTCAGTCATTGAGTGTCTACCTTTGGCTCACGTCATGGTCCCAGAGTCCCAGGATCAAGCCCTACACTGGGGTCTCTGCACAGTGGGAAATCTGCTTCTCCCTCTCTCACTCCCCTTGCTTGTGTTCCCTCTATGGCTGTGTTTCTCTCTGTCAAATAAATAAAATATTAAAAAAAAAAAGATTCTCAGATTCTCTCCCTCCATTGCTCCCTCACCCCAAATAAACAAATAAATAAAAATAAAATAAATATCCTGCTTGTTATTTGCACTATTATTTTGCAAGCTGCTACCATTGCGAGAAACCAGGTAAAGTGTCACTGTATATTATTTCTTATAATTGCATGTAAATCCAAGATTATCTTAAAATAAAAAATTAATTAAAAAAGTCCTCCATGACTTATAATCAATAGCTCAATTACTCTGGACTTAAAGTAAAACAACACAACACAAAACAAAACAAAACAAAAACCAGACTTTGCCACTTGAATCTTCCATAGCCCTGGACAAGTGTGTTCAATCCCTCTGAGCCTACTTCCCCTGTCGGGTATAAAGGAGTAATGACACCTGTCTTTTTATTTTATTTTATTTTATTTATTTGACAGAGAGAAACACAGCAAGAGAGGGAACACAAGCAGGGGGAGTGAGAGACGGAGAAGCAGGTTTCCCGCCGAGCAGGGAGCCCAATGCGGGACTCGATCCCAGGTCTCCGGGATCATGACCTGAGCCGAAGGCAGATGCTTAATGACTGAGCCACCCAGGCACCTGATACCTGCCTATTTATTTCACTGGCTGTAATCAGGATAAAATAACAACATAATAGCAATTTCAAAAGTGTTTCCCAATTCTTGAAGTACCACAAGAAAAAGAACTAGCGTTTGTTGTTTGCTGGACACAAACAGTATACTCTGCTGCAAGCTAAGTTAAATGTGTTCCTTACTTTGTATCTCTGTGGTAGAACCTTATGTGAAACTTTGAAAGCATGGCCCCTTTAGCTTCGTGATGAGACTCTGTGACATTCAAAGCAGCACCACTAAAGAGAAATTCCTAATCTTTCATCATATCTGTCTAGGCATTCAAGAGTTTCCAAGTCTAGAGTCTGCTGCACTAACTCTTATCTCTGATTTCTTCAACATGCTGCAACTCTAGGAATTGTCTCCCTTTACTTCTTAAACACACCAAACTGAAGTTTCCATGTTGGACCCTTACCCCCTTTCTCTTTCTTGTTGCATATGACCCAATAGGATTAGCTGCCCGCAGCACATAGCCTCCCTGCTTTGCATTTCTCTTTCTTCTCTGGCTCCTTTCTGTGCGAGTTAAGCTAGGGGTCTTGGTCCTTTTCTCCTTCCAGAACCTCCCTAACACTGTCCCTGTAGATTGAAGAAAGACAAAAGAGTTTGTAAGAGTCAGGGTGATCCTTTCCACATTTCATTTATGATCACCATTTTACAGTTGAGAAAACATTAGTGATCTACTGAGAACATTCAGCAATGCTAATTTAGGATACTTCAGAAATATTTAATTAACAAAGGAATGAATAAGCTGCATTGTGTGTGGAGCTTTTCTGTTTCTTGGTTTCTACCCTTAGACTACTTTACTAAAATTCCATTTATTTGTTTGTTTCCTCATGTCTTCATTCATTAATTCATCTCATCACTCATTCAACAATGACCTAACATCTGCAAATTGTAAAGACTTGTGCTAAACCCTGGGGATAGGAAGATGACTCCAAGTATCATCCTAAGAGTCACACAGGAGAAGAAGAATAATATGAAAATGGTACATGACACAAGGGGCATGAAGGTAGTATGGAAACAGAGGAGGAAGCACTTCATTGTGGAATCTTCAGGGTATCTAGAGAGGGCTGCATACTCAGATGCCTCCAGGGACCACGCACATAACAAACTCCCATGTATAGAGTGAAGGAATGTTCTGGCTGAATTTGTTGTAACAATAGAGTGAAGTGGACCTGGTGTTCTGGAAATCAGGAAAATTATGTATAGAGATGGTGATATCCTATGGGCTCCGCCTACGATGTAGAGCTCACACCTGACCATACTGTTGATCACCATGTCTACTACAAGCCCCCTAGTCCAGGTCTTATTTTTCCTCGGGTCAAATCATTCGCTTTGTGGACAGATCTCCCCTGACACTGGGACTAAGCACCCTTTTCTGTTCTTTTTCATCTTTGGTGTTCTTCATGGTACTCTTCGTAATGCATATATGTACTTATTGCCGTATGTGCTTATAGTCCTTCTTCCCCTTCTAGAAAATCAGCCTATGATGTCCGAGATTTTGCTTCTTTTGTATATCAGTTTGTTCCCAGTGCCTATACAACAAGTACCCACATACACAGGAGGTATGCAGTCAGTAAGCTTCAATATAGATGGAATGGCAAGGATGAGTCCAGAAGGGCATAACACATTCAAGGAAGTGGATTGAGTGGCAACAGGGAACAGGAAATCATCCAGAAAAGCAAGGGAGGCTTTGTAAAGAGTAAGGAGCTAGCATAGTTTTCCTTAAGAAGATGAGGAATCTTAACCATTATTTTTTAAGATTTTATTTATTTATTTTGCAGAAAGAGAGAGAGCACAAGCAGAGGGAGTTGCAGAGGGAGAAGCAGACTCCCCGCTGGGCAGGGAGCCCAATACTGGGCTTGATCCCAGGACCCTGAGCTTATGACCCAAGTCAAAGGCTGACATTTAACCGAATCAGCCACCCAGGCACCCTTACCTTAATCATTTTAAACAAGAGGCTCTCCTCACCCGATTTGTACTTTAGGAAACTCCTTCTTACCATATCTGGGGGATGAATTACTCTACAATAGGGCTAAAAAGATTAGGAATAGCTGCTAGAAAACTCTGGCAATCATAATGTGAAAAGTCTGAACAACGATAGGACATATTTAAACACCATACTATGGAAAGAAGTGGAACCTGAGCCCTACTCGGGCTTGTTTTACCTAATTTAGTGAAAGATAGAGCTATGAAAGAGTGCTTAGTTTATTTTAGCCTTCATAATTCAGTGTTTCTCTTTTATAAAAGCTTACCTTTGATTCTCAGGCTTGCTCTCTATTCTGGTTCAATACAAAATAAGACAGGCTTAAAAAATACAAACTTAAGACACCTCCATAAACCATGCACAAGTTACTTAAGCTGTCAGGAGCACCTTTGGTGCCAGTGCTCTAATTCCTACACGTAGTATAAGTGATCTGGTGTCTCTTCTTTCACAACCTTTCCATACAGGTGCTCCCCCACATTTATTACCCTCATGTGGGAAAAAAAATGTGGCATAACAGCTGTGTGTGTTCTAAATCTCTTTCATTTTCCATTTATGCTCCATTGTCCTATAATCTGTTCAAAGCTGAAAATAGAACTAAGGGACGATCTTAGCACAACCTCTAGTGATTAATGTTATTACTATTTTTTTCCCAACCAAATAAGCTCACAATCAATAAGAAAAGATTCATCTGTGAAATCACCCCTGAAGAGAACTCTGCCCCTTACCCTTTCACCTTTCTCTAAACTTGCCCACCAAGTTCAGTAGAGTCCCTCCCCTCCTCCCCACCATTCTTTCAACCCAATCTTAGTTGGTTAGAGAAGTAAATCTAATTAAAGGAGCCCGGGAAATGGAAGCCGTTTTGTGAGTTAAGGACGCTGGATCTGTGTAACTTTCACCAACGATTGAGTTTACAAGATGGAAAATTCCTTGAGCCGCTAGGCAAAGCACTCTCAATGTTGTTGAAACATCTGGTTTTCTTTGTGTAAAATCCTTTCCACGAGGTGGGCGAAGGTTTTTATTCTAATTGAATTTGTAGTTAATTCCAGATAAAGATGAGTTGCTTTTTGCTGATGCTGTTCAAATCGGGAGTCCCAGCCCCCCTCCTCGGAGCTTCTTTTTACTTAAAAGTGATCAAAAGACGTGGTGGGTTGTTTGGTTTCAGTGACTCTCCATTTGTTTATACGTTTAGGGCAGAAGGACAATTTCTGATGCACTCAATTCCTGACCTGGTCTTTTGAGTTCTTCGTGATAGAGATTGAAGGGCAGACTTCTATGTCTTGGAGGCAGTATTTCTGACCGATTAAGCTAGGGCATAGGCAGGCTTTGATCTGAAGATGGCATACCATCTCCCTGTCTCCCTGTCAGTGTTTCTCTGGTTATTAGCAATTTGTTTATGCTCCTAAGAAACTAAGGAGTCAAGCTGTCCAATATTTGCTGCAATATTTCTTAAACAAATTAATATGTGGATGAGCAAAATAAATACAAGGCATGCAATTCTCCTAGGGCCTATTGCCATGCCACCTACTTGATAGCCTTCTGCCTATAACAGTGGCCTTTGGGAGACAATACTTTCCTTGAGTTTACATTTTGGATATTCTACAATAAAGGAAGACTATTAAATTACAGTTAGTTTCTTTTCCAACTACCCCTGGTAAGTGAATAAACCCTCCCAACCCTTCTCTCTCCCTCCTGTAGAACTTTATTCGGGGATGTAGAATAGAAATTAAAACCAGGACCTAAAATCAGAAGTCAGAATAAGCACCATAAAAAAATAGGCTTTGCATAGCTTATCAAGTAGCCCGAAATCGATCACTGTTCCCTTTCAGGTTGCTTTTCAAAGCCGGATTCTCATTTTTTTCTGGAGGTTTTGGAATGAGAAGAAGGCACCCACTTCTCTCTGTAGAAGTAGGGTAGGGGGCGCCTGGGTGGTTCAGTTGGTTAAAGCCTCTGCCTTGGGCTCAGGTCATGATCTCAGGGATCAAGGCTGCATCAGGCTCTCTGCTTGGCAGGGACCCTGCTTCCTCCTCTCTCTGCCTGCCTCTCTGCCTACTTGTGATCTCTCTCTGTGTCAAATAAATAAATAAAAATAAAATCTTAAAAAAAAAGGAAGTGGGGTAGAGACATCAATCAAGGGTCATGGGCACAGACATTAAAGTAATTTTGACATTTTCAGAGGTACTGATACTGATGAACTCTTGGTAACGTTCCCATTCTTAGACCCAAAGCCTAAATTTTTTATCTTTCCTTCTTAAAGGATCTGCAGTGAGTCTTCTAGCTGAGTTAGTTGTCTTCCATCTGAACTTTTTAATATGGGGCATGCCCATTTATCTACCATTGCACTTTTTAAAATCCATTCACACTCTCTCCAAAGCCCTTTGCTGTTTATCTGAGCAATTCACAGGCAGGAGGAATTGACTAATTAATTCATAAATTTGGTAGATACTCAATAAATGATTTTTTAATGAACTCAAATCGTTATAGAAGATTTAATAGAGAAAGTACATTTCTCTTTCTTTGGCCAAAGTTGCAAGCCATCAATAGTGAGAAATGTTGGGTTTTGTAGGTAAAATTAAATACAGGAAGAAAAGAACAATTATCTCAGGGTAAGAGTAGATTGATTTCAAACTTTTTAAAATATAAATAATACTCTAATGCACACCCATGGAAATAAATTTTTGAGTATCTTGGATTATATCTATAATACTAATTTCATGGCCAAAGGCTGTAAGTCTCACTTTTCCATATTCTTATTAACATTGCCTAGTGTAATCAAGTTTATTGATGATAGATGAAAGTTATATCTCCATTTGTTTGATGTTATATATATATATACATATATTACACATATATGTTTTAAATTTTATTTTATATATATACGTACATACAATTATTGTCCCCAATTCTTGAGCCTAACTATACCCCTAGTCTGCTATATACCTTTGCGATACATTTTCACAAAAGGTAGACTACACTTGCCTTCCTTTGGCTTTGGGCTTTGCAGTGTGACTTCCTTTGGTCAATGTGAAGTTAGAATATGTGAGGCAAGAAAAACTCGAAATGACATTTTTGGGCTGATTATGCTTCCTTGTAGTCATACCATCCTCAGAAGAGGCAAATGGCCCACCTGGACGGTCCCAGGAAGAGGATGGGTCACAAGTGGGGTAAGGCTACCCCCAGCAATCTTGTAACATGAAGCCAAACCATCCTAGCTGACTCAGAAAGCCATGAACAGAAAATAAATGCTTATTGCTGTATACCACTGAAAGTTTGAGATTTGTTATGCAGCACAAATTAACTGCTACACCTACATAACATGAGCTTCTTATGGGCGTATACATCCATAAGTAAGAATATAACACACATGTTCATAATGCATTGGGAGAAAAATATAAACATATTTTTTATAAAAGTATAAACAATATTGTTAATACATATAGTATCAGTTGATTTCTTGATTTGATGAAAGGAAAATCAATAAAGAATAGAAAATGGCATGTGAGAGGTACATCTTTGATTGCTAATAAAGTTGAAATTCTATATTTGCCTTGCTCAAATTTGCCTCAATGTGATTTTTGAATTTTTCTTTAGTGTATTCATCCTTCTCTAATTTGCAATTATTTTTATGTGTTACTTATATTTATGTATTAAATATTTACATATATTAGTTATTGTAAATGTTGCAAATATTTTTTCTAATTTGATTGTGGTTTTTTATTTTGTTAAATAGACATTCCTTTTTAAAATATCTTATTTACTTATTTGACAGAGAGAGAGATCACAAATTGGCAGAGAGGCAGGCAGAGAAAAAGGGGGAAGCAGGCTCCCTGCCAAGTAGAGAGTCCAATGTGGGACTTGATTCCAGGACCCTGAGATCATGACCTGAGCTGAAGGCAGAGGCTTTAACCCTCTGAGCCACCCAAGCACCCTACATAGACATTCCTTAAGTTGTAACTTAACAGTCTTCTGTTCTGTGCTTTGCTGCATGTTTAGAAAATTTTGGCATTTCATTTTTTTACATTTAACCTTAATTGCCAGTGATTTATTTTGGTATATAATGCAAGGGAGGATATTAACTTTACCCCTGCCAAAGGTTTTCATTAACAATGTTTAATGAATTCAACATTCCCCAGTTGATGTAAAATGTTGCTACTTTCTATGTAACAGGAATTAGGTGACCTGCATTTTTATTGTTGTATAACATCTAGCCAATAATATCCTTCCTTGATGATATGAAATGATATTAAGAATTATGTATGAAATTATTTTCAGTGCACAAAACAGGTAACATATGTGACACAGTATGTCCCTATGTCCTATGCCCTTAATTCTATAAAATCAGTATATTTGCATAAATACATGTAAGAAGATGAAAGAAAAATTCAAAATATTACTGACAGATAATTCTGAGTGGATAAAAAGATAATGGACTCAGGACACCTGGGTGGCTCAGTGGGTTAAGCCTCTGCCTTCAGCTCAGGTTATGATCTCAGGGTCCTGGATCCAGCCCTGCATTGGGCTTTCTGCTCGGTGGGGATCCTTTAATGTATATAAATATATATGTATATACATATATATTTAAATTTCCTTCCCTCTTTCTTTGGAAAGTCATTTCCCACTAACCTTACTGCTATTCTTAGAAGTGAAGTTGATTTTTTGCCTTAAGTTTAGATAATTCCCATTATCTTCCAAAACATGAAACGGCACTAAGGATAACTGGCTAGGGGGAGTTCTACTCCTCGATTTGAGAATTAAATTTATGTTAATATTCCTATTCTTCTTATAGAGTGGTTTACTGTAGACATAGGGAGAGCTTCTAGAATTGAAGGAAAGTTGGGCTCCATGGCTTCTGAGGATTCATCCAGTGCCGAAGTTGGATAGTTCTTAAATTATCAAAAGAAGGCATGAAGTGGCCAGCAGCTCAGAGGCTCACTCTTGAGGGGAAACCCGAATCTGGGAAAAGATGTGTTTATAAGGTGGGTGGAGAACACTTGCCCCCCTTGCTCCAACCCAGGTACACATCTTGACACATTTTGAAGTTGGGAAGTAATAAGAAATAGGAATTAACTGTGGCTTGTCCTGCCACATGTCAAAGTTAATTCGACTTCAGATGAGTCTTAATTATGCCAGTCAAGTTTAAGGCTAAACAGACAGAACCTGTTCACTGAAACTGTAACTTGTATCAGAAGGACTAAGAAAGATGTAAAATTAAGTTCACTTGAAATGTTATGAACTTAATTTGAAGTTACAATATTAATTGTTGAGGCAAAAAATTCTATATCTCTCTTGCAGAGTGGTTGTCTCATTGGCATTTCCTATCCATGAAAATGCTAACCCCAGGGAAAACCCAGGTCTTCAGTATCAAGAAGATATTAGTCCCTGATTTTCTAAACTTTTTGTAATCAATTCCTGTACTCATTTTTTTTTCAAATTCAGTCTTGTTGTGGAAGATATACAACTTAGCAATCTTGTAAACTACTGTTTTTTTTTTCTATGACTAGAAATCACTAATTTAAAGACAAAATTGGTATTGAAATATAGTTGACATACAATATTGTATTGGTCTCAGGTGTACAACATAGTGATTTAACAACTTTATATATTACACAGTGCTTACCATAGTAGGCGTAGTTACTA
This sequence comes from Spilogale gracilis, assembly GCA_004023965.1. Classification (NCBI taxonomy): domain Eukaryota; kingdom Metazoa; phylum Chordata; class Mammalia; order Carnivora; family Mephitidae; genus Spilogale; species Spilogale gracilis. The sequence continues at coordinate 87,726 of PITA01000493.1, forward strand.
TCACCACACAACATTATTCTAATATTATTGACTATATTCCCCATGCTATACTTTTCATCCCCATGACTTATTTTATACCCAAATTTTATATCTCTGAATACCTTCACCCATTTAACCCATCTCCCATCTACCATGCATCCAGCAATCACCACTTTGTTCTGTGTATGTATTTAGATTTCACATATAAGTGAAATCATATAGTATTTATCTTTTTCTGACTTGCTTCACTTATCATGATACCCTATAGTTCCATTCATGTTGCCACTAATGGCAAGATTTCATTCTTGTTTTATGACTAATATTTCATTGTATACATATATACTGTATCTTCTTTATGCATTCATCTATCAATGGACACTTAGGTTGCTTCCATATTTTGGCTATTATAAATAATACTGCAATAAACACAGGGCTGAATATATCTTTTTGCTTTAGCATTTTTGTTTTCTTTGGGTAAATACCCAGTAGTGGAATTACTGATTATGTTATTTCCATTTTTAATTTTTTGAGGAAACTCCATACTGTGTTCTACATTGGTTACACCATTTACACCTCCACCAATGGAGTATGAGAGTTCCCTTTTCTCCACATCCTCACCAACACCTGCTATTCCTTGCCTTTTTGATACTAGTCATTATGACAGGTGTAAGGTGATAGCTCATTTCCTTGATGACTAGTGATGCTAAGCATCTTTTCAAGTGTCTACTGGCCAAGAATGGTCTTCTTGGAAAAATGCCTATTCAAGTCATTTGGTCATTTGTTAATCAGATAATATATGCATTTTTGGTGTTGAGTTGCATGACTTCTTTTTTAATATATTTTGGACATTAACCCCTTATCAGATCTAATATCTTCTCTTATTTAATAGGTTTCCTTTTTTTCTTTGTTTCATTGATGGTTTTCTTTGTCATGCAAAACCTTTTTAGTTGGGTGTAGCCCCAATCCTGTACTTTTGCTTTTGTTTCCCTCACCTGAGGAAACCAAAAAATATTGTTAAGGCTGATGTTGAAGAGGTTACTGCCTATGTCTTGAGTATTCTCTTCATTACTATAGCTTTACAATAAGTCTTTCTAGTAAGTAAGCCTTACAGTGTGTTAGGCAGGTGGTAATATTCATTATTCAACTTTGTTCTTCTCCTTCAATATTATTTGGTTATTTTGAGTCTTTATCCCACCATATAAAGTTTAAAATCAATTTGTTAATATCCATGAATAACTTGCTGGGATTTTAATTGGAATTATAATAAATCTATAGAACCACTTGGGAAGAATTAGAATCTTGACAACACCACATTTGAGGTATTCTAAATTCTAGTCTAGTCTATTCTAAATTCCGAATCTAGTCTTATCTATAAATATGGAATATGTCACCATTTTTAAAGATTTTTTATTATTTAATTCACTCAAGTTTTGTAGTTTTCTTCATATACATCTTGTATATATTTTTTAGATTTATACCTAAGAAGTACATTTTGGGAGGTACTAATATCATTGATATTGTCTTTTTAGGTTCTGATACCAGTTGTTCACTGTATGTATACAGGAAAGCAGCTGCTTTTATATAATGCCAAGTTGTTTTAATTGCTATTAGTTTCATGAGGGTTTTTGTTGCTGTTGTTGTTATTGTTTTTGATTCTTTTGGATTTTCTAGATAAGCAATAATGTGTTCTGTGAACAAAGCTAGTTTTATGTCTCCATTCCAAATCCATATACTTTTATTTCATTTTCTTGACTTACTGCATTATCAAGGACTTCTAGTATGATGTCAAAAAGCAGTGGTGAGTGTATCTTTGTCTTATATCTAATCTTATCAGGAAAGCTTGAGGTTCTTAACCATTATGTAAGATGTTAGCTATAGTTTTTTTTGTAGATCATCTTTATCAAGTTGAGAATGTTACTTTCTATTTCTATCTTACTTAAAGTTTTTGTCATGAATGAGTACTACATTTTGTATGCTCCTTCTACATCTTTTGATATAATCGTGTGATTTTCTTTTTGATCTGTTGATGTAAATGGATTACAAAATGGATTTTCTAATTTGAACTAGTTTTGCATATCTAGGATAAACTTTATTTGGTTGTGGTGTATACTCCTTTCATACTTTTTAAAATTTCAATTTGCTAATGTTTTGTTGAGAATTTTTGCATCTATGTTCATAGGAGATATCGATCATTAGTTTTCTTGTAATGTCTTTTTCTGATTTTGGTATTTGGGCAATACTGGCTTCATAGATGAGTTAAGAAGTATTACCTCTTTTGTCCTCTGAAAACATTGTAAAGAACTGGTATAATATCTTCCTTAAATATTTGGTAGAATTCACCAGTGATCCCATCTGGACATTGTGTTTTCTGTTTTGGAGGGTTATTAAGTTTTGATTTGATTTTTTTTTTTAATAAGTTTAGGTCTACTCAGATAATCTCTGTCTTCTTGAGTGAATTTTGGCAGAATGTTTTTTCAAGGAATTGGTTGACTTTTTCTAGATTATTAAACCACTGTGTTTTGAATTCTCATAATCAGTAAATTCATTAGGTTAATACTTTTATTTAAGAGGACTCTGTTGAGTTTCAAAGCTATAAAACATGACTTGGGTAAATATGCTATTATCATGTAGTGATATTTGTGCAGTTACTTAGATTAGATAATTAACACATTGAAAAGAGAGGAAGAACAGAGAATGGGAAATGACTGCCACAAATGATGCATTGTGGTAAAAATTTGGAGGTAAATACATTAGTGAATAGGGCTGAACTGGCGGTAATGAGGGAAATAGAAAGTCACTGGATGCCTAGAAGCAGGTGAGTAGAAAGGGCAAAGCACTAAGTGGATTGCTCTAGAAGTTACTGAGGTCAGACTTCACTTTTGTGGATTCTATACTAGCAAGAAAATGGACTTTTTGAGATTAGAGTGGGTTTCACCGTGTGCGCTTGAGCGTCATAACTTCTCTGAGCATTTGTTTCCTCATGGGGATATTAATAACAGTAGAGATATCAAGGGGTTGATAAGAAATGCAGATAAGGAAATGTGTTAAGTGATATTCTAGAGCTGATACTGTAAACACCATTCAGTAATGTTTTGAGGGGATATTCATCTATGAAAGGAAACAAGAGAGCACAAAGGAAATTTGTGTAGATTCATAGTGACCAACTTAAAAAAAAAAGCAAATTCCATTAGTTTAACTTCTGGGTTTTATTTTCTAAAACAGGTGAAGGCAAAGCCTGTGTTCTATTGAAATCTTCATGATATATTTTACATGAGAGAGATTATAAACTTTTAATTGTCTTATCAAATTTTTAGCTGAAGAGAGAGTTTTTCCCACCTGCCTGCATTTCCCACTGGACAACTGAAAGCCTCCCTTCTTTCTCTTTGATGTGGTTAATTCCCCAAACCATCCATGATTGTGGAAACTTTCTGAAGAAAAGCACTCCTTGGGTAGGAAAGCATCAGTACTGTTTTTAAGCATATTCTAGCTCTTTAGATTAAAGAGACAACAACAACAATAAAATGATTGCAAGAAAAATCAAATAAGAATTTTCAAACTTTTGTTTTAGGAAATGATCAGGTGACTGATCATTGTTCTCTGAATGAGGCATCAGTGGGGGCAAATATGTGGAAATAGAGAATAGACAGCTACCTCAATTCAACCTAACATTAAATTTAACAGCAAATAGATGGCAGTGAAAACTCCAGGCTGTCATTTCATCTTTACAGGTATCTATTCCTTTAAGGGGTTTGGTTTATGTTATTTCTGCCTTTTTTTTTTTTTTAAGTCAGTGTTTTTCTTTTGAAATAATTAAAGGGAAAGGAAGTCTCAAAAGAGACTGAGTGACATCCAATATTCCCTAATACCCTCTTGTTGCTTTAGGTGATTGGTATACTTAATTAAGGAGGGGCCTGGGTCTATCATCAACCAGGGCCTGACCTGGGGGTGGGAAGGAGTGAGGTGTAACCTGACCGTGCCCAGGTGTGTGCCTGCAGGTCACACACTGGGAAAACATGTGGCCCCAACAAACCTTTCTCAAGTCTGGCCATGCCTTTAACTATTTCAAGTCTTCTCAAATGTCTACATTCTCTCATGCTTAGACCATGTCAGCATGCTTTCCTCTAGCTTAAGATTTTCAAGTTGGAAAAGGAAGTGCACAAAGTTAAAAGATTTGTTTAAGGCTGTAAAGTCTATGGCAAAGAGTAGAACTCATCTCTTCAGACTGCTGGTCACTACTCTGGATGCTACAAACAAAACAGTGCCCCTTAAGCATGTCCCCACTAATCCACAAATGCTAGTTATTTAAAAGAATGTTTTCTTCTTCCAGAGCATAGCATTACTTTTTTTTTCTTCCTTCCCTCTTTGCTCCCTCTCTCCTTCCTTTCTTCTCTCTATCCTTTCCTCTTCTTCCCTCCCTCCCTCCCTTTCTCACTTTCCTTCCTTCCTTCCTTCCTTCCTTCCTTCCTTCCTTCCTTCCTTCCTTCCTTCCTTCCTTCCTTCCTTCCTTCCCTCCTTCCTTCCCTCCTTCCTTCCTTCCTCCTGTCCCTCCCTCTTTTCCTCCCTCCCTTCCTCCCTTCTGCCCTTTTTTCCTCCCTCCCTCCCTCCCTTCCATCCTTCCTTCCTTCCTTTCTTCCTTTTCTGTCCCTCTATCTGCCTACATGTCTGTGTCACAGGTAAAGCAGGCTTTGCTTTTACTGTGCTCCAAAAACCTCGTCCTTGTATATCTAACATGTTTTCCTTGAGGAAAGCATGGCAGATGAGCTTTGTTCCTTGTAAGTTTTCCTATCCTGTTAGAGGTATTTATTGATAGAGATATTGTGGATAGATGGGAGAGGCTCCAAAATCCTATACACAACTAGTATTAGTGGGAAAATAAACTTAAGTGTCCTCATATAGACAATCCTATTATAAATTGTCCATGAGCTACAATGTATATTTATAGACAAAACATATAAAAAAATAAATTTTCTTACTTGACATCCAAAGAGAATGTTCCATTTTGAATAAATACCTGCATCTAGTTACTTAAAATGGTTTACATTTCCTTTTTTTTCTCTTTTTTCTGTAATTCTGTTTATGCAAAGCATTTGAAAACTGATAACTTATTTGCCTGAATTTACAAATAGAGTCAACTCACCTTGTATTTAAGGTTATCTTCCTTGTGAGGGTAAGTAAAATAATTCTTCTTCACAATGTACCTTAAATCCATGGACTATATTGACTGACATCCTTTCAAAATGTTATGTGACTGTCTGCTTCAGAGCCATTGAAGTACAGACATCCATTCCGGCAAATCCCACTTGAACTCCAATGGACTGCCTTATGTTAATACAATCAGGCAAAACAATTTTATGTTGAGGCCAGATGTTCTAGTGCCTCTTGGTTGGAAGTGAGATAGGAGTGTGTGTACAGTAGCCTGAATGTGGACACGTAGGTCACAAGGCCTTAGTGGCCAATTCACTGGCTATGTATGATATTTGGGCTGATTTAATGAACCCTTAAGAGCCTTAACTCATATGTAAATTTAAAATAGTAAATGCTCATGAAGTAAAATATTTAGTTTAATACCTAGTATCAGTAGATGTTCAATTAATACATTCTTTGCACTTCTCTTTTCTGATGTCAGAACAGCTGTTCATGTTTGGGAGCTCCATCTCTTCTGTGGTCCTCATTCCACCGCCATCTTTCTTCACACTGCCTTTCTTTTATGTTTCCTCTTTTGCCTGTAGATTTTTGCTTCCCTTTGCCCTCCAAAGATCTTTTCTATAAAAAATAGTGGCCAAGTGGAATGTTTTGCTCCTTTGATCAGTGAACTGATTAGTTGGCACTTTGACTGGACCACCTCCAAGACTTGGAATTTTTCCATATACTTGTGGGTCCCTAGACAATTGAATTTTGTTTGTAGTTAGGTGATCTGAACATGGGCTTTTGATCATGTGATAAGGACTACTACAAAGTGAGCAGAGGTAGTGAACTAGGCTACTTTTCTTTCCTTTCTCCACTTGTTTTATTCTGACCTTCCAAGCCCAGACTGGAATGCCAGGATCAGAACTCCAGAAATGCTAAAGTCTCACTCCAAAATTTCTATGTAATTTCTATGCCACATATTTTTACATATAACCTTGGAAAACATTTTCTTTATCACTAACTCCTGCCCTTAAAAGTGGGAAATGCATGGCCCAAAACCATTTCATGTTTTTGCTTCATCTTTTCACTACTTTTTTTTCCCTTTTGCCTGTAAACCAAGAGTCTAAGATTCTATTTATATACATTTTCAAGTTTTTCAGTAAATAAAATAAAATTTGATCAATTATTAACATTATTCATGTACATATTTTGCATCATAGTTTAGGTGTTTACATTTTTTGTTTCTGAGAATACAAGTATAGCAGTTAGTAAGTTAGTATAGTTAATTATGTGTTAATTAGTAAGCAATAGTTAGTTAGCATACTAGTGTAGCAGTATGTGTTGGGAAGAAACATGTTATGATAAATAAGTCTGCAAAAATGATAAGAAAAGTACACTTTAGGCAGATTGTGGGGGGAAAATGCATTACTCGAAATGCTAGTCCATAAAACTCTTTTTTGGTGGAGATTCTTGTGGAGCTGTTACTCTAAAGAAAACACTTGGGGAAATACTGGATATACAAATGAGTGTGCAAACCTCAAGCATTATCATCTGACACATAAGTAGAGTTCCAAAGTCAATTTATTTATTTCTTGAAAGATTTCATTTATTTATTTGAGAGATCAGAGGGAGAGGGAGAAATAAACCCCCCACTGAGCAGAGAGCCTGATACGGAGCTTGATCCTAGGACCCTGAGATCACAACCTGAGCTGAAGGCAGCCATTTTACCAAATGAGCCCCCCAGGTGCCCCTCTAAAGTCAGTGTAATAGAACGTGTTTAGAGAAACAAATTATAAAAAGCCATTTGAAGCATTTGGTAAGATTTGAGTTAGATTGGAAGTTATTTTCCATTGTCAAAGTTAATAATAATGATAAATGCACACATGTCCCTAAAAAATATGTGTTAAGATTCAAACCAATATCGTTTTTAAGTGAATTATAGAGGGTTTTTTTCCTCTTTTTTTTTTGTTTTTTTTTTTTAAGAATGGATTCAGCACGTCTTTCTTTGGGCTGTGCAATAGGTCTTCAATTTGTCTTCTCATGTAGCCACTATGTTCAAATCGAATCAGATAATCTGGATTCCAAACGCCATTCAAAAGGAAAACAATCCAGGAAACGTATTTTCTATCATTTCCTGAAACTATGTGGCCATAGCTCTGGAACTGCACCATTCCCTATGGGGTAACTGTATGTAACAATATGCATTCCATTGACTTACTCAAATCATTCTTTATTTGAATGCTGTACTATCAACATATTGTTACTTCCACAGTAAACTTCAAAAAATTCAGTGACATATGCTGTGACAAGTCCATGGTTTTTATCTAAAATTCTAATTTGTATGTTCAATTTGATATGCATAGGTCTTTAACTCTGTTGGGAAGCAAGACAAACCCAAGTCAGTTGTTTTTCTACTTTAAATTAATACAAAGATATCAAAAAGGAGATTGGATTATATGACACTGTAGGGTTTGTCTGTCCTTGCTTAATCTAAAAGCCCCAAATTCCATAGCATTGAGAAACTTTCCCAATCAGATCAGAGACACTAAAAAAGAATACTTGCAAGAAAGTTTCAGAGAGGGAAGGAAAGAAGGAAGGAAGGAAGGAAGGAAGGAAGGAAGGAAGGAAGGAAGGAAGGAAGGAGAAGAAGGGAAGGGAAGGGAAAGTAAACTAGAAGAAAGAGAAAGAAAGAGAGAAGATAAATAAGGGAGGAAGGAAGGGAGGGAGGGAGGAAATCAGCACTATTTGGAGAAAGGGACCTTTACATGATATCAAAGGTATGAATTGCTCCTTTTTAGCTACAGACACAGATTATTAAAATGAGCAATGTGTTTACCTTTCCAAAAATTTGATAGTGAGTATTCTAAATTGTAGTAGACATCATTTATTTTTGTCTGCCCACCATCTATTTATTCCTAATTTGTCTGGTACCAACACCTTGATTTTTCTTTAAAAAGATGCCCAGCTGTACAGCATACAAGAGTATGTGAGGCATCGACATCTGTTCTTCCTTGCCCAAAGAATGGACAGTGGCTATATTGATAAGATTCTCTGTCCCAGGAATTTGAATATTAGCATAAAAACCTGTATAGAAAGCAAGAGTTGATTGTTCTGTGGGACATCAAGAGACTGTCATTCTCAGCCATTGATTGACACATCATAGATGACCTTCCCTACTTTACTTTGATGGTATTTCAAGAATCTAGTTATAGAATCTATTAGGTCATTCCTATGCCCCAGTTCTGCCATCTCAAATGAATCATGACTACATCAACCAATCAAACAAGCAGCCCCTTCCTGGCTTTGTTTCAGCTTCTGTGCCTACGTTGTCCTATAAATACAACCTGGCCATGCCCTACACTACATTATATTCACTAAATACCTCAAAGTTTCTCTAGACTGATGAAATTTTGCCACTTCCATGTTATCCTTAACCATTGAAAACAATGATTTAGTCTTTTTACTAAGATTTTATCTGATAAATAAGAATGTCAGTAGAACTGCCTCCAATAAAAAATGCTACATAACAGTCAGTTTATGGGATACAAAGCTAAATTATAGAGAAGAAAATCAGCCATGAATAGTAAGGCTACTTGAAGTAACATGTGTGTGTAATAATGGCAGACATTAGCAGACGTTTATAGATTAGGTTCAATGAAAACACATTCCTATGCTTGACCCCAGAAGTGAAACAGAGAGAAAAATTAAAAAGAGCAAGTTAGTGTATGAATGGAAGGATTGGCAAATCCTTGGGCCAAATCCAGCCGGACCCATCCAGTTATGTTTTGTCTATGTTGCCTTTGCCACTACAATGGCCAAATTGAGTGATTGTGTGACAGAGATCACATGGCTGGGAATCAAAAATGTTTACTCAGGCCTTTAATTAATTAATTAATTAATTAAATAATTTTAAGATTTTTATTTATTTATTTGACAGAGAGAAACACAGCTAGAGAGGGAATACAAGCAGGGGGAGTGAGAGAGGGAGAAGCAGGCTTCCCGCCGAGCAGGGAGCCTGATGAGGGGCTTGATCCTGGGATTCTGGGATCATGACCTGACTTGAAGACAATCGCTTGACCAACTGAACCACCCAGGGGCCCTTACTCAGGCCTTTAGAAAAAGTTTGCCAAGACTTGGATTTAAATATATTCTATACATTGTTGAAAAGAGATCTGAAAAATTTGGGAATGATGCTATATAGTAGCCATCCCTATTTTGAGATTTCCAAATAGAATAGCATTTGGAAAATCTGTTTATAAAAACTTTATTTCTACCACCTATAAGGCTGCTATATCTAGGCAATCATTTACCTTCTCTGAATCTTCATTTTCTCTTTGTAAACCTGAAATTTCTATAACACCTATTTCCCAGACTCACAATAAGGGCTACAAGTATGCCCTAGCATATTTGAATACAATCTATGACATTTAAACAGTCTTAATTCTAATGAAGAACACTCAAATGTAATCCCACAATTCCCCCAAATATATTCTTTCTTTCCCAGAGGCAATTACTTCTGCCCATTTTTGTTAAAATTCTACAAGTTCTTACTTTCAAATTATTAAATAATATGCTATTTCTATTTCTTCATTTAGCTGCTTAAAATTTAGCTATTGAATTCCCATTATGATAGATGAGGATTTCATGTACCCAACTTAGTTTACCTTTCTGTAGTTCTATTTAATATAATTAAACCTCTGTATCTTTTTCTAGTTCCCCCTTTTCCCTTTCAATATCTGTCAGACTTAATATTATTTCTAATTTATTAATATTAATAGCATAATTTCATTATATTCTGAAATCATTTCTGACTATTTTTCCAAATGAAAAGCTTCTTCAGAGGGTATGACCTAACTTGAATATATATATTTATAAGTCATAAAATAGTCAAATGGTTACTTATACTTAATTTAGTAAATTAGTGATAGAAGAATCTATGAAAGTACATTATATAGACATCTTATTAATTTAGAAAATTTTCCCTACTTTTATGTTTCTGTAGAGCAGTTTTTTTCCAAAGGCTGTTGCAGAATCATCTCTGCTTCCATCTTATTTCAGATATATATATTTTTGAATCCATACATGCTGTTGCTGTAATTTTATCCCCAATTCCAAATTATCAAGTCCATTTATTGGTTTAACCTAGAAGAGAAATTCTTGATCTCCACAATACAACCAATTGCTTTATTGCTTTTTGAAATAATATTTATTTGTTTGTTTGCTTATTTATTTATTTATTATTTTTAAAGATTTTTCCTTTTTTTTTTTGGAGAGAGAGAGAGTGAGCACAGCACATTCAGGAGCAGTTGGATGGGACAGAGGAGAAGAAGAGGATCTTTTTTTAGAGCTAGAGAGGAAACACAAGAAGGGGGAGTGAGAATGGGAGAAGCAGGCCTCCTGCCAAGCAGGGAGCCTGATGTGAGGCTGGATACTGAGACCCTGGCATCATGACCTGAGCTGAAAGCAGATGTTCAAAGACTGAGCCACCCAGGTGCCCCTAAAATGATCTTCAAAAGTTGTGGGATTTTTTTTTTTTTGCAACTTCCATCATTTGCAAGTATGAGGTCCAGGAATAGTGACCGAATCTGTGTGAGATTTCTTTGCCCCATGGTGCCTAATAAGATATTTCATATAATAATAGTGTAATGGTTCTCTTTCTTCCTCTCCTTCTCTTCCCCTCCAACTTCTCCTTCTTTTTAGATGGCTTATTTTCCTCAGGGTGGAAACTTTTAAGATCATACACTTTTATCTTTGGTGTTCTGTAATTTCACATTCATGTGTCACATTCATGCGTATAGGTTTTGCTTCATTTTCATTCCTTGTGCTTGGCACTAACAAGCCCTTTCATTTTGAAACTGCCTGTCTCCCTGAATTCTGTAAAGTCTCTACTTCTATTGATTTGATGATTTCCACCCCCCCCAACTCATCTTCCCTGTTCTCTCTGATGGAACTGTTGATCAGACATCATACTTTGGTAGTTAACTCTCCTGTTTCTTATCTTTTTTCCAACATTTTGCCTCTTTTCCTTTGCTTCACATTCTGAGCGATGTATTTATCTTCATTTCTCATCTCTTGTTTCTTTCTTTCTTTTTTTTTCCCCTTTGTAATCATACCTTAAATTCCTAGAAACCCTTTTGGTTCAACAATAGTTTGTTCTCCACAGTAGCCTGTTCTTGTTTAATGAATATGATATCGTTCCATATTTCTGTGTGGATACTTATTAGAGATTTTCTGTCTTGTCACCCCTCTTGGGGCTCATTTCTAATTGTTTGCCCCCCCCCCTTTAATCTTTTTTTCTCCATGCTGAAATATCCCTTAACTTTCTGGAGATGCCAATCTGTCCCTAGTCAAAGAATGAGGAAGGAAGAAGTTTGACTTCAATCTCTTGGATTTCTGATTTAGAGTGATAGACAAAGAGCCATAAAGGTTCCAAGAAGAGCAGCTTTCTTCTACAAAACTAAATCTTCACCAGCTACTAAGTGTTCTTGAGGCAGGGTTTTTTGTTGGTTTGTTTTGTTTTCTGGGTTTTGTTATTTTTGTGTGTGTGTGTGTTTTTGTTTTTGTTTTTTTTTTTTTTTGCTTGAAGTAAACATCAGATTGTTAGTAGTTATGCTTGGTGGGGTGGTTGGAGAAGCTCGCTCTTGATCATTATACAATCTACCCCATTCAGGCTCATTTCTTCCTCCCAGTCTAACATCAGAAGTTCTCTGGAGCTTGCCAGCCAGCCTGGCACCTCCCTAGCATTATCTCCATCTACACCCATTCTGAGTTGTGTCTTTCCTACTGACTTTATAATACAACATCTCCCATGAACTTTTTGTTTCCAGAAATGTGCAAAATCTCTGGTTCTCTGATGGTCCATGGTTTTGTAGATTTATTTCTATTTTTATTCCTTATCATCTTTGACTATCACTTATTGGGTGTTTGGGAGACAGAAGAAGAAAGTTCATATGGTCAGTAACCTACCAGAAATTAGAATTCAACTTTCATTTTATGAACCTTCAGGTGTCACTTTATTTCCTAGTTATTCCCTCTTCGTGAATAGTAAATTACCAAGTTATCATACCAGAAATAAAGAGAATAGGTACCAGAGATCACCTTTTTTAAAAGTTTAGCTGTGTTAACTTTGAGCCATACAACATTCACCTTTCCCCTTGGCAAATATGTTTCTGCCATTGTTTTTTCTGGGAATAGCTATCGAGATAAGGCATTTCAGCTTTATTCTTCTATAACCCTGCACATATCCCTCGATCCTCTTTTTTGTCTACTCCAAAATATATTTTTATTGTAGGCTTTAGAATCTATCTACTTTTGATTTTTTCCATAATGTATTTAGAGCAATCTTGGTCGTGCAATGAAGAAATGAGTATGGCATGTGTGTGCTTGTATCTTAAAGCCGGGTGTGTTCTATGTCAGTGGAGAGCATTCTCTGGTCAGTAAAGGGTAAACAGAACCTGTGTTGGAGTGACAGGACAGCTGTCCAGGTATCCTCTTCTGATTTCAGTTTTTACACCAGCTGTGGCATTCTGCTCTGTCCTGGGCTTTCATCTGTTCCCTTTGCATCTGGCTTGGCCCGCACTGGCATTCTCTGATAGTCGAAGTGCCTTCTTATTCCTTTTCTTTCACACACACACACACACACACACACACACACACACACACACACAACGCTGCCTAGGCTTGCTGAATAGGGAGATCTACTACAAAGTCAGATTCAAATTTTTCTCTTCTTTCCTTCCTTCTTTACTTTTCCCCACCTTTTCCTGCTCCCTTTCTTCCGAACACCGCCATCTTATGTCTTCCCTTCTTCCTCCTCCTCTTCCAAAATGAACTTCTTGTATCAAGGCCTCACAAAAGCTGCCAGGTTTCTGATAAGTAGCTTGAATTCTCAACCCGGCGCAGCTGTAATCTGATGTTATCAGGGCCAGCAAAAGTTGATGGCTAGGAGCCAACGATTGGCAGAACAAATAGGTATTGAAAACACCCACCTCAGCAGTTTAAACAAGCCAAAGTGGTTTGGAACCTACACTGGGCAGCTCCACCAAGGAAACAGCCAGGGAAGGAGTTGGGATATGTCCGGGTTTCTCAAAGAGCCCAAGGTCCTCTCCTCTGGGACAGACACTGATTCCAGGCTGAAAAATCTCTCTGGAAACACTGAGGATTTTGTCTTCCTGATGTGGGCACTCTCATACTGGGTCACTCTGGGTTTGAGAGGTGGGGTAAATAACTACAAAGCCAGACATGGTTGCAGGGATGCCGGTCCAAGAGCCTCTTGGCCAAGACATCTCTTTGGTAACTGTTTCAGCTTTCTGGACATTATATGCCCCAGGGCATTTAAGTAGGTATTGTTAACGAGAAACAGAGCCTGGCACTAGCAGAAGGGGTAAGGACAGGTTTTAATCAGTAATATATGATTGTGATAGGCAAGGAAGTCCAGTATGAACTGAACTCAACTGCAATTTGTATAGAGAAAACGGGTGTTTTAAAGGGAAAATAGGGAATAGGAAGAGATGTAGAGGCCCTTGGGTGGGAGAAATGAAAGATTACAGAAAGCAGGAAGTGGGGTTTGTCCCTGCGAAACCCACTCAGGTTTGCTAACTGGCGCTTATCAGAGTTATGCCCCCCACACTCCCAGAGGTGCTGCGAGACAGGGGCCCTATCCTTGGGTGCTGGGTGGAACATAGTGCTTTCCCCTGGCAGTCCTGAGTTCTCTCAGGTAGGCACTTTAAGAGGACTAAGGTCATCCTATGGTTGTGGCCTTGAGTTAGTAGAAGCTACATTTGGTGTTTTGTTCCATTCTTTATAAACCAGGAATAGAACCTAGTGGAGAAGGCCCTTAGAGGAGCCTGGCTAAAGGTCAGTCAAAGAGAAAGTCATTGCCCGTATATTGAGCATCAGGTCTGGTTACCTTAATCGGGTAGAGCTAAGTGGTGGGATTCTGGTTCCAAATTTGAGGCCACAGATAAATAAAGCAACAAAAACAACAACAACAACAACAAAAGCAACCCTATGTTTGGCGTTCTAAAGCTTGGTGTGGTCACTAAGGAGAACTTGGGAGAGTGAAGTATTCAGTTCAACCATGAGGGAAAGGGGAAAAAACTCCATTGGAAGTAAATGTGCTTCTGCTTATCCATGCACAAGTCCCTTCTGCCAGGGAGGCATTCTCATTTGTCACAAAACTCAAAAGAAAATATGACCCGGTGCCCTCAGGTGTAAGAAGCCTGAGGGGATGAACCCATAGAGGAAAACAGGTTTGGACAGAAAACAGAGGTGAGGTCTGGGGGTTGCTCCAAAGCCCCTGGTATTCATTATTCTTATAAAGAGTCTGTAGTCCAGAGATTAACATTTTATATTTCCATATGCTTGAATATTTTTGAGTGTTATTAAGGATGCTCACAGAAAATGCGGGTCACAGTGACTATTTAGGCTGTACTGGCCAGGCCATGCTTTGGAAACCTCGCTTCTATTTTTGCAAGCTAAAATTTTGCAGGTGCTAAGGTGGCTAGATGCAAATATCACAATGTGAATACGAGCCAATTAACTAACAACCACATTTTATGAGGTTGCAACCACCTAATTGTTTTGTGTCTGCAGCTAATTATTTCTGGGAGATATTTCTGCATATGGAGAAGGAGTCTGTTATTATAATTGAGTGTACTGCAACACAAAAGTTGTGCTGTAAGCACATCAAGGGCAGGGATCACATCTTCTCTGTGTTTTAAAAACTTCCACAAATCACTTCAGGCCCATGGATTCTAAATGAATGTAAACTGCTAATGGCAACATGATTCTGAAGTTTGGAAAACACATCAGATAGCCAGCCGCAGTGAATAATAACCGAGGTATAAAATATCAACAGAATTCTGTGTGATTGGTAATACCGTTAACTCGTCCACTTGTCTTCTTAGAGACTCAAAGAATGTTTGAGCTGGAAAGAAACATGGAAGACATCTGTGCCAATAACTTCATCTTCAGATTTGGAAATTATGGTCCAGATAAGTTACATGACCCACCTAGAACTTGTGATACCGTCTGCTGTAGTCCCAGAGTACACGATGCCTAAATCAGTGTTTTCGCCCTGGCAGACCTAACAATTAGCCAACATCTTTCTGAAGGTATCAGAGGTGCACATATCCATAGAAACCATGTCTCTTAAACTCACGTCTGCCAAACCTGATGGAGCTCTGACAACGTCATTTTATAGCACGAAGCACAACTAATCTAATAAATTGGTGTGTCCAGAGAAAGTCATGAGCAAAGTATGCAGTTTTATGCAGGTAGATTTTATTTTTGTTATTATTGAAGATGCTCATTGATATTTTAATGCAAATTTTTTATTGAGCTATGCCCTGGGGATTTTTAAATTGAGGGTTCAATTATTACTGAAATCTAATAATTAAGTAAATTAATGAGCCTAGTCAGAGATCTGGCAACCTGCATATAAGGATTAGATACAAGAAGTATTAGCAGGAGGGAGTCTTTCTTCCCTTCTTTAGAGGAAGATCTTGTAAAAATGGTTTGGAGTCTGCTTTCTAGATGTAAATGAAGTCTGACACTGAGATCCACAAACACGCCAGGGCACAGACTCAGGTTAGAGATAGAGCTTAGCAGCAGACGGGGCTGGGCAAGGCAGACCTTGTCATCTAAATTGTCCCCCTTTACCAAAGCAATGCTGAGTTTCTGGAAGTCTAGCCTCCAGGAACACAGAAGAATATTACTGTGGTCATATCCCTTTGTTTAAAGATACCAACTGATAAATCGTGATATGTTCAGAAGAAAGTGACCCTGTAATAACTACTCAAAAATCATAAAATGAAACCCAGGTACAGAAACTAGGAATGTTGACTTCGGGGAAGAGTGCTCACTGGCAGACAGGATAGATTTCTCAAAATATTTAAAAGAACCAGACTCATCCTGAGTGACCCTGGAGAATGCACCTGGAGACTCAGCTTGTAGTTCTGCACTACTGTTCCATGTTGTTGCTCTGTTCCTGGGATAGCGTCCCAGTCCCAACCCTGGCTCTGCTGCTTGGTCTTTTATGTACAGTCTGAGAGAGGAGATTGTTTCTTGCTGATTAACAGACCTACAGACGTTCTATTTAAATTCTTTCTTATGTCAGGCTTTTGACTTTGGCCCCATTTCTTGAATTTTGGATTTGGTGACTTGTGGTCTTCTGTCTTCCCCCAGGACTGGCTTGACTTCCTGACTTCACGCTTACCTCAATGCTTGGCCTTCTAAATAACATTCATCTCGGGCTTCCCTGGACGTGTCTCGTCCAGCAACTGATTCTCTGCTGTCAATTTTCCTTCATTCATATCTGGAGATGGCCAGACTCCTGGGCAAGATGTGACATGTTTATATGGTGTCTTGACATGATGAGTGCTTATCTGACAGAATTTTGTTTTTTTAAAGATTTATAAAGGAGGCTCCTGAGTGGCTCAGTCATTGGGCATCTGCCTTCTGCTTGGGTCATGATCCTGGAGTCATGGGATCAAGCCCTGAACCTGGCTTCCTGCTCGGTGGGAAGCCTGCTTCTCCCACTCCCACCCCCCCTGCTTGTGTTCCCTCTCTCACTGTGTCTCTCTGTCAAATAAATAAATAAAGCCCTCAAAAAAAATTAAAAAGAAAACCCAAACAACACCCACAAAAATACCCTCCAGCATAGTATTTTTGTAGCCTTATCCTCTTGATGGCTCATCACATGTCCTTGTGGCAGCCTCTCACCATGCAGAGGTTCAGGAACAGAGTCAGATGCCTTAGATCCCACAAGGAGCAAAGACAGGCATAGAGTTGGGTGGTGATCTGAAGGCAAAGACCGTGTTGTTTCCACTATAATCCCCTCCTTCCACTATTTCACACTCCAGATTATGATTCATTTTTATACAAAGACAGTGCAAACTACAATAGGACTCTTTATGAAGTATGGTCTGGTGTAGTCCAGGTGCATTCATTATTCACGTAGGACATAATTATTAAAACCAGTGTTTCAGGACCATCAAAAATTTAAAAGCTCCTAAGGTCTTTACTTAATTCCTTATTGAACAAAGGATGTTTTGTCCTAGAAATTCCAGTTGAATACAGCTAATGAGATGGAAAGTTTTTCCATAAGCAAACCAAAGGATGAAGCCTGGAAAGAAGGCTAGAGCCTTGAAGGTGCAGTGAGAAAACCCAAGAAATATGTGCAGAGGCACAACAAAGTGCCCAGTGAAGGTCTACTGCATAAGAACTTTCTTTGTAACTCCTCAGTCACACCAGACGTGCTCAGAATTCTACTGACACTTGTGATTCCTCCATGGGTTTCGGCTGCCATGATGAATGCACTGATGTGAATGCCCTGCTAAGAGAAGGGGTAGTCATGAATGTGGAATGACCAGCCTCCCTGGGAAAGGGAAATTCCAGATGGGACCCAGTGTGATGAACCCAGAAGGTCTTGCCCTTCAGCTCAGGTGGATCTCTACCAGCCGTGGGATTGGGGCCATATTGTTCATTTAACTTTCTCTGAGTCGCATTGCTTCACTTGTAAAACAGTACTATACTACTCATCCTGTCAGTTTTGATGTCAAATTAAATAAAATAATATTCTATAAAATGTCCTGCATGAAATGGTTCTTAATACACAGTTCCTGTTTTCTATACTGCCGGCCATAATAAATTATGTCTTTCCTAAGTCAATGTGCACTGGAGAAAAGAAAGCATGCCATTTTAATTCTTCTTACAGCAATTGAGGATGTCATGGTCATATTTTTGGTTTTAATATTATACCTATTCTTAGAAGAGAGATGATACAACTTTTTCTCTTCCATGTCATAGATGTTTTCTAATGTCATATGATCCCATAGGGAAAATACTCACCTTTGTGGCTTTCTTCATATCTAATGCACCACAGGTGCACAGTAAAGATTTGACAAGAAGAGTTGTTATCCAAGAAATACAGGTCAAACGATCTGTTTATCTAGGTAATTACACTAGTGTATATCTGACAGGTAAAATTGGCTATTGATTATTTTGTATTCATAATTGTTAAATTTTATTTTGAAAGAATAATGTTGGGGGAGGGAAGTTTCTGGTAAGAAATCCATGAGCATTAACTTCCGAGGGACCAGAGTTGCCCTCAGCTAATGAAACCACGGTTTGGTAAGCAATTTGTAACATAAACACAATAGATTTGACTTAGAGTTCCATCTTTTAGGCAGGGTGACTGTGTGTTACTTCTTGGATTAAAGGTATCTGAGTAAGAATTATCCATTGTGTCATTAGAGATTACAACAAAAGTAATGTCTTATTCCTGCAAATAATGTCAGTGTAAACAAAAGGCATACTTTTTGGGGCAACATGTCATCTTCCCTAATTGGATGGATTATCATCTTCCAGTTTTGTTTTTTCTTTCCCTATCTTCCACTGCCAAAAAGGAAAATAAGATTAGAGTTACATCAGCCACTATTTTGTAAACAGAATTAATTTATGAACTAACCAAGTAGAAAAGGATTGATAAATGGATTTTATTAAAATTTTTTAAAAAGTTTGTTTATCAGACTAAGTCACAAAGTGGAGGAAGATATAGAAAAACATACCTGATAAAAGACTCATTGAGAGACTATAAAATTCTTTAGAAATTCTACAATTCAAAAAGAAAATGATGGACGAACATCATTCAAAAATTGGGCAGGAAAGTCTAACAGTCGCTTCACAAAAGAGGATACCCAAATGGCCAAAAAACATGAACATGCACTCAGTAGCTCCAACCAAGAGGTAAATGCAAATTCAAATGACAATGTGATATCGGCAAACAACCACTGGAATTGTTAAACCAACCATCCAACCACCAGATAACTGGCAAATATCTGATTGTGCCAAAGGATGCAGAGCTTGGTTAGTGGATGGTAGGACAAGCAGAATTCTTATATTCTCATAGTGGGAGTGTTAATTGGGACCACCACTTCGGGAAACATTTTGTCAGTATTCACTATGACTGAACATACACATCTTCCATGATCTTGCCATTCTAATCTTCAAACTTCACTCAACAGATGCATAAATATGTTCGCCAAAGGTCATGATCATACCAGAATTATTCATAATAGCTTCCACATTGAAAACAATCCAAATGATTATCAACAATGGAATACATAGATGGGGTAGATTCATTCAGCAATTAAAAATAAGAACAAATTGCCACATACAATGGCATAGAAGAATTTCCAAACATTATGCTGATGAAAAGAAGACAGGTCTCTCAAAATACATACCATCAATCAATCTATAGAAAATTTAACAACAGATAAAATGAATCCAGAGTCAGGCAGAAAACTGGTTACTTTTGAGGGCTTAATGGCTGAGTAAATTAGTAGGGGAGATTTCTAGACAGCTGGTCATGTTCTATACCTATGCTTCTTAAACTTCAGTGTGCTTATGGATATCTTTGGGAATCTTGTTGAAATGCAGATTCTGATTCAATTAGTCTAGGCATGTCCCAAGAGTCTCCATTTCTAACAAGTTCCTAGATAATGCTAAAACTGCTGGTATGTAGACCACATTTCTTTTAACTAAGTTTGATATCTTTTGAATGATAGATACATAGTTTTGCTTGTAAAGTTTCATCAAATTGTGTTTACATTTTATTCATTTTTCTGTATATTTATTGTACTTTGATTAAAAGATCAACTTAAAATAAATGTCTCTTGTGATGGAAACCTGAAGTGCAATGTTTAGGTGCATTGCTGTAAGTGATGGAGATAGAAATCAACAGACTTGTCCACACACTACTGCTAGAATAAATGATCTCCAACACTTTGAACCTTTCTGCCCCTCTACTCACAGTTCAGATTCTGAGGATAAATGTGCTCAGTTGGACAAAACTCCATGTACCTGCTCATCCACTAAGAATGAGTGGCACACCTAATTAAAATAGTCTCATCAGGTTCCATGGAAAGTGGGTGCAGTATTTTCCAGAAGGCGACTGGTGCATATTCTCAAAAGCTGATCGGACAGATGTTGAGTGGGCAGATAGCCTTTTTCTCCAGAGGTTGGCTTCTAAGTCTACAGGGAGTCTTTTCTTCTCCTCTTTCTTGTTGCTCTGATAACTTTTCCAAGATTTCTCCTCTTTCTGAGCTCAATTCTGTGAATGCAAGTGTGTGTGAGTGTGTGTGTGTGTGCATGTGTGTGTATGTATGCATGTGTGGGATGGCAACGCAGGAGCAGCCACAGGCCAACATTTATACAGAGCAGTAAAATCCACAGGGTTGTTACTGCTTACTTGATTCACTCTGGGATGGTTTAATACTTGAAAGTGCAATTCTGAAAAGAGCTTAAGAGATAAAAAACACATAAACAATGTCTATACTGAGGCAATAAGAATTTTTCATTATTTTTGATTAGTTCTAAAGGCAAGTGTCAGCTCTGGGGTGAACTCAGATTGCTAGCAGGTCACTTTCTTTCTTCAATACCTCTTGAGGAAACAGGTTGGAGCTAGAGTTGTGTTGAGTTTCTTATAACTCTTGGGTAACAATGAATCTAGATGTTAACCTATGCTGTTAGTTATCCCAGAAGTTATTAATTTGTACTAATATTCAACTGCCTATTTCCCACCCCTTAGGAAACTCAGAAAAGTGTTTTGGATCCATCTGGGTAGAAAACACAGCATAGGCATAAGATCATTATCATCCGTGACACATTCAGGTCATGTTTCTTCCACATTTTGTTAGTTTCAATGAACCAGGGATGGCTAATAAATGATTTCCATTGGATAATTTTGTTTTTTCTGTTTCAAGTTTCAAGTTGCCTGTCTGGATTTCATTAGCATTGCAATGATTTACCCAAGAGGGCTTTGTTTCTTAACTTGATTGAGAAAGGGACATTGGGAAAGTGGCTTTGTGGGAAACGAGAGGTTGTTGTTTTTTTTTTTTTTTTTTAACCCCATGGTGATTGTATGTGGTGGAAAAAGTTTGAAGAATGTAATTTTCATTTGCAATTGACTTTCTTTTTTCTTCCTCAAACTATGGTTTGTGTAAATTGTTACAAACATATCTATTCATTGGACACTGAAGTCATTAGCATTTTATTACCTGGGGAAAATTACTGCCATAAAAACAAAAATATTTAAGTGACATATTTGAAAAGTGTCTGAAATTCCACCGGAAGAGAGGAAAAACTAATTTTTAGAACCAATTTTTTTGTTTGTTTGTTTATATATTACTGCTTACTTTGATCTTTTAGATTTACTACTGAGCTTATTTTGTCACATTCTTTTTCCTCTTTGTGGTAATAATTTCACAGGTGTAATTAGTTCAAAATAAGGCCAAGTTATTTCATCAGGTTGGTAGAATATGACATAAATAAAGTATAAAATGGTCTTGGGATACTTCAGTGGCCTAGTTACTTAAACATCTGCTTTAAGGTCAGATCATGATCCTGGAGCCCTGGAATTGAGTCCTGCCTCTGGCTCCTTGCTCAAAGGGAAGTCTACTTGAGATTCTTTCCTTCTGCGCCTTCCCCACTCATGTTTGCTCTCTCTCTCTCTCAAATAAATAAATAAAATCTTTTTAAAAGTGATCTTATTTTTCTTTGAATTTATCTATACTCTACTATACACTAATGCCACAATGTTTTTCTTTTTTTTAAGAGAACTCTTTGGTGGGACAAAGTAGTCCATCTTTAAGTTACACTAGTATCTCCATCTTCTCTCCTACTTCTCAATGGATTCATTCTCTCCTCAGAAGATTGAAGCCAGGTTGGTTGGGTGTCCACACTCTTGTCCCCTGAAATTCCAAACCTGTATTTTGATGGAGCCCAGTTTAGTGGGCTTTGGTGTTGTGAAGTTAGTTTTCATAGTTAACCCGAGCATATCCTCAGGTGAGGGACGATAGCTCATTTCAAGTGGCTAGTCGAGTCTTTTGCCCATTTATTAAGTTGGGAAAGTTTGTCTTTTATTGATTTAAAATACATTCAAATGGCAAACAATATATCAAGAGGTACTCAGTAGACTCACTTAATACCCCTGAGATATGAACAGACTCAGGGGAGTCATGATGTGGTCAACTATTTAATGAGTTATATGACCAGCTACAGAACCATCTCACAGTGAGGACACTTAGGCTTTGTGGTTTTGGCACACCCAGCAAGGACTTGCAGAGACATTGCAGGCCCCCAGCAGACTGTCTCACCCCACAAATGTGAATCAGGAAAGAATTTTAAAAACTCATCCAATTAGAATTATTCTTTATGTATACTTTAAAAAAGTTATTTTTCAAAATCGTTAAAATACTCATAAAAGTAAAAGATAAGATACCTATGAAAATAAGATATAAATAACACATTTTTTTAACAAAGCTGAGTATTTTGAATTTGCTTCTGGACAATTTAACCACACCTTACTAAATACTTTTAAAATAAAACAATCTACAGTTCTGCCAGTTGATGTCCACATTGTGACCAATGGAGATAGAAAGCACTAACCCCTTTGTAGTAGGCAGGATTCTAAATGCCAAGATCTGGCCCCGCTGTATGTGTTCTTTAAAATCTCCATCTACTTTATTTTGAGCAGGACCACTGAATATAATATAATGGCGTATCATTCCTCTAACTATGCTCTGATATAAAGCAAAAGAGATTTTACAGATGTAATTAAGGTCCCTAATCAGTTGACTTTGAGTTCTTTCAAATGAAGCCTATACTGAGTGAGGTTAACCTCATTAGATTAGCTCTCATGGAGACAAGGAGAAGCAGCAGACACTTTCTTGCTGGCTGTAAAGAAATAAGTCACCATAAGCTCTATTGCCACAATGAACTGAATTCTGTCAATTACCTGAATAAGCTTAGAAGAGTTCCAGGGTCACCTGGGTGGCTCAGGTGGTTAAATGTCTGACCATTGACTTTGGCTCAGGTCATGATCTCGGAGTTGTGAGAGTAAGCACCATGTCCAGCTCTACACTTAGCAGGGAGTCTCCTTGAGATTCTCCTTTCACCTCTGCCCTTCTCTCCCAATGCTCATTCACTCAAGCACTCTCTCTGTCTTTCTGTCTACAATAAATAAATAAACCTTAAAAAAATCAAAGAAAGACCTTGAACTCCTGAAGAGAATTTAGCCCTAGTTGATATGTTGATTTCAACCTTGTTTGACCCTGAGAAGAAGACCCAGGTGATCCCTGACCATATTTCTGACCAATAGAACTAAGATAATCAATGCAATGTCTCTGCAAGAACTGAGGTTCTAAGTCACTAACTCTGTGGTGTTTGTAGCAGGAAGAAAATGTGTACAGACTTAATATATATTATAACAAAATTGCACATCTAAACATCCTGTATTCATAGTTCTTTCTGTACAAAGTAGGTGGTCATACACTCACATTTATCCACTATTTCTTACCAACAGAGAGGAATCAGTGGTTCTTGCCCACAGATGTGGATAGCCACCTTACTTTGCATGTTGTTGAAAAGATTACATCAAAAATGTAGGGGAGCTAGAAGTGTGGGAATTGGCCTTAGGAAAATGGTCAATAAATGCTTACTTTCCTTATTGAGCCAAGACCTTGTTAATGACCATAAGCAAAACGACTCAGAACTTGTACATAGTCAGTTAGCTCCTCATTGACCTGATGAGGAACAAGCAACCTGCCTTGGTAGTGGTTGCTGAAACCTGGAGCTAACATGTGGCGGAACCTCATTCATCATAACCCTGAATTTCTTCTTGTTGGGAAAGTGGTGGAACAAAGAGGAGAGAGGGCTTCTGTTATTATTCCTCAAAGTCCCTACCTGGATGTTCTCAGATGACCCAAGGATGCTGTAGAAGAAAGTTCAAAAGGCTGTAAATGTAATATATTGCCATCACATATAAACTTCATTTAATTGTCTGTATTGTTCCCATGGCTAAATGGGGTAAGGAGTAGGGCAACATTTTGAAGGGGTAAAGAGCTGGACATTCCTGGAAACGCACAAGCTTTAGGCCTTTCAAGTGAGGCGTGGGAACGAATTACAGTGACAAGAAAACTGCATTTATTGCAGTTGACAAGTGGCTAAAAATTTCTCCTTGGTGGGAGGAGAAAAGAGCTGATTTCTACCTAAGATAATTCAAGGCAATAACATTGCATTTTGTTGTTGTTATGGAAAAGTGGTTTTGTCCATAGATGTGAAAGAAATAATACACAGCCTCTGGCTTGCTCTTTTGCAAGAATTATTGGTTTCTGAAAATGCTGATCCCCACAACTGAATGAGGATAAGGAGGGTCCATAGTATATTTCACACATGGGCCACCCTTGTACCACTGCTGGAGACTCCATACTCTAGGAGATGAAAGGAAGAGAATATCTGATTTATCTAAATTCCCTTAGAATTTCTTAGCCTCTAGAATTTCAAACATTAGAGAAGTCTTTGAATTATTATTTTTTCCTCCTTCTGGGCACATATGGAAAGGAAAGGGGGCAAGGGGAAGATTGTTTGGTAGAGTAAGAAGTTACTTTACAGTCTATTATGACTCTGTTTTTATTTCAAATATTTAGAAATTTTAGAGATATTCCTAAATGCCCACACCTGTCCAGAATTCTCCCACCACTAGTACTTTTGCTAATTATATAACGCAGAGAAAGGTCATCCCTCCTCTCACCCACACACACTAGGGACAGTGAGAAATAAATGCTATTTTGTCCTAAATAGTGTCACATTTTCCCCCAATCTGGATCACATTACCTTGATCTATGCAGAAAGCAAACGTCTCTTATTGAAGTAGTCAATCCATGAACATCACTATTTTTTTTTTTTTCTAACTACATTGAAATGTCACATAAACATCAGGTCAGTATTTCCTTGTATACAAGGGCATCATATTATGTGGTTTTTTGTGTTTTCTATGAGCATGTATGCAGATGTAAAGAGCAAAGCAACAGCCTTATGGAAGCACATAAGAAGGGTTAACAGGCCTCCCACATTCTGTTTTGTTCAGTGCTCTAAACTTTAAGACAAATATCTCTTTGTTTTTCTTCTTGAATATCCAATTCCAAGCTCACTAGGGAAGAGAGAAAAGGACTCCACAAAAAATCACTTTGTCTCAGTTAGAACTATATCACAAGCAAGACATACAACAAACTTTTCATGCTTATTTTTTCTTCAAAGTTCTGAAGACACCTGCCTGAGGGCTTGTGGCTAATGGGCTGCAGAAGGCTTGGGTCATTGTTCAAACTCAGTAGCCCCATGTGATGTCCAGTGGAAGATCAGTGATTCCAGAGTAGTTCATTTGTCTGAGTCTGCTTACCCCACAGCTTTCAGGAATTGAAAGTCTCCTTCCCACCTCCTCATTGCCTTCTGCCTCAAGTGCATTTTAAGATAGAAAGAAAGAGTGACCTTTGTGGGTTAGACAATCCAACATCAAGGTGAGTTCTTTTTTTTTTTTTTTTTTTTTAAGATTTTATTTATTTGACAGAGAGAAACACAGCCAGAGAGGGAACACAAACAGGGGGAGTGAGAGAGGGAGAAGCAGGCTTCCTACCGAGCAGGGAGCCTGATGTGGGACTTGATCCCGGGTCTCCAGGATCATGACCTGAGCCGAAGGCAGTCGCTTAACCAACTGAGCCACCCAGGGCCCCCAAGGTGAATACTTGATAACCAACTCTGTTCTCCCTTATATCTTATAAACATGCTAATTTTGAGTTTGGTTTTGAAGATCAAGGGAGAAAGAATTCTGAAACCAGGGCAAGCAGAGGCAGCCATCACACTTTCCAGTGAGTTCCGGAAGTTTTTGCTAACTTGTTTCTGAGGGCCCACTGAAGTGAGAGCCTCCTGACACATAACCTCTCAACATCCAGATTTTAAAAATTGCTTGAAATAGCAAAAGTAGGCACCACAGAGAGCTATCTGTGTCACAGAAAAATCCAAAGCATGACTTTTCATCCTGACCCAGAACATTTGAGCACCATACTAGCCACAAGACTCCAAGTGCTACCTTACCCTTACCCACAATGGAATTCTCACGGAGAGTTTCCTTAGGACAATCTTGCCTCTCTTCCACGTCATTCAAGAGTTTTGTTCTTTGCAAGTTGTACACAGTGCACATATATAGTTCTTGCTGGATGAGCTCATACTCACATACCACTGTACTTGGGCATATAGCCAACTTGCCAGATCCACATCACAGTCCTTTAGACAGCCTTGGGGGAAACACGCTAAGTGGGTAGTTAAGGCCTGGCTTCCCAGGCAGTTGAGGTTTTAGCTGAGCAGATTTTCTTGGATTACAAAAGTAGCAATAAAAACAAACTCCATCTAAGCCACCTGTTTAGAAAGTCCATTCACTTTTATCAAATCAAGACTAGGATACAGCCAATGAAATAAGAAACAAAAACAAAAACAAAAAACCCAACAAAACAAAACAAAACCAGGGTGAAGGGGAAAAGACATAGGGGTTGTGGAGGCTCACATGTTTATTAAAGTTGAAGAGATTCAAAAATTTATTTAAAAAAGATTTAAAAAAAAATCAAAAAAGATTTTGCTTGGCGTTTCCTATTGGCCAGGAAAAGGGAAATCAGAGCAGTGCAGGTAGTGGTTCCCAGCCTGAATGTGCCTCAAAATCCTTTTTAAAATAGTGAGATTCTTGGGGTCCACACAGACTTACTGAGCCATTTCCAAGAGGGAACCCAAAATATCTGTGCTTTTTCTAAGCTACCCAAGTGAATCTGATTATTACGCTTTGGAAATCACTGGGCTAAGTAACTCTCATTTTTTTTTCTTTTTTTCTTCTTTTTTTTCCCCAATAAGGAATATAATATCAGTTCCTTCAGCCAATTAGAATGTTCCAGAAGTTCTATCTCCTTTATGATGATTCATCAAACTTATCTGACTCATTTCAATACATCATAAAGTGATACAGGGCAAAATACATTCAACAATGTTTATATCCCATGGTAAGTTTCATAAAAAATGTTTTCAGGGGGCACCTCGGTGGATCGACCAGTTAAGCATCTGCCTTTGGCTCAGGTCATGATCTCAGCGTCCTGGGATCAAGCCAGGCATCAGGTTCCGTGATCCGCAGGGAGTTGGCTTCTCTCTCCTTGTCTCACTCTGCCCCTTCTCACCACTCATTCTCTCTCTCTTGCTCTCTCTCAAATAAATAAATAAAATCGTAAAAAAATATATGTTTTTAGACCCTTTGAATAAAGTTGGGCTAATTACCCCAAAAAGTAAATGAGAACTAACTTTAAAAAAGTAAATTAGAACTAATTTTATAGTGGTGACAGCAATGAGATTTAGAAGTCCACATAGTAGTATACAGATTTTCTGAATGAAGATTGCAAGATTATTTAGATTTCAAAGAATTGTCCGTATTTGTATATTTGCTGGTCTTGGGGAAAAATATAAAAAAAATCAGTTATCTGAAAGCAAATTCCATACTTATACACTATTACAGCACTGATAGATGAACATGGCAGGAAGAAAAAAAATGATCAACTAAAATAGAAAGGCTCTCTTCTCTCTTCCAGAATAAATTTCTCCCACCCAAGAGTCCTCCTTTCCAAAGGCAACTGTGCTTATTTATTTCTGTTCTTAGTCCGTCTAGATCTAGAGCTACCACCATAGCTCTAGTAAATGTTCATAGGAATGTTTGGCTTGTCAGGGCACCAGAGTGGCTCAACTGACCTGAGCTATCCATTCTTGATCTCAGCTCAGGTTTTGATTTCAGGGTTTTGAGTTCAAGCCCCATACTGGGTTCCATGCAGGGTGTGGAGCCTACTTAAAATAAATAAAAATAAAATGAAATAAGTGGCAGTTTGGTAGCTCAGTTGGTAAAGAATCTGACTGTTGGTTTCTGCTCAGGTCACAGACCTCAGGATCCTGGGATCTAGCCCCAAAGTGCTCAGACAGGAGTCTCTTTGAGGATTCTTTCTCTCCCTCACCCTCTGGCCCTCCCCCGCCCCCCACTCTCTCTCTCTCCCTCTCTCTCTCTCTCTCAAATAAATACATAAATCTTTAAAAGAAAAGAAAAGGCATGTTTTACTTGTCAATGTTAGACATCAATGATTGATTGTCGCTTAGAAAGAAGATAAAGCCTGCTTACCTACCTCTACAACATTGCACAGGTAGATCAAATTACTAATTTTTTGTTGTTGTTGTTGGTTATTTTATAATTTAAATGACATTCTTCAAAGTTGATTCCATATTTATTATTTGTTAAGGCATCGCTTTGCTCCCCTCTGTGTAAGATGGCAATCTGAAGTCCTTAACTTTCCTTTCTGTGTTCTTCCCCATCAGCCTCACCCTTCCTTCTTTCACACATCAGCAAATATAAATCACTCTCAGACCATGCCAAAACCTTTCAAGTGTTGTTTATAGGTTGATTCTAGATTTGAAAATACCTAAGACATTATGACTGTAGAAATATTGACCATTCCAGAACCAATAGCCTACTATAGTTAGTTTCTTTTCTAGTGACTCACTTTTATATTGCCCATGTGAGTGCAGGATTCCCCTCATCTCCAGCTGTACGTATTCTTTTTGCTTAAATTCCTTCTGTACAAGCAACTCATAACCATGCCAGTGTTCATGGTTTGACTCAGAACTGTCCAGATAGATTCTTTGTACAACCTTGTTTGTTATCTTTAAGTATCTAATTACGTTTATTTTTGAAAGACCTCTATTCACCATTTCATTTAGATCTTCCATTTTTATGTTTTTTCTATTACTTAGAATTCATTCTTTTCTTGGTCTGAGAGTCCACTGATTTTATTTTTTGCTGACTGTTTTTTTAGGCAGCTCTGACCCAAGGAAATATATTTGGTGAATCATCCTGGGCTATTGCCACCGTATCTAGTATCACATGTCCTTCTCTGTCTTGATTTCACCCTCATTTTCCTAAAGTATATAAATAATATCATGAAGGATACATAAAAAGTAAATTTTTAAAATCCTTACAGATTTGGGAAAAATATATTATCTAAATATATTCTGTCTAAATGCATTTGACAGTCTAAATGAAATGGATAGTTTTTAATAAAAATATAAGACACTAAATTCCTTCCTCAAATACAGAGCATTTTGTCCGTTAGCAATGTAGAAAACTGGTAGGCGTACTACAGCAATACTGTCCAGGAAACCCCACTGCCCCAGTGGTTTCTAGGTACCTTCTTTTATCTATTCAAGGAAGAAACAATTCAGAGGCTCTTACCTAATTCTAGGTATGGGAAAAGAAGAAATAGTCAACTGATTTTTATAGACTCAACATGACATTAACAACTTAAAATTACAAACCACAAAACTACAAAAAGACAGGTATATTTTATTTTTGAATATTGGTGCATTCTTTTTCTTAAAGATTTTTAAAATGTATTTAGAGAGAGAACGTGTGAGCAGGGTGAAGAGCAGGGGAGAGGGAAAGAAAGAATTGCAAACAGACTCCATCTGGGGCTCAAACTCATGACCCTGAGATCATGACCTGAGATCCTGAGATCAAGAGTCAGAAGCTCGACTGACTGAGCCACCCAGTTGCCCCTGATGCAGAGTCTTGATACACTATTAGCAAGGAAAATTCAGCTTGGTCATTAAAAAAGAACATATTCCAGCCAAATGGATGGAATTCATCCCCCAAAGACTTCAAAATGAAAAATCTATTCATAAAATGCATCATATCCAAAGGTCAAGGAGAACATTATTTATGAATATCTCAGTGGTTGTGGAAAAACACATGACTACATTCAGCATCCATTTCTGATTAAAATGTATTTTAATAAAATAGGAATAAATAGTATAATATATACAGAGAAATAAATGTAATTCTATATATAAATAAAGGAAGCGCATATAATATTATGGATGTCAGTAGAACTAGAAAAAGAAAGTAATAAATACAGTGGGAATATGAAAATAAAATCATAATTATTTTTATATGATATCTTGCATTCCTAGAAACCTCAAGGGGATCATCAGAAATTACTACAAATAAGGGAATTTAGTAATAAGAAGTTACAAATAAAATTTTTTCTATGTAAAAGTAAATACTGAAAATGGAAGGAAACAAATGCTCTAAAGCAGGAGTCAACAAACTTCAGTAAAGGGCCAGATGTTAACTATTTTAATCTTTGCAGGTCATATGGCCTCAAGGACACAACTTTAAGGAGGGTAAACTGTATGTAAATGATAGGTGTGGTTGGGTTCCAATAAAGCTTTATTTAGAACAACAGGCAACCCCCATCTAAAATAACAAGTCAACATCTAAAATGCTTAAGCACCAGCAAGAATAATCTATAACCCATTGACAGAACACTAAATTCTATGAAGGGCAAAAAAATGGTCATTTGGAGTAAGATTAAATGCTAGAATGATGTCAGTTTCCCCAAATTATTCTATAGATTGGATATAATCCTTTCCAAATATCAACTAAAGTTTATTAGAGCCCAATAGAGAAATGAAGTAATAAAAAGGGGGAAAATTAATAGAAAAGAACCATAGGCATAAAGAAAGATCTTGGGGGAAGTATAAATCAATGTGATCTGCTTGGAGGGCTGTTTGTGACATCTGTCAAATTTGTGAAAATGCAATCCTTGGACTCAATAGTTCTGCTGATAGGAATTCACCCTACTGATATGTGTGCAGATGATCATCAAGATTCTCCTAACCATGTTCCCCATCTTACTTTGTTTATATTGTTACCCTCTACAGAGTCATCTAGGCAGGTTATTAAAAGCTATTTTATTTATTTTCACACTTGTCTCCCTATTTTTTTAAAAACCTTAATCAACACTCTGTTCTAATATCCAAGAGAACATCAGCCTACTCTGGTAATGGATTGTAAAGTAACTTTTGGCCTTCCCTGAAATTGACAAATACTTGAACTACTGCGGCAATGAAAACAAATAATCAGATACACTAAATAAAGCCTACAATCAATATGCTCAAAAAGGTGACTGTCAGAACTATGTTGTTGGAATTATAGACCTTTGACCCCAGAGCTCTGTACCCCTCTTCCATATTAATAAATGTTTTGGTGAATAAAATGGGCTCTGTTTTGGGTAAACTTTGGGAATATGCATTAACCAAATTCACTTAATAAGAAAACACTTTTTTTTCTGCCATCATGGACAGTTTGGGAAATATCTTCCTATTAAAAGAAATAGGAGAAAAGAGGATAAAATAAATAAAAAATAAAATGTAATGATATTAAAATAAAATTTAGGTGGGGTTCCTTGGGTAGATGGTTCTGAACTATATATAATCTAGCTGATGTCACTATTGTTATTTAACTGTTACTGGGGGGGGGGGGTCAAACTCCAATAGAGATGCCCAGGATGGTCTGTCCATTTCTTTCTTTCCCCCTTTGTTTACAAAAGGTGTGGGGTAGGGAGAAAAGGTAGTCCCACATTATCACTTCTTGAATGTCATTCTGTACATTTTTGACACGAATTTAAAAAAAGCAGGGGGAGGCTTTTATTTCTAAAGGCAGAAAACCTTAAGCTTCGTTTAAGCCAGGGCTGATATTACTAGGAATACAATAGTGGTTCTGTGCAGACAGGTCTACTGTCCCCTAATGCACATGTTGGGGAGGGGGATGTTTTGGACGGGCGGGAGGCGGTGGTCAGGAATTGAAAAGAAAGAAAAAAGATTCCTTTTGCTAACAGATTCAAGTATCTCCCTCTGTATGCCTTGCTCAAGGAAGAAATGAGAAAACGTCTTGTCCTTCACAGCAAATCTCAGCACTTTTGTGTCAGGATTCTTTGGAGGAGGTGAGAGGCAGGGGCGTGGGGGGCTCACCTTGGATGGGGAGCGCCAGCTGCCAGCTGAAAAACCGCCCGTTCTGACTTTCACAGTCGTCCCCTCACGCTGCTCTGCCTTTGACACCATCACCTCTCTTCCTGGTTCTTCCCCAGCGCCCCCATCCCTGCCTGCCCCCCGGTTTCATTGTATTTTTTTTCCATAGTCTCTGCAAATGCAATGGAGAATAAAAATGTGGTGAGACCTGCCGCCAGCACCTATGCCCTCCAGTTCTAAGCTGACAAAAATGTCAAGAAACTGACAGTAAAATATGCGAAGCAAAAGCCCTTGCAAACAGGAACAAACTCCAGACTATTTGGCGCTTTCGCCACACTGTGTCATGGTTTTCAAACAGAAATAACAGTTGTGGGATTTATTATCTCTAGCATCACTTGTTCAATTTTACACTATGCAAATTATATATATAAATATATGCATGTTGATAATAATTATATATGTAATCCTGCAGGGGAAGCTGTTGAAGATGCAGGAAGGGGGACACCGATGATGTCGTGGGCATCTGGTCTGCACCCAGCGCTGATTGAGGGATCTTGGCCTCCACCAGCGGAAGGAATGTTGGTGGCGCCGCCTCTGCATTTTGTAACAGGGCAGAGGGGCTGGTAAGGGGAGCAAAAGCCTGACGATCGCCTCTACCCTTCTTCCCACACGACTGCAGTAAAATGGTGAAATGCTGAAATAATTATTTTTTTAGGCAACCTGTTGTAGGAGAACCTAAACACTTGGAGTGCCCGTGCTTTCCATATGATTCTAAGTGGTTTGGGGGCACATGGTCTTCCTGAAATGAAAGGAACTTCTGAGAGGTTGTGAATAATGACTGTCACTGTTTTCTGAGCTCATGATGGAGGTTGGATTTTTCATATATCATCTAATTTAATCTGTAGAGCTCTCCTACTAGTTAAACCCCACCCTACCCCCCTCATTTGAGGGAGAAAGGAACTAAGGCTTATAGGAGAGTAACTTTCTCAAGATCACAGCTGTTAGTTTAACAAAAGGGATTTAACAGCAATTGTCTGATCCCAGAAGTAAGCTCTCAGAGAGAAAATAGTTCATTCAAGTTTTTTTTCCTTTTTTTATTCTTGTTAAAAATCTTTTTATGTTCTTTTTAAAAAACTCAAGTTCTTCAATAAGTTATACTTACAAGCTCTCATTTTAAATAGGGGACACAACCTGGGGCGCCTTATGAGCAGGGCCGCAGGCATTCCTATTTACAGAAACTACATTATTAACCCTTTCCTTTCTTTAAAAATTGAGACTTTCTGTAGATGTGTTTTATTCCCTTATCTGTTAACATCGCTTAACAGACTGAGAAAGGAAGGCACATAAGAGTGGAATATCCTGTTTGGTTTTAACCTAATAACTACAACATTCTTGTAGAAATAGGAAGAAGCACCAACGTAAAATGACTCCATCAAAGCAGAATTAGGTTACTCCCTTAAGATATCAGATATCATGGATATGTTTATAATTGATGGTTTTAAAGTGCAGCTCAGGGGGCCTAGTTAGCTTGGGACAAGCACAACTTGACGGTACATAAAATTGGCATCTCACGACCTTAAAAACAAAACAGAGAGTGAGAGAGAGAGGGAGAGAGAAAGAGAGGAAAATAAAAGGAAGAGGAGCAGTAGGAAAGCACACAGGACTCAATTGCCCTTGAAATTTGCACACAGCATTTGCCACAGGCAATTAATCTGCACACAGAAGAAAGGGAGGCCTCAGTAATCTCGTGTGGCTTTTTCCAAGCCTCTAGCAGGTGACTGGCAAAGCCAGGAGTTGAACCCTGGGAGTGTGGTTCCCTGAGACACCATCTACACACCTCTACCGTGATCACAGCCCTCCAGAGAACTATAAAACTGCCATTGGAATCCAAATGTCCTATCAGTGGAAATGTCTAAAGCCAATACATCTCCAGTGATAACCCCTTCATGTTCTAAGAGATCCCTGGGGGAAGGAGAGGCATAGCTTCTCCTTCAGGTTGACTACTGGGGGTGGGCTTGGGGCAAAGTCTGACCCTGCCAGCATCCATTAGCTTCCACCTTTTACATTTTTTTTTTTTTTATTACTTTAAAAGCAGATTGTAGGGAAGAAAGAATAGCAGCTTTAATTCAATTTACATATGAATAGAAGAATATGTGCAGGTATCAGGAAGGAACTTCTTGTGAAAATAGGAGTGGCAGAACAAAGAGGGCCTGATTAGGAGTCTGTGTGAGGTGACAATGCTCTCATTTATTGAGGCTCTGGTTCAAAGTGTTCCCAGGAGGCTGTGACCACTTCCCTGAAAACCTTGCAAAACATTATTTTCAGCAGATCGACTCCCCCCTCCCCCGTTTAAATGATACTAGTTTGCATATTATACAGACAGAAGGTATGTATTTTAAGTGAGAGATAGAAATATAAGTAACTTTTATTTACAGGGTAAGCCTCTTTCATCCTAATTTGGGCCATCAGTTGGTGACAAATGGAAACAGCATTTTTTTTTTTTAAGATTTTATTTATTTATTTGATAGAGAGAAACACAGCCAGAGAGGGAACACAAGCAGGGAGAGGGAGAGAGGGAGAAGCAGGCTTCCCGCAGAGCAGGGAGCCCGATGTGGGACTTGATCCCGAGTCTCCGGGATTCATGACCTGAGCCGAAGGCAGTCGCCCAACCAACTGAGCCACCCAGGCGCCCCGGAAACAGCATTTTAACCAAATGCAATGAATATAACTGCATATATTCTTCCTATCAGTCGTGTCTCATTCCACTGAATAGTCTATTTTGAAAACAAATTAAAAAACCCAACAATCCAAAGTAAAACATAGGAAGGTCTTTCTATATATCTTACTTTAGAGGAAATTAATATACTTGCGTTTCTCCCTACCTGGAAATCTGAACTCCAAGGTTTTGTTGTTGTTGTTGTTTTGTTTTGTTTTGTTTGTTTTTGTTTTTGCTAGAAATAGAAAAATAAATTTACAGTGAGAAGCATTCTGCATCCTCACTTTTTTTTTTAATAATTTTTTAAAGATTTTATTTATTTATTTGACAGAGAGAGATCACAAGTAGGCAGAGAGGCAGGCAGAGAAAGAGGAGGAAGCAGGCTCCCTGCTGAGCAGAGAGCCTGATGCGGGCCTTGATCCCAGGACCCTGAGATCCGGACCTGAGCTGAAGGCAGAGGCTTTAACCCACTGCGCCACCCAGGTGCCCACATCCTCACTTTCTATCTGTACCAGAAGCTAAATACCAACAGTGAAAGATTGGTTTACAAGGAGTACAGTGAAGAAGTCCCAGGGCCTACAAGAGCTTCCAACAGCGTTTACCAAGGTTAGCATTCTTTTGGCTGAGATTTTCTGTACCGGATTTTGATCATGAGTCTGGTTAAGTATACCCCTGCCAAATTCTCTCTTTCATTTCTTCTCTTTCTTTCTTCCTTCTTTCCTTCCTATCTTCATTCCTTCTTTTCTTTTTCTTTCCAGAATTCAGAGTCACTACAGAATTCGTGCTTCCCATTTCAACTGCTCCATGTTAGGGCTGGTAACTTTCCAGAAATAAAGATGTCTTTCAGAGGTCTTTTGCTTCTTCTTCTTCTTTTATTTTTTTTTTAATATTTTGTTTATTTATTTGACAGAGACAGTGAGAGAGGAAACATAAGCAAGGGGAGTGGGAGAGGAAAAATCAGGTTTTCCACAGAGCAGGGAGCCAGATGGAGGACTCCATCCCAGGGCCCTGAGATCATGACCTGAGCTGAAGGCTGACGCTTAACAGTTGAGCCACCCAGGCATCCCAGAGGTCTTTGACTTCTAAAATGATGTTTCTAATTGTCACATAGCAAGAGAAGCATTTTGTTCCTTTTGGAACATAACTAGTATATTACACAGTCTTAGCTGAGTTTCACTCATGCTTTGGTAACATATCCAACTTCCTTATTTCCTGGGTGGTATGTGTGTAGTATAATTTAAGTAGAAGTTGAAAATTGGATACATTGGATTTTTTAATCATAAGCATCTATTCACACAGGCTTACAGGAGGCCTAAAGGAAACAGAAAAATGACCAGGAGAAAACTTAAAAAAAAATTATTATATAATCTGTGCTTCCTTAAATGGTACTAATTGACCATTACTTTAAGTTAACAATGAACCATTTAGAATAGAAGTTAAGAACACATGGGGCACCTCAGTGGCTCAGTTGGTTAAGCATCTGACTTAGGCTCAGGTCATCATCTCAGGGTCCTGGGATTGAGCCGAGCCTGGAGTTGACTCTGGCTCCCCACTCAGTAGGAAGTCTGCTTGTCCCTCTCTTTCTGCCCTGCTCCACTCCTCTCCTCCTGTTTCTTTTCTCTCTCTCAAACAAATGAACAAAACCTTAAAAAAAAAAAAAAAGAACCCAGCCTGGACTTCATATAGACTGAGTTCCCAATTCTGCCATCTGCTAATCATGTGATTCTGTAGAAGGTCAATTTCTCCAAGCTGTACTTTCCTTTTGTGTCAAATGGAGCTATGCCTACTCCTAATTTCTAGGTTTGTATGAGCACATAAAACACTTAGCACCATAGAGTAGGATAACACACATAATGATATGTGCCATATACCAATATTGTGATTGGTATATGAACTAGCCAGATTCAGTTGAGTCCCAGCAATTCAGGCTATAGCACTGATTAGTTAATAAGTGCTGTGTCTTTAACCCTTGCCTAGTTCTCTTACCTTTCCTGATATGACCTACTTAACACTCTTAACATGGATTTCCTTTCTGCATAATTTATTCAGGTCCAATTTTCTTTCTTTCTTTCTTTCTTTCTTTCTTTCTTTCTTTCTTTCTTTCTTTCTTTCTTTCTTTTTCCTTCTTTCCTTCCTTCCCTCCCTCCCTCTCTTCCTTCTTTCCTTCCCTCTTTTCTCCCTCCCTCCCTCTCCCTCTTTTCTTTCTTTCGCCTTCCTTCCTTCCCTCCTTCCTTCCTTCAGTCCTAAATTTGGCTCAATTTCTGTTATTTTCAACTGGAGAAGCACCACCAATGCAGATGAGAAAACCCAGATATTAACTTTATCTTTCTAAAACCACCATATACTTCCTACAAAGCTGATTCAAAATGTGTTGTCACTTCAGTGGCAGAGCACTACTCAAGCGATCTGAAATAGTTAAGATAGCTTCTGATACATAGCTCACATCCTCTAGAAAAACACAACTCACTGTGTTTGCATGATAGTGCCTTCTGGTCAGTTCAACCCAAGGACTAGTCAAATTTGTGGAACAAAATCAACTAAATTGCTTGTTCAGCTGCCTTGACCATTCATGTCAGTCTAAAAATATGATCCCATGCAACAATTTGGTCACAGCTGTGTAGAGCTGTGTCCCAGTATTGAATCTGCATGGATTACATAAGAAATGATAGAGCTAGTATTTTTTAAATAACTCATTTGTATCTTTTGATCTTTAATCATAACAATTGTGCATTTAATAGGAGACTAAAGTATCTAGGCTTTACTATGATTATCACTTAAGGTTAAACATAATCTAAGTAGTATGCCTTGGTGGGGAATAAGACATTAATTCTGAGTCAGAAAATCCAGACTGGAACCTCTATCCTGTCATGTGGCAGCAAAACCACTTCCACTGAAGTAGATATTCTCTGAGCCAGTTTTTTGTAGACAGTAGCTCTTGGCTTATGTGTCCCACAGGCTATAATGAGCACTCATTGAAACTGGTTCTCCTTGGTGTTTACAGAACAAATAAACATCAGGCATGAATGTGTTTTGTAAATTGGAAGGCACTACACAAACTATATTAAATCCATATTGTCCATCAATCCTATTATATTTTTCTAGTAGATTTGTTTCCCTCTTCCCTAGACTGATATTCTTCCCTCTGCCACACATTTCCTTTCCCCCTTTTTTCGTATCCCTGTTGTCCCCCATTTTCCAAATCTGAAGGCCCTGACTCATACCACATGGAGAAAGTATAACCTGGCATACCATTCCACCAACTCAAAATTTTTCTTTCATCCACACTCTTCTATATCTCTTTCTTTTTTTAAAAAAGATTTTATTTATTTATTTGACAGAGAAAGACAGAGAAAGAGCAAGAGCAGAAACACAAGCAAGGAGAGTAAAAGAGGGAGAAGCAGGTTTCCCTTGGAACAGGGAGCCCAATGTGGGGCTCCATCCCAGGGCCCTGGGGTCATGACCTGAGCTGAAGGCAGACGATTAATGAATGAGCCACCCAAGCACCCCTCTTCAACAGCTCATTATATCCTATTAGAAATGAGAAAATCTACTATCTGTGAAAAACTGGAAATTTTGGTTTGTGCTATGACTCCCATCGCCTCTTGCCTTCAGATGGCAATTGTCCCTTTGACTATTCCAGGCCTGATGATGACTCTCTTTCCAACCTCTGTGTCCATGCTTTCTCTTTTTTCTTTACAGGCTCATTTCCTTTATTCCTGAAATGCTGGCATTCCTCAAGTTTCCTTTCCTTCTCTAGATTTTTCTGTTGGAATGATCTTTGGTATTCTTGTGGTTCAAGATTACCTGGATGCTGATAACTTTCATAGTAATCTCATGTGAGCTTCAAAACTGTAGACTCAGTTGCCTCCTTGACATCCAGAATGTTCCTCCCAACACACACATGTACACACACCCCAAATCTGTTTCTCTACCTTGGTAAAAAAAACCACAAAAACCCATTTACCATTTCTGACAAATTCTCTCCTCTTCCACATATGATCAATTCCCATTCTTTCTCCTTCAAAAACAGACCACAGGTTTGTCATATGTCTTCATCTCTACTGTATCCACTGTATCAAAGCCACTAGCATTTCATCCTTAGATTATCACAAATAACAATCAACTTGGTTCTCTCCCAGCTCCAGATATTGGCGTTTTCTAATCTATTCTTTAAATATCAACCCAAGTGATATTTATCACTTCTTCCTGGACTTAGAATAAAATCTGAACAATTTATCTACTGTGGTATACAAAGTTCTGATTACCCTGGAAAGAGCTTGGTTTCTGCCTCCCTTCTTTGGCCATTCCTTTGGCTCTTTATACTCCAGCAACAAAGACTTTTTAGACACGTGAGTGCACCAAGGTCGTCTTCTTCTTCTTCCTTTTTTTTTTTTTTTAAGATTTTATTTATTTATTTGTCAGAGAGAGCACACAAGTGGGGAGAGCAGCAGGCAGACAAAGAAGCAGGCTCCCTGCTGAGTAAGGAGCCAGATGGGGGATTGGACGCTGGGACCTCAAGATCATGACCTGAGCTGAAGACATACGCTTAACTCATGGAGCCACCCATGTGTCTCAAGGTCTTTCTCACTTAGGGCCTTTGTATAAGCTATTCCTTATGCCCTGAGTACACTTCCCCTTAATTTTTGTCTGATTCAATCTTATTTCCATTGGATATCAGCTTAAATGTCTTTACCACTCCACCTATGACTGTACCTCAGTTAAAGTTGTGCCTTTTCTTTATAGAACTGTATCCTTATTTCTTCATGGCACTTATCAAAAGCCAAAACACATTTTTGTTTGTGTGGTTATTTATTTTATTCCCAACTAAATAGTAAGCAACAAGAAGTCCTTTTTTATACCCATTTTATTAACCAGTGCATACTTAGGGCACAACATAATCTTTAGCAAATAGTCATTGCTTTATCATTATTTGTTAAATGCATGAATTAATGAATGAATTTTTATAATGTTCAACCTCTAATGCCAACTTTCTGTTCCTCCTTTGTGCCAAAAATGCTGGAATATATTTATGATTCCATGTTTCTACAATTTTATATACACATGATAAGGACGTCTATTGAAGATTAGATTTAGCAACTATATTAAAGGTATTTTTCTGCATATACTTCATTTAAGTGCATAAAATATCCCTACAACATAACTTTTCAATGCCTTAAGCTGTGTAAAAAAGTGGGAGTTGACTGAAGAAAATGAATCTTCCAAGTTCGTCAGATTCTTAATCTCATCAATGAACAGAATTTTCCATGTCAGAAATTTGAAATGTGAATAATCTTCAGATGTTCTTTTATCTTTTTAGCCTGTGCCTTAATTTATCATTTCAAGAATGGATGTCCTAACTGTACTGATGAAAGAGACTTGCATAGCCCGTAAACTCAATGAGCCATTAAATAGGTGACAATAATCTTGATAGAAGTTTGGAATCTTTAATTAGTGCAAAAAATACTCTTAGCCAGTGCGCTCAATCACTTCCATGGATACTCCCCAAAATATCAACCAACTATTTTGCATGGCCGTGAAATGCTTTGGAAGACATTTAAGACTGGAAAAGGAGATAATATTTCATCTATTAATTGAGAACTTGACACGCTTGTCCATGTCCAGTAATAAAGTTTCAAAGTGAATTCAGTTTAGATCCTTGAGATATTTTTAAAGGTGACATTTCTATCCTTAAGGTTAACATTACATGAAAGTAACTGGAAGGCTATGAAAACCTCCAGGCTACAGAAAGAAAGTATATCGTCCGCTGTACTCATGAGTATTGTTTCTACATATTACAGTGGTCAAAAGACCAATAATAATGGAGAAGAAACAAGAAAAACATAATCTTACAAATAATAATCATGATTAAAAAACCCACATTATTCAGAATTGGTCCATCAGCATAAGAACAAAAAGCTTGGAGGAAGATTACAATGGAGAGGAGGTAGTAAGAAGGAGGATGGAGGGAGAAGGAAGGAGGGGATGCTCTAAGTAAGGGAACACAGGGACATTTGACTTATTTTTGTAAGACCTGACTCAGTATCTCTCTCATTTTATTCAGTGGAAAACAAGTGATGATTTGAAGAGGTGGGGTTTTAACATTGGTTCCCTCATTCCTTTTCTGGACTAAATAATTTCTTCTGGTGACCAAGTAATAATCAAATATTAGGTCTTCCAACTAGGTTCAGTGTTTTAAACAATGAGAAAGTAAGGGTCGACGTTTTATGAAATTCCATCATCCAGATTTCCTCAACTAAGCAGTCCTGACATCCTGATCCTGGCCCACATGGGTGTGAGAAACAGATGAAATGTTTATTGAGCTATGAGTTATGAAGTCTGAAAACCACTTCTATATACATCGTTCTTACTGTTCCATCAGTGCCTCCCTCCAACGATTATAGCTTACACCTAGGACAAAAATCTGGAATATGGCCTGCTATAGAGGGTCACAGACACATGATTAAATTCTCTGTCCTAAAATGAATATAATGTCAGTAGGAGTCCAGTGGCTGCAAAAAGAAAAATTCTATTTATAATGAGGTCTTGTCCCAGATATTGAGTGTGTTGGCAATCCTTAGCTGGCTTAGTTCTATCATCTATTGACAATGGGTTGTTTCTCATAAAATATGGCATCAACCTGAGAATTCATTTGTCTAATCATTCATTTATTAATTGAGTAAATGATCTTGTTCACTCAATTAATGGTTGCTTAACATGTACTCAACTGGTTTCTGGAAGTGTAAGAAAGAATTTGAACATCAAATAGTTTAGTCTTATGAATAAATATGCAAGTAGTAATATAAGAAAGTGTTATTGATGGTAAGATTAATGTTTGTATTAGATACTGTCTGAGCATAAGGGAGGTATAAAATCTCCTAGGAGAAAAGTGAGGAAAATGTGTCTTCAACAGAGATTAATTATTATTTTTTTCCACAATGGAGTCATTTAAGTTTTACCGTGTATTTTCCAGGTTAAGGTTTTTTCCTAATTATTATTGCTCATAATGGATACTTGTATAGCCAGTTCAGACAATTTCTTTTTGTATCTTTTGTGCCAAATAATTTTTTAAAGATTTTATTTATTTGACAGAGAGAAACACA
The DNA here is from genome assembly GCA_004023965.1 of Spilogale gracilis. Taxonomy (NCBI): domain Eukaryota; kingdom Metazoa; phylum Chordata; class Mammalia; order Carnivora; family Mephitidae; genus Spilogale; species Spilogale gracilis. The sequence goes on from PITA01000493.1 coordinate 129,363, forward strand.
GCTAGAGAGGGAACATAAGCAGGGGGAGTGAGAAAGGGAGAAGCAGGCTTCCCACTGAGCAGGGATCCCAATGTGGGGCTCCATCCAGGGACTCTGGGATCATGACCTGAGCCGAAGGCAGTGGCTTTAACCAACTGAGCCACCCAGAGCCCCTGTTTGGTGTTTTTCAACAATGATGGAATCAATAGATACCTTGATATCTTGTATACAATAAATGTGCTTGACTCTTAGTCATCTCACAAACCTCTCTTACCTCATCGTCTCAGGTCGATAAGTGAAGTTGATTTATGGGGCATCACCAAGATTCACTGTGACACTGCTCTATGACAACATATTAGCTGGTGGTTTGGCTTTCTAAAATGATCCCCCACCATTTTTTGGACTCAAGTGCACAAAAATAAATTAATTATGATTCCTGGATCATGGCACATTTGAATCAACAGCCAACGAATAGACTACATTTATTTAGGTATTTTTTAAAATAACATAATAACCACCAATGAACCCACCACTCATAGGAATAATCTAAGACTTTGACAATAACCTTGTCCTATTATACAACTAACAATTCATTAAATTCTTTATTATTTCTAATAATTTGTCTTTCAACTATTTTTGGCTCTTGTATTTAAATGAGTATATAATTTGCAATGACAGCCATTTTATTTTGTCTATTTCAATCATTTCACCAATCACGTATTTTTCTTGTGTTATTTCATTTGCTAAGGCCTTCAATAGTATGTTTACTAGAAGTAGAGCTTGTACAATAGTATGCTCACTAAAACAAATAGTATGTTTTAGAATAATGACTCTCAAGTGTTCTTATTTAGAAGGCTAAATATTTTAACTTTTATTTTATGTTTTAAAAAACTAATTACCAGGTTAAAAAATTCCTTTCTACAATTAATTGACTAAGACTCTTTAATCATGAATAAATGTTAATTTTTAAGTGCTTTTTAAAATTTAGATACAAAGATCTTTTACTTTTAATATGTTACTATGGTGAAATGTACTAATGAATTTTCTAATGTCTTGCATATATATGATCAGTCCAACTTGGTTGATATATTATCTTAAGTTGGATCAACTTAAAATGTTTTATTTAGGGTTTTGATATCTGCATTCATTACATGAAGTTGTTTTATAGTTTTTTTAAAATTTTCTTTAACATTTTTGGGTTTGGTGACAAACATACATTGTACTCAGAGTGAATTGGGTTTGTAACCATTTTGCTTTGTTTTGTTTTCCTGTTACTTAGACATTTTCATAAAATATTAGGATAAACTGTTCCTTGAAAGTGTCATAAAACTCACTTGTGAAATCAACAAGGCCTGCAATTTCCCTGTGAGAAGAATTTCAAACTATCATTTCTTTGTTTAAAAAACATATCACTAAGATTTCCCCATTGTTTCATGATTAGTAGCCATATTTTTCTAGAGATATGTTCATTTTGTCTAAGTTTCCAAAAGTATTAGTATATTGATGGTTGATAGTACAAATTTTTTGGTAATAAATTTACTGAGATATAATTCACATATCATAAAACTTACCCATTTAAAGTGTACAGTGCGTTTTTTAGTATATTCAGAGTTGTGTAACCAGTACCATAATCTAGTTCTAGTACATTTTCATCACCTCTCAAACGAAACCTTAAAATCATTAGCTGTCAATCCCCATTCTTCCCCACCCCTTGGCACTAGGCAACCATGAATATACTATGTCTCTAGAAAATCCAAGTCTGGACATTTCATACAAAGAGAGTTATACAGTATGTGGTCTTTCATGACTGGCTTCTTTTGCTTAGCACAATTTTTTTCAGATTCATTCATACTGTAACATTTATCAATACTTCATTTCTTTTTGTAACTGAATGATATTACATTGTTTGGATATACCATATTTTACCAATCAGTTCATTGATGGACGCAAGGTTATTTCTACCTTTGGCTTTTATGCATAAAGCTACTATGAATATTTATGTATAAGATTTTCTATGGACATGCATTTTAGTTTGTCTTATGTATGTATCTACAAATGGAATTAATGGGACATATGGTACTTCTGCATTTAACTTTTTATAGAATTGTGAGACAATTTTCCAAACCAACTATAACATTTTACAGTTCCATCAACAGTGTTGGAGAGTTTTGATTTTTCCACATCCTCACCAATACTTGCTATTAGCTGCCTTTTTTATTATGCCTATTCTGTATATATAAAGTGATATCTCATTGTGGTTTTCATTTGCATTTCCTTGATGTTAAACTTTTTTTTGGTTTTTATTATTTTATACAAATATAAATTTATTTTTATTTATATGAATATTTGTCTATCTATCTTTTTTTTAGAAATTAATAATGGATATTGATTTTTATTGAATAGTTTTTCTGAACCTATCAGAATGATCAAAACTTTTCTTTTTATTAATTAACATACAGTGTATTATTAGTTTCAGAGGTAGAGTTTTGTGATTCATCAGTCTTATATAATACCCAGGGCTCATTATATCACATGCCCCCCCGCTTAATGGCCATCGCCCAATTACCCCATCACCCTCACCCTTCTCCCCTCTAGCAACACTCAGTTTGTTTCCTATGATTAAGAGTCTCTTATCGTTTGTCTCCCTCTCTGATTTCATCTTGTTTTATTTTTCCCTGCCTTCCCCTATGATACTGCTTTGTTTCTTAAATTCCACATATGAGTGAGATAGTATGGTAATTGTCTTTCTCTGATTGCCTTACTTCACTAGGCCTAATACCATCTAGTTCCATCCATGTCTTGGTACTTGGCAAGATTTCCTTCTTTTTGATGACTGAGTCATATTCCATTGTATATATATATACCACATCTTGTTTATCCATTCATCTGTTGATGGATAATTGGTCTCTTTCCATATTTTGGCTATTGTGGACATTGATACTATAAACATTGGGGTGCAGGTGCCCGTTTGGATCACTATATTTGTATCTTTGGAGTAAATTACTAGTCATGCAATTGCTGGGTCATAGAACAAATATTGTTCAAATGTCTATGCTACCTAAAGCAATCTACACATTCAGTGCAATCCCTATCAAAATATCATGATCATTTTTCACAGAGCTGGAATAATCCTAAAATTTGTATGGATCCAGAAAAGAATCAGAATGGCCAAAGGAATGTTGAGAAAGAAAACCAAAGCTGGTGTCATCATAATTCTGGACTTGAAGCTATATTACAAAGCTGTAATCCTTAAAACTGCATGCTACTGGCACAAACATAGACACATAGGTCAACTGAACAAAATAGAGAACCTAGAAATGTACCCTCAACTCCATAGTCAACTAACCTTTGACAAAGCAAGAAAGAATGTCCAATGGCAAAAAATCTCTTGCACAAATGGTTTTGGGCAAATTGGATAGTCACATGTGGAAGAATGGAACTGGACCATTTTCTTACACCATACACAAAAATAAAATGAGCGAAAGACTAATGTGAGAAAGGAATCTATCAAAATCCTAAAGAACATAGGCAGCAACTCCTTTGATCTCAACTGCAGTAACCTCTTGCTAGACAAGTCTCTAAAGGCAAGGGAAACAAAGGCAAAAATGAACTACTGGGACTTCATTAAGATAAAAAGCTTTTGCAGAGGAAGAAAACAGTTGACAAAACCAAAAGGCCACTGACAGAATGGGAGAAGATATTTGCAAATGTCTTATCAGATAAGGGTTAGTATCTAAGATCAATAAAGAACTTATCAAACTTTTTAAAAAGATTTTATTTATTTATTTGACAGAGAGAGAGAGATCACAAGTAGGCAGAGATGCAGTCAGAGAGAGAGGAGGAAGCAGGCTCCCTGCTGAGCAGAGAGCCCTATGTGGGCCTCGATCCCAGGACCCTGAGATCACGACCTGAGTTGAAGGCAGAGCCTTAACCCTCTGAGTCACCCAGGCACCCAGAACTTATCAAACTTAACACCCAAAGAACAAACAATATGGGAAGAAGACATACACAGATATTTCCAAAGAAGACATATAAATGGCCAAAAAACACATGAAAAAAATGCTCAACATCACTCAGCATCAATGAAATATAAATCAAAACTGCAACAAGATACCATCTCACACCTGTCAGAATGGCTAAAAACTAATGTCAGGAAATGAAAGATATTGGAGAAGATGCAGAGAAAGGGAAGCCCTTTTATCCTGTTGGTGGGAATGCAAGTTGGTGCAACCACTCTGGGAAACAGTATGAAGTTTCCTCAAGAAGTTGTAAACAGAGTTACCCTACAACTAAACTTTTTTTTTCATATGTTGGTTGGCAATTTGTATCTTTTTAAAGAGAAATATCAATTCAGATCCTTTGTTCAAGCTTAGACAAAACTGTTGAAATATAAGTGTTCTTTATATATTCTAGGTATAAATGCTTTGATATATGATTTGCAAACATATTCTCACATTCATTGGATTGCATTTTCACTTTATGGTGTCTTTTGAATCACAAGTTGTTAATTTGATAAAATACAATTTATCTTTTTTTATATTCATGCTTTTAGTGTCATAGCTAAGAAATCATATCTTGCCAAATCCAAGGTCATAAAGATTTACATTAATGATTTCTTCTAAAACTTTTATAGTTTTAGCTGTTAGATTCAGGTTTTTGATACATTTGAACTGAACTTCTGTATATGGTGTGTGAGATAGTGATCCGGTTTCATTTGCTTTCACATATAGCTATCCAGTTGTCACAGCACCATTGGTTGGGGGGGAGGGAAATACAAAAACAAAAACAAAAACAAAAAAGCAAAAATTGTCCCTTACATAATGAATTGTCTTAGAAACCTTCTCAAAAATCGATTGACTGTTAATGTGAACTTTATTTCTGGATTCATAGATCTCTTCTTTTTTAATGATTTTATTTATTTATTTGATACAGAAAGAGATCACAAGTAGGCAGAGATGCAGGCAGAGACAGCAGATGAAACAGGCTCCCTGCTGAGCAGAGAGCCTGACATGGGCCTTGATCCCAGGACCCTGAGATCATGACCTGAGCTGAAGGCAGAGACTTTAACCCACTGAGCCACCCAGGCACCCACATAGATCTCTTCTTAAGCCATGAGCATACAGGTGTGATTACTCTTGTGTTGTAGTAATTATTGAAATCAGGAAATATGATTCATAATTTTATTCTTTATCAAGATTGTTATAGCTCTTCTGGGTCTCTTAACTTCGTTTATGAATTTTAGAACTGGTTTGTCAATTCCTGGAAAAAGACTAGGTGGAATTGGGGAGAGGGGACTACATTGAATCTAGAAATCAATTCAGGAAGTAGTGCTATCTTTTTTTTTTTTTTTTTAGTTTTTATTTAAATTCCAGTTAGTAAATATACAGTGTAGTGTTAATTACAGGTGTACAATTTAGTGATTCAACATTTACATATAACACTTGATGCTCATCACAACAAGTGCACTCTTTAATCCTCATCACCTATTTAACCCATCTCCCCATCCACTGGACTTGAAGTTATATTTCAAAACTGTAGTAATCAAGATAGTATGGTACTGGCACAAAAACAGACAGACCAATAGAACAGAAATAAAAACCCAGAAATATATCCACAACTATATGGCCAATTAATATTTGACAAAGCCAGAATGAATATCCAGTGGAAAAAAAGAGAGTCTCTTCAACAAATGGTGCTGGGAAAACTGGACATGTACATGCAGAAGGATGAAATAGGACCAGTGTCTTACACCATACACAAAAACAAATTACAAATGGATTGAAGACCTAAATGTGAGAGAGGAAACCACTGAAATCCAGAAGAGAACGCAGACAGTAACCTTTTTAAAATATGGCATAGTAACTTCTTACTAGATATGTCTACTGAGGTAAAGAAAACAAAGGCAAAAATAAACTATTGGGAGCACATAAAAAAAAAGACTTTTCTGCAGCAAAGGGGAAAAAAATCATTAAAACTTAAATGCAACCTACAGAATAGAATATATTTGCAAATGACATATCTGATAAAGGGTTATCATCCAAATATATAAAGAACTTGTAAAACTCAACATCCAAAAAAACAATTAATCCAATTAAAAAATGAGAAGACATGAATAGACATTTTCACAGAGAGGACATACAGATGGCCTATAGACACATGAAAAGATGTGCAATGTCACTCATCATCAGAGGAATGCAAATTAAAACTACAATGAGTTATCACTCCATAGCAGTCAGAATGGCTTAAGTTAACAACACAAGAAAAAAACAGGTATTGACAAAGAAGTGAAGAAAGGAGAACCCTCTTACACTACTGGTGGGAATGCAACATGGTGCAGCCACTCTGAAAAACAATAAGGAGTTTCCTCAAAAAGTTAAAAATAGAAGTACCCGAACAATTGCATTAGTAAGTACTTACCCAGATAATACAAAATTGCTAATTAGAAGGAATTCATGCACCCTCATTTTAGAGCAGCAATATCTACAAAAGCCAAATTACAAGAGTTGTGCTATCTTAACAATATTAAATTACCTGACCCATAGCCAGGGGATCTTTAAATTTATTTGGATCTTTTTAAGTTTCTTTTGATAACACTTAGCATTTTCCATAGTGAAAAGTGTGTATTCATTTTGTTAAATTTATTCCTAATTATTTTTTTAAATTCTATTTTCAATGAGATTGTTTGCTTCATTTTATTTCTTAGATAGTGCATTGCAAGTGAATAAAAATACAATTAATTTTTGTGAATTGACCTTTTGTCCTGTAAACTCGCTGAACTTGTTTATTAGTTCTAATAGTTCTTTTTCTTAAATTGAGATACAATTGGCAGTTGATATTAGTTTCAGATGTACAACACAATAATTTTCATACTTGAAATGATCACCACAATAAATCTAGTTAACATCCATCACCACACATAGTTACAATTTTTTTATGTGATAAGAACTTTTAATACTCTCTTAACAACTTTCAACATATAATACATTATAATTAACTGCAATTAACATGCTGTACATTTCTAATAGCTTTAGTGCCTGTGTATATATTTAATTTTCTATATACAAGATTATGTCACCTGCAAATAAATAGCTTTAATACAACATTTTCATTCTAGCTGTATTTTTGTTGAATTTTCTTGCCTAATTGCATTTGCCAGAACCTCTAACGCAATTTGAATAGAAGTGGTAAAAGTGGGTATCCCTATCTGTTTCCTCTTCTTTTGAGGAGCAGTAGTAAGTTTTTCTTCACTAATGTTGGCTATGAGATTTTTACACCTGAGGTTTATCAGATTGAGAAATTTCCCCTATATTCGTGGTTCGCTAATTTTTTTGTTTGTTTTATCATGAAGATGTTTTGGCTTTTCTTAACTGCTCTCTCTAAGTCTATTGAAATATCTTTAAAAATAATTCTTTTTACATGGTGTATTTACAATTGATTTTGGGATGTTAGATCTACCTTGCATTTCTAGAATAAACCCCCCTGATCATGTTATATAACTCCCTTAACTATTGCTAGATTCATTTGATAATATTTGTTGAGAATTTTTACATCTATACTCATGAGAGATATTGGTCTCTAGTTTTCCTTTCTTATAATTTATTTGTGATCATTCTTGAACCTGTGAGGGTAATATTGGCCTCATAGAATAAGGTAGAAATTAATCTGTCCTTTTCTGTTTTTGGGAAGGGTTTGTGACAAATTGTTATTACTTTTTAATAAATTTTTGGTATAATTTACAGTGAAGCCATCTGGGCTTGACCTTTTCTTAATTGGAAGTTTACTGATTCAAGTTCCTTCATTTTTGTAGATTTCCTCATATTTTCTGTGATTCTTTGAGTCAGTTTCAGTAGATTGTGTCTTCCTAGGAATTTTCCATTTTATCTAAGTTACCTAATTTATTGGCATACATTTGCTCATAGTATTGTCTCAAGATTCTTTTTATTTTTTGTTATTTTTGTAGTAATGTCTCCTATCTCATTTTTGATTTTACTAATTTAAAGGTTATTTCCTTTTTTCTTGTTGAGCCTGATTAAAGGCTTGTTGATCTTTTCAAAGAACTAATTTTGGTTTTATAAATGTTCCCTATAATTTTTCTATTCTTTAATTCATTTTTTCCTCTTTCATTATATTATTTTAATTATATCATTACTTCAGCTTACATTAGATTTAGTTTGCTCTTCTTTCTACAGTGTCCTAAGTTGTAAAGTTAAGTTATTGATTTGAGATCTTAGTTATTCTTCTTTTAAAAATATTTTATTTATTTATTTGACAGAGAGGGAAATCACAAGTAGGCAGAGAGGCAGGCAGAGAAGAGGAGGAAGCAGGCTCCCTGAGGAGCAGAGAGCCAGATGTGGGCCTGGATCCCAGGACCCTGAGATCATGACCTGAGCCAAAAGCAGAGGCTTTAACCCACTGAGCCACCCAGGTGCCCAAGATCTTACTTATTCTTTTAAAGATTTTGTTTATTTGAGGGAGAGGGAGAGAGTGTGAGAGCAAGAGCCCAAGTTGGGGGTGAAGGGTGGGGAGGGGCAGAGAGAAAGGAGAAGCAGGTTCCCCACTGGACAGGAAGCATGGGATTGGATCCCAGAACACTGGGATCATGACCTGAGGCCACGGCCCATGCTTAACTGACTCAGCCACCCCTACTCCCCTACCGCCCCCACCCCCGGCATCGGCATCCTGAGATATCTTATTTTTTATTGTAGGTGTTTATACCTATAAGTTTCCTTCTAAACACTGCCTTAGATGCATATATGTTTATTGTTGCTATATCTCCAGAATGGCTTTACCCCTTTAACATTCTGTAATATCTTCTTTGTCCCTTATTTAAGTTTTTAATGTAAAGTCTATTTTGTCTGATAGAAGTATATCTATCATTAGTTTTGTTTTGTTTGTCTGTTTTTTGCTTTTATTTTCTTTCAAGTTTTTATTTTCTGGGAATATATTTTCCATTTCTTAACTTTGAGGGTATGTGTGTTTTTACACAGAAGAGAGTCTCCTATAGACAACATATAGTTGAGATGTGCTTTTTAAATTCATTCAGTCATTCTATATGCTTTTGAGTGGAGAATTTAATCCATTACATTTAAAATAATTATCCATAGGTAAGGGTTAACTAATTTCCTCTTTTATTAGTTGTTTTCTGGCCGCTTGTAGTTTTCTCATTCCTTTCTTTCTATCTTGTTGTTTACCTTTATGAATTGGTGATTTTCTGTAGTAGCAGGCTTTGATTCCCCTTTTAAAAATGTGGTGATCAGCACTGGGTGTTATATGCAATTAATGAATCTTGAACACTATATCAAAAACTAATGATAGCCAACTATGTTGGCTAATTGAACATAATAAAAAATCTTCTTTTTAGGTATCTATTGTAGGTTTCATTTGTGGTTACCAGGAGGCTAACCTAAAACATCTTATATTAATAAGTCTATTTTAAAGCTAATAACACCTTAATTTTGATTGCATAAAAAAACTTTACTTTTATTCCCTTCCTCCATTTTTTTTGTTTTTGTTGTCACAGTTTACCTCTTTTTATATTGTGTCCAATCCGTTATTGTAGCTCTCTTTTTTTAAATACTTATGTCCTTTAACTTTTATACTTAAGTGAAAAATACACCACCATATTACATTAGAGTGTTGTGGATTAGACTCTTTACTTACTTTTGCAAGTCTGTCTTATATTTTCATTAGTTTTCATATTACTAATCAGCCTACTTTTATTTTAACTTAAATAACTCTTTTCAGTATTTTTTGCCAGGCCAGTCTCATAATGATGACCTCCCTTAGTTTTTTGTTTGTTTGCTTGCTGTTTGTTGGTTTGTAAGAATCTTTCTCTCTTTCAATTGTGAAAGGCAACTTTGCTGGGTAAAGTGTTCTTGGTTGGTAGTTTTTTTGGTTTTGTTTTTCTTGCAGCACTTTGAAAATATCATTCTACTCTTTGTCTGCAAAATTATTACCCAGAAATATACTGAAAATCTTTTGATGGTTTCTGTTTATATGTGGTTTTTCTCTTGCTGCCTTTAAAATTCTGTCTTTTTTTTTTTTAAAGGCAGTTTTAGCACAACATGTCTTCGAGAAGACTATTTCAGATAAAAATTTGGGGGGATTTATGAGCTTCATGAACTTGGATGTCTCCAGTTCTCTCCAGATTTGGAACAGTCTCAGCCATTATTTCTTTTATAATCTTTCTGCTCCATTCTCCCTCTCTTTTCTTTCTGACACTCCAGTAACATATCAATAGTTTCACTTATGTTCGTGTAGGCTTTCTTCACTCCTTTTCATTATTTTGTTGTTGTTGTTATCTTCTGACTAAACGGTTTCAATTGCTCTCTATGCTATTTCACAAATTTTTTTCTCCTGTCTGTTGCTTTTCCCTTTCTCTTTTCCTCCCTTCTTCCCTTCCTTCCTTCTTCCTTCCTTCCTTCCTTCCTTCCTTCCTTCCTTCCTTCCTTCCTTCCTTCCTTCCTTCTTTCCTTCTCTTTCCTTCCTTCTTTCTTTCTTTCTTTCTTTCTTTCTTTCTTTCTTTCTTTCTTTCTTTCTTTCTTTCTTTTTCTTCTTCTTTCTTCTTTCATTTCTTTTTTAATGATTTCTATCTTTCTGTTAAGCTCCTTTTCTTGTTTTATTCATGTGTTGTTTTCCTAGTTTCGTTGTCTTTCTGTGTTTCTTGTAGATTACAAGGTCTTCTGAAAGATAATTATTTTGAATTCTTTATTGGAGAAATTGAGGATTTTCATTTTATTTCCATTTCATTTTCATTTCAATGGTGTTGGTTACTGGGAAGTTATTTTGTTCCCTCAGTGGTGTCATGTTTCCTTGCGCTTGTTTGTTTGTTTTGTTGTTGTTTTAAGTTCTTTGTAGCCTTGCTTTGTTGTCTTCCCATTTGAAGAAGGAATCACCTCCTTCAGTCTTTACTGACTGGCTTTGGGAGAGAAATACCATCCATCACCCCTGACAGGGATTCTGGAGATTTCTCAGATGTTTTCTATGGACCAAGCTGCTTTACACATCCTGTTCCTTCTTGAGGGAGAATTCTTAAGATTGTGTTCCTGCAAAGCCAAGCTAGATGTTGACAATCCTCTGTTTGCTTTCCCCAGGACAATTCTAACTGCTCAAGTTTGTGTACTTTCCCTCAGTCCCACAGAGTTGGGCTGACTTTCTGTGTGTGCTCATTACCCATCTGCAATAGCTCTCTCTCACTGTCACTGGGAGCTGTATACAAGAGTCAGCCATAGGGTATGTGTGTGTGTGTGGAGGAGTAAGTTCTGAGGAGTGTCCATGGGCCAGAATTGAGGCGCACATGAGGTGCAGGTGAGGTAACTCCAGAGGCTCATGAGTGAGTTTGCTGATGGAGACTAAGTTAGCAGGACCTGTGTTCCTTTGAAATGTTTCATTCTGAGCTTAGCTGCCATTTTCCCAGCTGTACACCTCCCCTTGGCTGTGCAGTTTGCAGCTCATTATTCTGGATAGTATGAGAAAGAAGTGCACCTCTTTGGTGGCAACCTGCACAGCTGGGGAATCTGGGCATTCATTCACCTGCTTTTACTTCCTATATGGGAGAAATCATTGTCCAAGATGGTTTCTGTTGGCATTTAGCAATGCCAGCTTGAGGAAGGGGAGGAGTGATACAGGTACTGTGAAACTGCTCCCTTTACCTGCTTCAATGCATATGATTTCAGAATTTTTGATTCAACTGGAACTTCTTCACTGGACACCTGAGCTTCCACAAAGACTCTCTTGTCTGTGGGTGATTTTTCTAAATCAATGTGCTTTGGGGAAAAATGGCATAAAACTTACATACAGCCATTGTGATCTATAATGTGTTATTTCTAACAATATGCATTATGTTGTATATAGATTTCTAGAAATGATTCCTCTTGTGTAATTGAAACTTAGTATCCTTTTGACTGACACTTCCATTATCCCTGTGTTCAACTCCAGGCAATCATCATTTTACTCTCTACTTCTGTGATTTTTGGCTATTCTAGATTCTTCATATAAATGGTATTATGTATTATTCGTCCTATATACAGCTTATTTACTTAGCATAATGTCCTCTAGGTTCATTCATGTTGCTGCAAATGAGAGGATTTCTTTCTCTTTTAAGGTTGAAAATACTCCATTGTAAGTATGTGCTACATTCTTTTTATCTATTTGTCTGCCAGACATTTAGATTGCTTTACATCTTAGCTATTGTGAATAAAAAATGCTGCAATAAATATAACAGTGCAAATATATTTTTGAGATCCTGATTTCTTTTTTGTTTTTTATAAATATTTTATTTATTTGTTTGAGAGAGAGAGACAGAGATAACGAGAACGAGGATGAGTAGAGAGGAGAGGGAGTCAGGCTCCCTGCTCAGCAGGGAGCACAACATAGTGCTTTATTCCTAGGATCACCACGTGAGACTTAACCTACTGAGCCACTCAGGTGCCCTGTTGATTTCAATTCCTTTGTATAGGTAGCCAGAAGTAGTTTTGCCAGATCATGTGGTAGTTCTATTTTTAATTTTTAAAGGAACATCTACACTGTTTTCCACAGTGGCTGCACTAATTTACATTCCCAGTAACATTTATAATGGCATCAGAAAGAATAAAATACTTGAGAATAAACTTATCCTAGTAGGTGAAGGCTACTGATTCAATGCAATCCTTACAAAAATGCCAATGGTATTATTTTCTGAATAGAAAATATAATGCTAAAATTTGTATGGAAAAAGGATCTTTAAAGAAAGTGGAATTTTGAGCAAAGAGAACAAAACTGGTGTCATCACACTTTTTAATGTTAAAATTTATCACAAAGATATAGTAACCAAAACTGAATGGAGAACCTAGATATAAATTCACACATATGTAGTTAGATAGTCTTCAACTAAGATGCCAAAAATACTTAAGGGGGAAATAGATTTCTCATTGAATTGTTGGTAAAAGTAGATATCCACATGAAAAACAATAGAATTATATCATCACTTTATGGCATATATATAACTTAACTCCAAATAGATTATAGAGTTGAGTAAGTGTAAGACTCAAAACAAGAAAAAATCTTGAAGGAAACATGAGAAAAACCTTTTTGACATTGGTCTCAGCAATGGTTTCTTGGATATGACACCAAAAAGCACAAGCAACAAAAGCAAATATTGACAAGTGAGACTATCTCAAATTAAAAATCTGCAGAGGAAAGGAGCAAAACAAAAAAGCACCCATAGAATGGAAGAAGATATTTACAAAACCATGAATCTGTTAAAGGGTAAATATCTAAAATATATGAAAAATCCTACAATTCAATAGAAAAAAAAACTCTCTTTAAAAATGGGCAAAGAAACTGAACAGTTATTTTTTTTCCCAAAGAAGACATGCAAATGACGAACAGGTATATGAAAAGGTCCTCAACATCACAGATCATCAAGGAAATGCAAATCAGAGCCATAATAATCTATCACCTAACACTTGTTAGGAAGACTATTATTGCTATTTTTTATGGTAATAATAGATTTTGTTGAAGCTGTCCTGTAGGGCTTTTTGTTGTTGTTGTTGTTGTTATTGTTGTTGTTTTTCCCTTTTCTTTTATTTATTTAGATTAAATTAATTAACATATAGTATATTATTAGTTTCAGAGATAGAGTTCAGTTATACATCAGTTATATGTAAAACCCAGTTCTCATTGCATTATGTACCTTCCTTAATATTCATCACCCAGTTACCCCATCCCCTTACCCACTTCCCCTCTAGCAACTTTCAGTCTGTTTAGAAAGACTATTATTAAAAATAAGAAAACAAAACAAATAATAGCAAATATTGGTGAGGATGTTGAGAAAGGGAACCCTTTGTACATTGGCTCATATATGAATGACAATTTGGCTGATATAACATTTAGATTCTAGATTATATTCCTTTTCCAATTTGAAAACACTACTTGTCTTCTTGAACTATTTTGTTGTCTAAAATGTATGATGTAAGTCTATTTTTTCCCGTTACAAGTGATTTATTGTGATATTGTCTTGTGATACTTTCTATTTGTGCAATTTTAAATTTTTTTGTCTTTGATATTTCTAAATTTCAGCTATGACATTCTAAGCACTTTATACTCTGTTTGTTCTTTAAAACATATTCTGGAAAATTTATCTGCTATTTTTTAAAATCCTTTTCTTTATATTTCCTTCCTTCTGAACTCCATCTTCTGATATTACCTCGTCTAGTTTCATCCTTCATATTTTATCTTCTATTTTTATAAACTCTTATTTAAATTTTTTTCTTCTGGAAGACTTCTGTAATCTAGTTTTACACAAACTCATTCCTTGAGCAAATCTTTTCTTCTCTTTATGCCATCTATTGAATAATTTCATTATTTTTTTATTCTTAATATTTCTTCATTATTATTTTAATATTCTTTTGTTCTAGTTTCATATGGCTAATACTTTCTTGACTTTTATTATGTTCATTAGTCTTCTTTCAAATTATTGTGCCTATTACTTATACTTCGTATGGAATACATCATCCTGTTAATGTTTACTTGACAAAACTGAGATCCTCAAGCACCTTGTTATTTTAGTATATGACACTATTTCCCCCTTGAAGCATTAATTCCTCTACAAGATAATGTATAAAGTGGATGATCACCCCAAATATGACTCAACTCCAGTAAAAAAAAAGAGAGAGGGAAGATAGCAGAACTTAGAGTAAGATAGTAGATAGAGTAAACTGTTCCAGAAACCAGAAAAACCCACCACTCCCCACAAAGTAACTGTTTAGGTAAGGCTTTATCCTTTCTGGGAAAAGAAGAGATTCATTAAAAGAAAACACGTCTTAGATTCTATTTATGCCAGCCCTGAGATAGTTGGTGGCTGATGTGAAAAACCTAACACAGTAACTAACCTAAGTTAGTTGTTCTCTCTGCACTGTTCCTCCCAGCTATGCACAAGGCTGACCTGATACTATTCCTGAAGAAATGTGGACAGGAGGAAACATAAATATGGTGACAGATATTTTATTGTCCCAAGGCTATTATAGAACAATATCAGAATTCTAAAGGTGTCTTTCCTGTTTCCTACCTCATAGCTCTGACAGAATGTCTCCTATCTGAGGCCAAAACTATCACCTCACACCCACTATGTCAAAACAATCCTCTGTTACCTGGGAACTTTTTCTCACTTTTTCTCTCCTTGAAAGTATTTTTGCTCAAAAATTAATATTGGATTAATTGTGGAGGAGAGATTCAATAGTCATTTCCATTCTTTATCTAGAAAAAAACCTCCAGACATCTTAAAAACATCATTGTTTTGAGTTATGAAAATAGCAACAATTAGCATGCAATATTTTATCTCTTATATTTGTGGAAACATCACATTTACTAACTAGTTTGATAATGGTGCCAGTCCTACACAATAGGTAAATTATCAATACTTTTGTCATACACATTAAAAAACCAAGGTTTAAAAAGGCTAACTGACTTGCCCCAATCTTATACTTATTCATTACTAATGACTTCTTTCTCAGAAAACATTTTTCTCAATGATTGAACCTCTGATGTTTATCCCCCCAATATTCACAAAATCCTTGTCATTCTCCCCATGACTTCTAACTGTAAATAATTTTTTTTTTTCTTAGAGAGAAAGGAGGGGTAAAGGAAGAGGGAGAAGGATAGAGATGGTCTTAAGCAGGGGCTCAATCTCACACCCTTAAGATCATGACCTGAATGGAAATCAAAAGTTGGATGTTTAACCAACAACCAACCAGGTGCCCTAATAATCTTATTTTTTTCTGATACTGGGATATTTCCACTTGAAGGAATTCGAGAAAGTAGGTACTTCATGGTAAGAATTTGAAAGTTATGCAGCTCAGAAAGATACAGCCCAAGGTTCTAATTTTTCTTTCATTTTATTTAAAAAATATTAACATACAGATTCACACTGGTTCCACATGTAAAATGCTTGGAAGTCACCATTCAGTCTTAGCAAGTAGGACTGAACAGGCTGAAAAATCAATACCTCTTAATGAATTCATAAAAGAAGGAAGGGCACAGGGCAAATTGTTGGCTCCAATATTAGAAAAATATACAGGGAGTCATGGTGTACCAGAGCAGAGACTTAGGAGCCTGAGAACGAGTACCAGGGGAAGAAAACATCAATTGTAATTGATGAACTGCTGGAACTTCAGTAAGGACAAGGCTGAGAATTAAAACTCTGGGGTGACACAGTCATAGAAAACCCCACAGTTTTGTGAGATTGAGCTCCTAAGAACTTGGTCAGATTCCCACTGTAAGTAATGGAGAAAAATTGTCTCATGCTTCTATCACGGGGGGGAGGGGGGAGGAACCATTTTGAAATACACCAAAACATTCTATTTTTCTTAACAAAGCCCACCTTCAAGGGAAGCTAATTAATCAAAGCCTAATCTGCTATGGTATTATCGGAGCCTTACTGACCTGGGGGAAGGGTAATAACCAACTTCACCCCACCTTAGTTATTCTGTCCTACCTAAGTGGGGAGGAGATAAAAAACAAAAAACAAAACCCAAGAAACATTTGTGAATTTTACAGTCCAAAAGACACAGGCTCACTTAAAGACTGAGACCCAATCACAGGATTGTAGAATGCTTCCCCTTCCTCAAAACCTCACCACCGTATCACTACAGACCTATTTAAAGCAATTCATTTTATCCAGTGCATCAGTCTGTCTATCAATAAAAAGGTTACGAGGTATATCAAAAGGCAAAAAAAAAAAAAAATTAAAAATAAATAAATAAATAAATAAAACAATTTGAAGAGTCAGAGTAAGCACCAGAACAAGGCACGGCAGGAATTATCGGATGAAGGATTTAAAACAACCATTAACATGTGAAGGGTTCTAATGGGGATAAAATAAATAGCAATGCAAGAGCAGATGGACAGTGTATGCAAAAGAGTGGAAATCCTAGGAAAGAACCAAAAGGAAATGCTAGAGATTAAAACAAACAAACAAACAAAAACTATAAAAGAGATGAAGAATGCCTTTAGTGAGCTCATTAGTAGACTGGGCATGGCCAAAGAAAGAATTTCAGAGCTAGACATACAACAAAAGAATCCTTGACAACTAAAAAGCAAAGAGACCGAAGATTTAAAAAAAGAAAAGAAAATCAAAACACCTAAAACAGAATGCTCAAGGACTGTGAGCCTACAAGAAAAGGTTTAACATCTATGTAAAGGGAATACCAGAAAAAGAGAAAGGAAAAGAAGAAATAGTGAAAACAATAATGAATGAGGATTTCCTCCAATTAATGTCAGACATCACACTATAGATCCAGGAAGCCCAGAGAATACAAAGCAGGATAAATGCCAAAAAAAAGAGAAAACCAAACCAAACCAAACCAAAACACTACCTATGCATACCTTTTTTGAACTACAGAAAAATCAAAGAAAGGGAAAAAAAAAAAACAAAAAACACTGAGAGAAGCTAAAGGCAAAGGACACCCACTATAGAGGAACAAGGTTAAGAATTACACCTGATTTCTGAGAAACCATGAGTATAAGAAAAGAGTGGGATGAAATATTTAAAGTGTTTACTGAAAATAAAACACCAACCTAGAATTCTGTATCTTGTGAAAGACTCCTTCAAAAGTGAAGGAAAAATAAAGCCTTTCTCAAATAAAAATTGAGGGAATCTATTGTCTTGCAAGAAATGTTGAGAGGAATTCTTTAAAGAAGAGGAAAATAATATAGGTCAGAAACCTGGATCTATATTAAAGAAGAACATAGAAGAAGGAATAAATGAAAGTAAAATAAAAGCTTTATTTTTTCTTATTCTTAATTCAGTTAGAGATAAGAGTTTGTTCAAAATAATATCAACATCAATAATGTAAATGTAAGCAATAATATTCTATGTAATAAAGTAAATACATTCAATTATATATATATACACGTGAATACTTATATATAAATTAAATGAATGGCAGTAATGATAATGATACAAGGGATGAAAAAAATGATACAAGGGATGAGGAAGAGGAATTAGGATTATTTTATTATTATAAGGTCTTTATGCTTCCTGTGAAATGTTATAGTGCCATTTGAAAGTGGACCTAGATAGCTGAAAATGTGTAGTGCAAACTCGAGGCTACCACTAAAAAAATAAAAAACTTTTACATATATATATTTTTATATATTACACACACACACATACATATATATATATATATATATATATATATATATATATATATATATGCTTAGCATTGATACCCTAAGAAAGGAAATAAAATAGAATATAGATAATGCTTAATTAAAACCACAAAAGGCAGACAAAGGGTGAAAGACAAAAATAAAAACAAATAACAAGGGCAACAAACAGAAAACAGAAATAAAAATATGGTAGATATTAGTATGACTCTATTGATAGACACTTTGAATGTCAGTGGCTTAAATGCACCAATGAAAAGACAGATTGTCATGGTGGATCAAAAAACATGACCCAACTATATGCTGTCTTTAAAAAATGAATCTTAAATATAAAGACATTTAGAATAAAAGTAAATGGTTAGAGAAAAATAGACCATGTTAACACTGATCAAAAGAAGCACACATAGGTACATTAGACAGAACAGACTTCAAAGCAAGGAAACTTACTAGGAATAGAGACATTGCATAATGATAAAGGGGTCAATTCTCCAAGAAGACATTATAGTCCTAACAGTGTAGGTACCTAATGGCAGGGTGTCAAACTATGAAGCAAAAACTAATAGAATTACAAGGAGAAATTGATGAATTCATTATAACATTTGGTGACTTTAATATCAGAAGTGGACAAATCCAGCAGGCAGAAAATTAGTTTCGGGTATTTTTTTTTTTTGTTTTAGGAAGTTTTTTTGAATTATGTACAGTTTTTAATTTTTTTTTCATTTCATTTCTTGGTTTCCTTTTTCCAGGGCAATTATTACATGTATTTTAGATTTTCCTTGCCTGTTTGCTATTGCTATCAGGTTTTTAAATTTTTTAATCTCTTTCTTTACATTAATTCTGACTTTAACATTTTCTTAATTTCTGTGTTATGTTTCTTTTAAGGCATTATCTATTGTGTTTATCTGTACTTGTGTTTTAAAATTCACTTTCCCTTTGCACGTTTTTCTTTCCTTTTAGTTTTTCTTCTGAATTCTATCATCTTTTTGAATCTTCTTTTCTTAGATCACATCATCTCTGAGTTTGTCCAATTTGTATTTTTCATTCACAGCATCTAACATTTTCTTAATTTATTTTATCTACAACTACTGAGTTACATCTGCTCTATGAATGTTTTTATGGTGTCCAATATTCTCTGTTCCTGGTTTTCTTTGAATGTATAATAATTGTGTGTGGAATTTGACAGCCATCCTTTTCTATTATTTGATTTTTTAGACAATTTAGTTTTCCTATAATATTTAGATGGTGGTTTGGGAGAAGCTTATTCAACTTCATGGTTCTAGAGCATCATCTTTTATTTCTTTCACAAATAAATAAGGATATATGCCTCATTCTCAAACCTGTCTCTCCTATTCTTCCCCTTCATTTATCTAGACATTTATTTCTGTTTTGTCTCTACTGTCCCTGTCCTCTTCAACTAGTATTATATTCCTAAAAGTTTCTCCTCAAAGTGACTGTTCATCTTGGAAGGGGTATCAGTTTCTTAGTACCCTAAGTACATAGCCCCCACACAATAAAGACATTCCAGGAGCAATGGGCATATCTAGTTCACAGATCTTGCTATCTAATGTTCCACTAAAAGAGACCAGATAATCTTTGAGGAAATGGGTGATTCTAAAAATAAGGCCACATAGGTATAAATAAGGCTAGAATGTTTTGTTGTCTGAAAGTAAAGAAGTATTAAGAAAGAAAATGGAGAAGCTTCAGAAAGACCCAAGGGTCCAACTTGATATATTTTGCCTAATCAAATATGGGACACTTTGAGCATCTATAATAATGAAGTACAGGAATAAATGGCAAACCACTGAAAAGCAGAAATTTATGAGTTCATACAGGTAATAATAAATGACAACTAAATAGCACATAAAAGAGGGTTTTGCTTACATATGAAAATTGGAAGGTGATTCATAAATATATAGAAAGAACTAATCAGTACATCAGTATTTTGCAATTATCATGGTAAAGATTAAATCAGACAAGTATTAGAACTGATGTTACATCAAAGGGGAAATTTTGATAAGGATTAGGATGTTTATGCAGTCTCAAAATTTCTCCCCAGAGGCTATCCTATGCGTTTCAAAGGAAAATGTAAGTGGTGCCTCGGTGGCTTAAGCAACTGCCTTCGGCTCAGGTCATGATCCCGGAGACCCGGGATCGAGTCCCACATCGGGCTCCCTGCTCGGCGGGAAGCCTGCTTCTCCCTCTCTCACTTCCCCTGCTGTGTTCCCTCTCTGGCTGTGTTTTTCTCTGTCAAATAAATAAAATCTTTAAAAAAAATGTAATAATTATATAGTCTTCCACTCTCAGCTGAGGTGTTGAAGGGTGCACCAAAAAAAAAAAAAAAAAGTAATAATTATGAAGAAAAGAAATCAGGGAGCATTTTGACCAGATCATCAAAATGAATACTGTGTGCCTCAGATCTGAAAAAACACAATGTCTCTTTTGTGTGACTTTGCCTTAGAATATAGAACATGAATATAATCATAAGGAAGCATCAGACAAACCCAAAATGAAGTGTATTCTAATTAAAAAATGGTAAGGATTGTACTTTTCTAAAAATGTTAATAGCATACAAGGCAATGCATGATTCTGGAGTTTTCAGATTAAGGAAATATGAAGAACTTTAAATGTGACTCATCTGGATTCTCTACTGAAAAGGAAAATGTGTCACAAAGGGTAGTAATGATGTTAACTGGAAGAAAAAGTGGAATATGGATGATTGGTTCAATGAAAAAAATTTTAACCACATTTTAATTTCAAATTTTAAATTTACTGCATTTAATAACTATACTGTAGTTTTAGAATATCCCTATTATTAAGATGATACACACCAAATAATTTAAAAGTAATCAGCCAGGAATATGTGACTTACCCTCAGTTAGTTCAAGAAAAGATTTATTGTGTGTATGTATTAGTAGAGACATACATACCCCCACATGTAAAAACAAATATGGAGGACAGAGAAAAAGCAAGTGTGGTCAGCATATGATGACATGCTAAGAATAGATGAGTGTGGATAAATAATGTTCTTTGTAATTTTTCTCTTTAACTTATCATTGTAATCGAAATGACTTCTCAATAAAAAGTTTAAATTAAAAAAAAAAAGAGTTCATCCTCCAGACACTCTTAAAACTCCTATACCTTACCCCAGCAGGCTTGAATTAGAGACAGTAGTGACCTTGACCCCCTTTCATCTAAGATTCATCTTGGATTCCTCTTTTGATTGCTCTCAGGGCTTTCCAGTGGTAATCTGGGGTTTTTCTATTCTTAGTATGTCAGCTTCTGCCTTCCTTCGTCTTCCTTCTTCAAAGATGCTGATATAATTTGATTCTATTGGTGGTTTGTCTCCACATATTTTTAACAGATGCATACTATTCTAAGAGATAAATGATCACAATTTTATTAACTGCTTTCATATTTTGGGCCAATTAGGTTAGTTCTAATTTTTCCTTTCCTAAATAGGAAATCTGTTTTGAAAGTCATTTTTTGTTTTGGTCTGGCTTTTTGATTATTACTTGAGTAACGTTTTGGAGGTATAATTATAAGATTAATAAATATGAAGATCTTTTTTAATAGAGACACAGTATATATTGCTAGATTATGTAGTTTTCCAGAAAGAATTCATAGGTTTTTTAAAATATAATAATTTTGCACAAACCAGTGGGATATAACTTAAGGACGTAAACTGCTACTAATCATATTTTGGCTGGTCATGCTGGTATTGCCATTGTGAGACAGGTCTGGGGGTAATGTGTGCTAGAGTAAATAAATGAGTAAGTACATGATATTCTAATTCCATCATCCTTAGTGACTTTGAAAATCAGAGTTCTCGATATGAGAAAAAGAAAACACAGGAGGTTAATTAAATATGTTATGGTCCTGAATTTGAATAGGAAGTATATTTATAAACTCATAATGTATATTTATCTTTAAGACAAAACGTAGTCTTAGTTTTGTCCACTGAAAAGACCTAGAAATAATAATTAACCAATAACAATAACTCCTAGCTCACAGACTATGTTCTTTAAGCACAGTTACCCACTGAAAGGCATCTGTTCTTCTTGCAGAAACTCATTGTTCCATGACACGGGCAGGAAACAGACAAGATGATCTTAGAACATCCTGTCATTCCAGATAACAAGGAAACTGTCAAAGGCAACCAGGTTCATATCCAAATAACTAAAGCGACTTCAATGTGAAAATAGTCCTCCTGCAAAGGAAGAAGAAATGTGAGAATCATTAAGAATAACTATAATAAATTTAAACGCATAAAATATGTTTGACCTTTGAGTTTATACTAAAAAAGAGTGCTGTGGGAAGTCATCATTACAACATGCTAGAGATCCATCACGTTATTTGAAAACCAGTTAGTGAAGGGAGTGAATCGAGCATTTAGATTGACTTTTTTATAAGAACTATAGCTCCAAATAATCCAATATTAGAGTAGGAGAAATAATTATTTATGGAGGTATTCCAGATAACAAATGAAAAAAAAAATGACAGAATATCTCCATTTTGCATTTCATAAGGAACATATGGTTCTAGGTATTAGGCATTTATTACTTTAACTCTGTATTAGGATAATCAGATATTTTGTGGCTTCCAATGGAAGAATGGAAAATCTATTATGAAAGAATTTGACCAGAATGAAAGAAAGTGGGGGGCAGAAAGAGAGAGGTGGAGGGAGAGAAAGGAAAGTAGGAAGGAAGGAAAGAAGAAAGAAAGAAGGAAGGAAGGAAGGAAGGAAGGAAGGAAGGAAGGAAGGAAGGAAGGGAGGGAGGAAAGGGCTTGAATTTGATCAAGGCCCCAGATCCAAACTCTAATTCTCTAATTTACAGGATATACAGAGAACAAAGCAACATGCTAAATTCACTGGCAAGTATGCAATCAGAAAAAATCCAGATTTCTGGAAAATAAAGTAGCAATTTCTTCCCTCGGGTTTTATGAGGAAACAAAGAGACAGAGAGAGAGAGAGATGAGCAGTGGACATCTTTGATATTATGATATTTATGAAATAATTATAAGTGTATACTGCCTAAATATACATACTGAAATATACATACTGAAATATTTCTGGTTGAAATAATAAAATGCCTGGGATTTGCTTCAAAATAGTAGGGGAAAGGGAAGGTAGGTGAAAGTGACAACGTATCAGAGGTCATTGGTTAGTGCATATGAATCTAGTAGTTTATCATAGTATTTTCCCTAATTTTTTTGTTTGAAAAAAATAGCAGTATAAATGTATTACTTAAAAATATCAAGAGGGGGGACCCCTGGATGGTTCAGTTGTTAAGCATCTGCCTTCAGCTCAGGACATGATCCCGAAGCCACATCTGGCTCCCTGCTCAGTGGGAAGCCTTTCACCTTCTCTCACTCCCACTGCTTGTGTTTCCTCTCTGTCTCTTTCTGTCAAATAAATAAATAAATTCTTTAAAAAAATATATATCAAGAGGGAAGATATATGTGTGTGTGTGATATGTAAACATATATAGGAGGGAATGCATGTATATATGTATATAGGAGGGAATATATATCTTTAAAAGGGAAGATATATATTTGTACATATATACTTATATTACATATTATATATATGTATATATATAACATATATATGCTTCTGGGAAAAGAAATGGGGGTTATGAGAACTGGCAAGCCAAGAAAATGCTATTTTTTTAATGATTACTTGTTAGTGTTCTTTTAACTTTACAAAATAATGTGTACTTATTACTTTCTCAATAATGGAAATAAAATAAAAAGTAAAATGTGTTTTTTGTTTCACCAATACTAATTCTAATAATTTATCTGGCAGAAGACTTTCCAGAAGTAGTATAATTTAACAAAATATCTGAAGTATATAAATACGTTTGCTAAATTATGGTTTTAAAAATACATCATTGAAGGGGTGCCTGGGTGGCTCAGTTGGTTAAGCGACTGCCTTCGGCTTAGGCCATGATCCCGGAGATCCGGAATCGAGCCCCATATCGGGCTCCCTGCTCTGCGGGAAGCCTGTTTCTCCCTCTCTCACTCCCCCTATTTGTGTTCCCTCTCTGGCTGTTTCTCTCTGTCAAATAAATAAAATCTTAAAAAACATACATAATTGAAAACAAAAGAACAGCTATGCTTAGGGGATTCATCCAGTGGTATTTTGAATGTAATTAAAAAGAATGAGATTTCACTAATATGTGGCTGACCCAGAGAAAAGCTCAAATAAACACTGTTAAATTAAAAAGTCATTAAATAATTTAAAACAATATGTAATCAGTATCAACATATAATATTCCATTTGTTTCTTACAGTGGTAACATTCTGGAATAAATCTACTTTGAAGATACTGTAAATTTTATTTGCTAGTATATATACTTCAAATTTGAGGTGATATAGAAACTGTTGTTATCTGTAATTTTAGTATTAGATTTTAAGCTCTCAGTGGACAAGGATTATGCATATTTGATGTGCTATTTGGCAGTTGATAAGGTATTTACCCAAAAATTATACAAATGATTTTAGTATATACATTGAAAAAAATACAGAAAGGTGTTAACCATTGCATTTACCAAGATTTTAAAAATATTCTGATTTTATATACTTTTCTTTGTCTTTATATGAGAATCACATTTGTTTATAATCAAAGGAGTAAAACAAGGTAAGGAAGACATTGAAATAGAAAAAAAAAAAAAAACTAAAAAATAAGTGTTGCTCTCAGCACCATCTGAAACCACATTATTTCCACCATGCAAATGTTCATTAAGGCAATCATTTTCTGGGACGCCTGGGTGGCTCAGTCAGAAGTGTCTACCTGCAGCTCAGATCATGATCTCAGGGTCTTGGGATCAAGCCCCTCATCGGGTTCGCTAGAGCTTCCTCCCTGGGCAGGAGAGCCTGCTTCTCCCTCTCCCTCTGCCCCTAATCCTGTTCTCTCTCTCTCTCTCTCTCTCTCTCAAATAAATAAATAAAATATTTACTAAAACAAGCATTTTCTCTTGACAAAAATGTGAATAAAATGTGTAACTTCCTATGAAGTTACTCTGGTTCATTGGGAAAAAGCAACCTCTCACACAATTGAGTATTTCTTTATTTCCTTCCCATATTATTATTTATAGAACAAGCACAAAGTAGTTCCTTGCCCATTGGAAAGGAAATTCCAACCAGCAGTTTCTCAGAATGACTTTTATTTTGATGGATATTTTTTAATGAGCCTAATTTATGTGAAGGTTGTTCTGTTAAAAGAAAAGTTCACAAAAATATCACGCATGATTGATCTCAAGACTGTGCCTCGATCCAAAGACAACTCACAGCAGCAGTCAAATATACATTTTATGGGCTTTTGTCTGTTTTGCAATAACACCGGAAAACATTCTTTAATTAAAATTTAAAACCGTAACTGATTAATTTTCTGTGTAAACAATCCCTGTAAACATGGAATGTCAGTATTTTAAGGCGGTGTGAGTATAAATTTTACTCTCCACACACGGGCATTCTGGGAAGGACTTTGGCACAAGTGAAAGGTGAGAATGTGACCCTGGGGAGAAGGATTTGAAGGCCTAGCATGCTCTGTAACCCCACTCCTGTCCTCTTAATGGAGGCCCAGTCAGAACTGGGGAAAATGTTCTCTGCTGCGTGGTAGTGTTGGCATGGGCCCGGTTGTCACTCACTCCATAGCTCTTTATTCACTAGCTGCAAATCTTCAAGGATTCCAAAAATCCCTTCAGTAGCTGGACCCGCTGCTACCTTATTAGTGCAGCAAGGGGGACTCTCCCAACAACTTGGCCGTGGACGTCGCTGTGCAGAACTTAGACCGAGCATTCCCATTTGGTTTCTGTTGTTAAACATAATCCCCAATTTTTACAGGAGCCAGAAAGCAACCTCACTTCTCCTTGGCAACTTTATGATTTTTTTTTCTTCTTTAAAACAGAGGCAAGGTTTAAAATGTTACTTAAAATACTCTTGAATGACTTTTCAAGGAAATATGGGAACACATTGCCAGGAAAATGGGGGAGTGTGTTCAAAGTAAAGAATCTAAAAATCTCTGCCTAGACATTTGTTTTAAACTTGAAATAAAATTACTCATTATCAAGTTACTTTTATTAGACAATTATAGCTTTGCCAATAATGCATTACAGCAACCTTTGATCTTCTAGAGTCTAGAAAAAGAACCTCTGAGCCTCTCTAGGTGATAAGCTTGGGTTTGCCTTTGGATTCACTTTGAACTCTTTGCTTAATTACCCAGATTCGTCCCTCATGATGAGTACCAATCCTGGGGTGGGATAAGGGGATAAAGCATTCAGAGGAAATGCTTGCACATTTCTGAACCTTGCTTCATTCCCAGTAAACTTATTTCACTTGTAATTTTGCATCAAAGCTTATAAAAAGTTTTCATATAAATTAATCATATTATTGTTACTAAAGGAAGCAGAAATGTGAGGAAAATTTCCTCAAATGAAAGAGACTTCTAGCTTTTACCCTGTCTGCCCAAGAAGTTGCATGTTGGTGCACTATTTAAAACTGCTTGTGTCTGTAAAGAGATTTATTACTTAATTCTTCCATCTCATTTATTAGCAACGTTTTCATAAAATGATGATTTGTGTACTAAGTGGTAGAGAAGATAATGATCTTCTATCTCCTTCACAGAGGATATAGAGAAAAAGTAAAACAAATCTGTAAGCTCTGAATATAAATAATTTTTTAAAAAGCACATCTAAAAACACCTACTAGAAGTAAATTTCTATATGTTCTCTCTTGTAATTGCAACTTTTCCATGCCATTGTGAGATGAGGGAATTGAGATTTTGTAAGGTCAGAGAATCTGGCATAGGTCACAAAGACAGAATGCTCAGGGTCAAGATTTCAGGATTTAAACTGAAGTGTAGTTGACATTAAGCCCAAGTACTTCCCACCACCATGTGCTGCCTTTTTACAGATAGAATCGGCCAGGTAAAGAGATAAGATGTGTGTTGACTCATATCCAGAGGAAAATCAGACATGGACCTTCAGGTAAAAGAGAAAGAGAAAAAAAAAATAAGGCAGAAACTAGGATGTTAGAATGGAGATCATGAGTGGGATATTTTTTCTGGGTTGGAGAGTGTAGATGAAAAGGGGACAGGACCTGTAAAGGTCAACTTTTCCACTGAAAAATGAAATATCTGGGTATGTTCCAATCCCTAAGCTATTTTTTTCAACACTATTCAATGATTTATTCATTTGTTGCAATACATGTTAATTGCCTTGATTCCATATTAGTTCGCAAATTTTTGTGAGCAGAAATCTCCTTTCATGTTCCTTACTGAAATTACAGTACTGAAAATAGCATTTTTGATGTAGAAAGACTTTAATACACATTTTCAAGGATTGAATGTATTCAGATACTGCTAAGTGTTTCCCACAGATATTATTCCCAGAAGATACAAAGTAGATATCTGCAAAAGGGAGCTATAAGCTCATGCCCAAATTAACAATTCAATTTAATAAATTAAAGATATTGGATAGCTCTAAGTTAAACTATGTTCAACTTTTATTTTTAATCAGAAGTCCCACCCTTACTTTTTTTTACTTTAAATTTATTTTATTTTTTCAGTGTTCCAAGATTCATTGTTTATGCCCTACACCTAGTGCTCCATGCAATAGGTGCCCTCACTACCCACCACCAGGCTCTCCCATCCCTCTACCCCCTTCCCTCCAAGTCCCTCAGTTTGTTTCTGTGTCCAAAGTCTCTCATGTTTCGTTGCTCTCCCTGAATTATCCTACTTCCCATTTCCTTTCCTTCTCCTACTGTCCTCTACATTACCCCTTATGCACTGCAAGTAAGTGAAACCATGTGATACTTGACTTTCTCTACTTGGTTTATTTCACTCAGCATAATCTCTTCCAATCCAGTACATGTTGCTACAAAGGTTGGATATTCATCCTTTCTGATGGAGGCTTAGTATTCCATTGTATATATGTACAACACTTTCTTTATCCATTCATCTGTTCAAGGGCACCTTGGCTCTTTCCACACTTTGGTGATTGTGGCCATTGCTGCAATGAACACTGGGGTACATATGGTCCTTCTTTTCACTACATCTGTATCTTTGGGGTAAATGCCCAGTAGTGCAAGTGCAGGGTCATTCCCTAAGCTATTTTTATTCCCTTTAAAAGACTCCCTAAAATTTGGGTTTTTGTACCCGGAAGTTATCTTCACTAACTCCTGTGGGAAGCTGCTTCACGGAATCATTACTCACGTTCCTGGAAGTCTATCTTGTTGGAGAAAATGGACCAGCTTTTAGAAGAGTAACCAGGAACATGAGACAAAATCCCCTGAAATCTCATATCCAAACATTTCCTTGACATAATAAAACAAATATCCACACCCCTATACTGTCTCCTTACTCTTTACCATTAAACCAGCAATCGAGCTGAGCACCCCATAATTCTTCCCCCAAATATATGCACTATTCAACATGACAAATGTTTCTTGGTCATCCTGCATAGGGACTGCTTTAAAACTACATTCAATCCCGCTTGGCCTTATTCTTATCAGTGACAAATTCCCAACTAGAGTAGAACTTCCCTGAAGCAACATGTTATAGATACTATTGAAAGCCCTATTCTGATGATGAGTTTGGAAACCTTTCTAGAGGGTGTGGTGGACAGCTGCCTTCAAAGGGCATCTAATTGAACTTTCTTTCCCAATAGTCTTTCAATTGACACACCATTTTGAAATCATCTCTACAAAAAACATTGGAGATCATTATTATGTTCTTTTTTCAGATGAAGAGATGGACTGCATAGAGATAGTACGGCCCTTCTTTTTTCCCCTCCCTTCCCCTATGATCCTCTGGAGGATAAATGAAGCAAGATGAAACCAGAGCGGGAGACAAACTCTGAGAGACTCTTAATCTTAGGAAACAAACTGAGGGTTACTGGAGTGGAAGAGGGGTGAGAGGGATGGGGTGGCTGGGTGATGGACACTGGGGAAGGTATATGCTATGGTGAGCACTGTGAATTGTGTAAGACTACTGAATCACACACACACACACAAGACTACTGAATAATAAACCTGTACCCCTGAAACAAATAATACATTATATGTTAATAAAAAACAAAGAGATAGTATAAACCTAATCTCAAACAGTTAGATCAGTATTTCTCACAGAGACTTTTGACACGGCCAGAGAGGATTCGCAGGTAGGATTTTGGCTGGGAAATAAGATCATGGTCTATCAAACCAGTGAACTTTACACACCAAGCTCTTTTTGCAGGAGATAATATTTTATGGAGTTAGCAGGACATTTTTGTCCTGGCACTCCTATTTTCCATGCACGTGAACCCAGAAAAATCATGTGTAGCCTCTTTAAAAGGCAGTTTTCTCATCTGTAAAATTAGGGAATAGAAGAGTACCTACTTCATAGCATTGTGGTGGGGACTCTGTGGAAATCACCGGCATCAAGTGGACTAACACAGCAATCGGCATATTTATGACAATAAATGTTTGCCATGGCTGGTGTCGACACTGGGACGGTTCCTTTCTGAGTTCCTGAAACAGTTTGTCTTGTATCTCCAACAACGAGCACAGTGATCGGCACACAACTGACCCCCCAACCCCCAGCCCATTAATGCTAGTGGAATTAATTAATATGCTCCCTATTGAACTCCAGGACCATGGAATAAGCATCAAGAAATAATGGCTGATATTCTGCTCTATTCCCCAGTTGTTCCCACAAATCCCTCCCCACACCCCCACTTTCACCCCCAAGTCACAGGCATATAGACGGCATCATATTTCTTTATGTTGAGCTGGACGGGGTGTTCATGTTGATAAGAAACCTTCCTCTACCCCACTTTGTCTGCCCTGCACTTAGGAACCAAGGTTGAGTTCAAATAGGGGTCAGGGAGATAAAAGCCTGAGGCTTAACCACCAATTCACTCGTCTGGTGCCTAAAACTTCCGTCATTTATTTATTGCCATTAGAGAGGATCCTCCGGGTCCTGTGTCATGAAGGCTGTAGGCAGAAGCCTCTGCCATTTATTATCTCCCCTTCAGTTGGGAAACAGAGCAGGCGGATGCAATTTCGCAGGATATGTGGTCCTGCCCCTGGACTGAAGACTGAATGGGAAGAGAGAGAGAAGTTTCCAAACACTTTATGGGATCTTTTGTTTTTCATCAAGAGCCCAAGGACAGACATTTTGAAATAATTGTCAAAGACGGAACACATGCAGATCTCGGGGGTAGAGCCAGCTAGCCCCGGGAGAAAAGAGGAGAAACACCCAGGGCTGAGGCTTCCAGACCTAGAGAGATTTACTGCTGCCGCTAGAGACCGCTTGCTATGGAGAAGATAAACAGGAGCCCCTTTTAGAGCCAGTGGTCATGTGGAAGGTGCTAGAAACATTCCTGGGCAAGAGCAGGGCGCAGCCGCAGCGCCAACAGGTTGCCTTCGAGTTCGGTCCTCAGCGCACACTAAACTTCTATCCCCTGTTCCGTTCTGTGCACGGGCTTTTTAAAATGTTAGTGCAAGAGAATACCAGCCAGGCCCCTCAAAAGGACAATTGTACGACAGATTGAAACGAAGACACTAGTCCAGATGTATCCAAACAAAATGCGGAAGGCACCAGCCAGGCGAGTCAGGGCAAGAAACGCTCCTCGGAGTTCCTGCATTGGCTGCGGAGCTCACAGGAGTCTCTGCGCAGGGCCCCCCTTCCCTCCTACTCCAGATCCCCCACGCTCCTTGCTCTCCCCTCCTCCACTTTGGCAAAGCAAGCAAGATCATAAACGTCAGATGTGAGCTTGTCGCGGTAATGATCCTGTGGCTATGAATAAAAATGGCCCAGGAACAGATTTATGAATTGAATCGTCTTTCTGGGGGGTGGGGTGTGTGAGTGGATGGGGGCTACTGCTCATACAGCCTGCGCGTGCGCGCGCGCGCTGCTGGGATTGAACTTCTAGCCATAGAGACCCCACAGGGTTAAGTCTAGAAGGCTAGAATCATATTTTTGCCTCCTTTGATGACACACTAAAATAAAGACCGTCTCATTTTGCAGCAGAACACTGAGTCTGTGAAGCCAATGTACATGTGGTTACTATTTGCAGAATTTGGCATTTTCTATGAATAGTATAAAACAGGCATTGGAGCAGCTGTCATGTTTTGACAAGGTTGTCCTTTTTTTCCAGAATGCCACTTTCTCTACCCCCTACCCCCCATATTTGAGCAGCAACCCTACCACTTTTTTTTTTTAAGTGGACTAAGAAATTTGATGAATAATGAATTAAAAGCTGTAATGGGTCAAGGGTTTAAAGCACAAGGAAGCAATCACCCTGAAGAAAGTGGCCCCCCTAGGGGGAGGCAAGTCCCTGTTATGACTGTTGGTGAGATTGTCTCCAGACGGGGGCCTCATCCAGCCCCAGAAATGGGAACAAGGTCAGGGACCAGATTAGTTAACAGTGTGAAGTGCGAGTTTAAAGCTGTTTTGTTTACAACAAGCTAATCAGCCTGACAGCGAAGGACCCCAGCTCTTCTCTCTGTTCAATATATTTGATGCCTCCCAAGCTGTTTGGGCCTCTGTTTTCAGAGTCTCCACAATTCTGTACCTTTTATACGTCCAAAACGTGACAGGAGTGAAGTTGACAATGAGAAATCATTTTACCTCTTCATGGCGACACACATCCATCAGTTTCTGCCCCAGGGTGTAAACTTGGGTGTGAGGTTTCACCTTCTCTGGGAGAGATGGAGTTTGCTATGTTTAACCTGTAAACCATTATCTCTCTCTCTCTCTCACACACACACACAGGCACACACACAGGAGAAGCTCTATTTTAATGTCTTGAGAATTTGAAACTTTGGGTTTTATCAGCATCAGACCTGTATGTGTTAATTAAACATTTATTTCAAAAGCGCTCTCTCATGATCACCTTTTTATTTCTTTATTTCTTTTGTTGGACATGCACCACGTTTTCCTTTGTTTACAAGGGACCAGAAGCCAGAATGGACCATGTTGGACACCTTTCCTAATCAGCTCTTCAGTTTTACATCAGAATGGTCTCATTGAGTCTTTTCCGTCCGTATTAGCAAAAAACAACTAATCTGGCATTGGAAAAAAATAGCTCTTACATCTACTTTGAACAAGCAATCGTGTTTCTGATTAAACAGCTTTATCTTGCCTGTTTAAATGAACAATGTAATTATACTCTAAACTGAAACCAATTGTCAAGATGTCTCTGTTTGGCTTGGAATCACTACAGTACAAATGCAGTAATGGGATTTCTCAGAACAGTAATAAGAATATCAAACAGGTCATGCACTATATTATCATTTCATTGTTATTTATGTTTGCCTGCACTTGATTCAGAGTCTCTGAGGCCTGTCACTCCCAGGATGACCTTACCTATTAAATCATCTCATTCTACCAAGAACCTGTGGATAAGCCTCTTCTTTAAAACAATAAAATAAAATTATTTCTAGAATTAAATTCTTATCATTATTTATCTTTGATTTCTATGGCAGTCACCACTTACTATTCTAATTATTATTATTCAGATAGAAATTAATACACTTAGCGATTCATTTATTTTTCATAAAACAGATTGAACATCTACTATGTGATCAACATGACATTGCAAATTTCCAGGGATGTGGAAACAATTAAAAAATATTCTGTCCTCCAGCTCCTCATGAGAAGTAAAATAATAACTATATAATCAACAAAAATTATATTTTATATCTAGTTGATAGTTACATATTATACAGTTATGTATTAAGTCTCTGGATATTTGATTTTCTATGTTCAGGGAAAACTGTATTATGTGAAGAATTATCATCATTCATGCTTGTATTGATAGAATACTACCAGTCATTCTATAGGTTTGGATAATTTAATTATTATCGTAATTAAAATTCTAATATGATAAGGAAAGTTTTAGGAGACTTTCTCCTACATTATCTCATTCAAATTATGCATTATGTAATATTTTTGTCTTCATATTTCACAGAAAAATACACAACAGATGTTCTTCATCAAGGGGCTTACCAAATGCAAGATTTTGAAATGAGCAGCTCATTCATTCAACAACAAATTAATATTAATTGATAAATATGTGTATTGAGCCACTATCTTGTGTCATGTCAATAGTAACGAACAAAACTAATACCTTTCCTTGCATATAGAGAGACTACAGGCTAGTGAAGGAAGACATTGTACAAATAAACATGTAATTAAATATTAAACAAAATGCTGTTAGGGAAAAGAATAGGGTTCTACGAGAGAGAAAAATCAGTGAAAGCATGTGTTTTGAGTGGAGAACAAGGGACAGCCTCCGTAAGAAATTGGTGTATGATCTGAGGATCGAAGATAAAGTCAGACAAAGAGTATAAGGAAGAGTTTGTCCAGCAGAGGAATAGCATGTGCAAGAGTTCCAAGTAGAGAAGAACATTCAAGAAAATGAACAAAGCCAGTATAATGGCGATTTAGCAAACAAGATGAGAATGCTATAAAATGAGGCTGGATTGGGCGCCTGGGTGGCTCAGTTGGTTAAGCGACTGCCTTCGGCTCAGGTCATGATCCCAGAGACCCGGGATTGAGCCCCACATCCGGCTCCCTGCTTGGCAGGAAGCCTGCTTCTCCCTCTCTCACTCCCCCTGCTTGTGTTCCCTCTCTCGCTGTGTTTCTCTCTGTCAAATAAATAAATACAATCTTTAAAATAAAATGAGGCTGGATAAGTAGGCAAAATACATATTGTGGAGGGCCTTGTACACAAAGGTTATTTGTCCTATTTAGCTAGGCTGTGCTGTGGTAACAAATAAACCCCAAATCTCAGTGGCACAGCAAAATAGAAATGTATGTTAATTTAACATATCTCACAGTCTGAAGTGATGGTGCTGGTGGTGGAGGGTGGAGAACTTCTCTACATAGTTGGGGGGTTGGGGTAGGAAGAGGTGACCTGAATAGGTACTCAAGCTTTCAATCGTCTTGACTTACAATAGACACTTCTCAGACAGAACTCCATTGGTAAGAACTGGTCCACAGGGTCCCACTAGGATGCAGATGGGTTTGGAACTGCCATTTAGTTGGGTGCCTGGTACAAATAAACGATTTGGCAAGGCTCTATCCAGTCTCTTTTAAGAATAATGTGTAAAGGAATGTGCTTTATACACTTGATCCTAAAGATTATTCAATAGGATTATAAAATATTTCAATTTTAATTTTTATTTGCACCTACTTTTTTTTTTAAAAAGATTTTACTTATTTATTCAAGAGAGAGAATATGAGAAGGGAGAAGGGTAAAGGAAGAGGAACAAGCAGACTCCTTGCTGAGCAGAGAGCCCAATGAGGGGCTAGATCCCAGGACTCTAAGATCATGACCTGAGCCAAAGACAGATGCTTAACTGACTCAGCCACCCAGACACTTCTCTATGCTCAATCTAATATAAGGGTGAAGAATGGAGATGGGTTCCATCTGTCCTCTGAATAAATCAATGAAGTAGACATATTTTTTTTTTCTATTAGGCAAACAACTTATTCTTATGTCGCATCATCTTCATGTAAAACTTAAACTTATAGTTTGGAATATGTCCCATCATCTTCATGTAAATGTCCCATCATCTTCATGTAAAACTTAAACTTATAGTTTGCTTGGAAATCTTACAAAGGAAAGACTACTTTTATTGAGGTTGAGTCCACAATTTAAAAAGAGGACAAAATAGAAGGGGAGAATTATACTAAGATTATTAATCAGGAGACACAACAAACAGTCTTTACATCTCTTACAGGTTCAAAATACGTAAGAATAAAACGTCTCACCAAAAATCAAGGCTAATGGCACAAACGTGAAAAAAAAAAGAATGAAATAGAATTAAACTTTTAAAACGTTGTCTTTAAAACTTTTAACAGCAGAAAATAGGGTTAAATAACAAGTTAGACATTTGTAAAAAATGCATTAGTGATTTTATTAGAAGAGACAAAGAATCCAGCATAAAAATAAAGAGATGGTAAACATGATAAGATCAAATGATATGGAAGAGAAAATGCGGAGTCAAAAGAGAGGATGGAGGAAAGGATATTTTGAAAATGTAAGACTTTGCGATTTTATGAAGGACTTGCTTTTCATATTTAGGAAGCATAAAAGAGAAAAATAATTAGAAGTCATGTCAGACGGTATATAGAGTAAAAAACTTCAGGACACCAAGGGAAAAGGAAAGGAAACTCATTAAACAACCAGTGAGAATAGGCAAATTACTGACAACTGCATACCTGTACATTATATCAACCCTAAATTTTTCACAAGGGTAATAGTGGACATAAGACAATGCAGTGATAATCTCAGAGGGCAGGAAGTAGGAGGTGAGGGGGAAAATGCCACCTTTCCTGCTATCTCTAAGCAAAGGAGGTAGTGATGTGGGGAAGAACCTTGCAGATGGTATTTTAAACCTCTCTTGACATATTTACTACATCCCATATCAGAAACCTGGGTGTGGGGCATAAACAATGAATCTTGGAACACTGAAAAAATAAAACAAATTATTATTATTAAAAAAAAAAGGAAATGTAACTAACCCATTCCAGGCTCCTCTAAAACTAGCAAGAAAAGAAAAGAGAAAGAAAGAAATGATCATTTCAAAGTATGAATCAAACCTAGTGAGCAACCTATAATTCTGTTTTAGTTAATTTATCATTCCAGTTTGAGGGTGAAATGAAGTCCTTTTGTTTGAAATCTAAGTGACTTTTCCACTTAGATTCCATTTCCAAAATCTTGTTCAAAGAAGAAAGTTAATACCAAAAGATGACAGTAATAATTATGACTAAATGAGGAGCATATGCAAACATTCTGGAGCTATACATTGCCTTTGATGATTTAAAAGTATTAATGATCATCCTATAAATCTCATCATTGCTAATTTTAATGTGTTATTAAAATTAGGCTATATATTCTCATTCTTTTTTCCATTTATAAAGCTCAAAATAGCTATAGAATCTATAGTGCTCATGGTCTGTGCAGCTGGAAGGTGTAAATGAATCAGAATGTCCAAAAACCATGTTATTTAATGTGTGGAGGGATGGATAAACATATAAAAGGATCCTAAAATGAATTTATTATTCTCTTATTTATTGTCTAAATAATCACCTGTCTAAATTACTCATGTTATATTTTCCATTTTTATACCCATAGAATTGTAACACTGCACCCCTAAGTTTTCCGTAACAGGGTATGTGTGTGCACATGTGTATGTATCCTATTATATTTAGGAGTGAATGTCCTGTATTCAATGGTATTGTTGTTGATGTGCTATTACCATAATCTCCTCCAGCCCATGTTCCATCCTTTGCAAACTCAATTGTCTCCTCTTTTTACTAACCATCTTCTCGCAGGCTAAAACTTGACCTAAGATTTTACTATATCTATAGCCAGCCTCAACATTATATTTATTTCTGGTTCCCACCATCACTCTCTCCTTCCCATCACCAATAAGGCTTTAGAAAAATGATAAGTCAGCCATTGAGGTCCCTAGTTATTGTTGGTTTTTTTTTTTTTAAGACTTTATTTATTTATTTGGGGCACCTGGGTGTCTCAGTCAGTTAAGTGTCTCCCTTCAGTTCAGGGCATGATCCCAGGATCCTGGGATCAAACCCTCTGTGGGGCTCCCTGCTCAGTAAGGGATCTGCTTCTCCCTCTCTCTGTTTTTCTCCCTGCTTGAGTGGTCTCTGTCAAAAAAAATATTACAAATAATTTTTTAAAAGATTATTTACTTATTTATTTGACAGAGAGAGCACACAAGCACAAGCAGGGGGAAATGGCAGAGAGAAGAGAAACAGATTCCCCACTAAACAAGGAGCCCGATGCAGGTCTTAATCCCAGGACACTGGGATCATGACCTGAGCCCAAGGCTTAACCAACTGAGCCACCCAAGCACCCCACATCCTTAGTTTAAATTTTCATTTCCTCTAAGACTCCACTGAATACCAGCCCTCTGAAATTACTTAAGCCAGCTCCTCAGTTACACCTTAATAATAGACAAGATAATCTCTTTCACCATCTTACTCACATGTTAGAGTATTCAGTGTTATAGAACACCACATTCTTCTTGAAGTTCCTAGTCTGGGCTTAGAGCCCTCATACTGTCCTGATTATCCTCCAATTCCACTGGCCATTTCTTTTTGGTCATTATGGTCATATTCTCTTTTAGATCCTCTCCCTACCCTGCCCTACCTCACCCCTATGTTAGAAAATGGACACAGTTTTCTAGATAATTCATGCTCTCTAGTGTACATTTAGATAATCTGGGATTAATTAAGCCAATTTGATGGCTTGGAATTGTGCAGTGTAGTCCCCTGTAAACATCTTCATTGGGTGGGCAAGACCTGAGGACACCAAGTCCCTTGTAAAATCCCACAGTCCAGAAGGACTTTTGTGGGGAACAAGAGAAGGCCAAGGAGATTAGAAACATGTTGTAAACCTCTTTCATTATAAATCTTTTCCCAAGGCTGAGACTGTGAATCACTAGCCATCTAGTTTCCTCCGCCAAGTGGGAGGGTGAACAGTGTCAATCAGCTGTTTAGATGAGTAACAGTAATCTTAACAGTCAACAGTCAAGGGAAACAAATACCATGGTGATAGTCGGCTTCCAACTTTGAAGATGATTCTTGATTGGTTTAAGTATTTAATGCCCTTCTCTATTACTGAAAAATAGTTGAATTATATATTCCAAGGACTTCTTTTTTATTTCTCTAGGATTTTTTTTTCTTGTAAGATTCCATATAAACTCGAGTGATATCAAAACCTTTAGAACAGTTAAACCTTGAGTTTACGCCTGTATCTGGCATGAACTTCACCCGGAAAATTTTTATGTAGCTGGTCGAGATTCAGCCACACTGACCCTTGGTCAACAAGTATTCTTCCCTCAATTGATAAACATAAACTAGGGAGTAGGAGTATACCACTGGGACAAAAATGTCCCCAAAGAAACATTTGATTATTTTTAAGTGGATATATAGATGTCCTGCAGGACTGATACTTCTGGATGTTTACATAAAATCCATTCTCATTTCCTTTCTTACTGATAGAATCTGTGGGGTTTTTTTTTGGGGGGGCACAATATAATAGGATAAAAAATTACATTTCTGAGCATGTTGGACCACTAGTGGCGATTATAGGAAACAATTTCAAACCATTTCTGTGTATTTCTGGAAAAGCTTTGCTCTCCTAATACAGGTGTCACTCTTCCTCTTGTTTTTATTTTCTTTCTGCTGGTCTGGATTACAATCGTGATGACTGGAATCGCGATTGCCTTCCTGTGCCTGATTACAGTGGGGAAGCTGAAATAATTTCCACGTATGAGCTCCAGACGGCTTAGCTTTAAATTTATTGTCATAGAGGAAGAATACAAATGTTTATCTTGTCTACTTGAGTTATCTATTGTCTGCCACTGAACCCAAACCCCAACTGATGCAGTTTTGAATAGATGAGTTAGAAGGTAGGAGTGGAAAAACAAGAACAGAGATTTGAGGTTTCTAGGCTTCAGTTTGTATTCCAAGGTCCCCAGCTACTAGCTTGAGACCTAGGACAAGGGACCAAAACTTGTAAAGCTCTGTTTTCTCATCTGTGCGTTGGGGCTTACAATAGAGAACTCACCTCCTTGAGGTTGTTATGAGGATAAATTGAGTTCTAAATAGCTTCTATAGGCAGCATTTAAAATTATGATAGTCTTAATAGAAGAAAGTTTTGAAAATGCTCTTCAAAGTAACATATATCCAGAAGACTCCATTTAAAGGTGTAATCAGACTATTTCTGACCCAGGCCATTTGTTTTATGCACTGCTAGCAATCTCATTGTAGCGGAAAACATATTTCATGGTGTGCTGGGTGGTTGAAGTAGCACTTAGACACACATGCACTAATTTCAGGTCAGCAAGAAAGATCCAAAGCACCCTGACAAGACCCAAACTGACCCCTTTTAACTCTTGAGTGAAATGTTATTTTACTCGCTCAAGAAATCACTGAAAATGAAACTCAACCTCAAAGAGGAATAAAAATGCCAAGGAAAGGAAAACTCTCTTTGGGGCAGCACTTTGAGCTTCTACATTTTTATTATTTTGTTACTTTGTTATTTTTTTTTAAATGAGAATGTAGAATATCAGGTATGTTTTCCATTTCTCTATATCCTCAATATTATTACATATTCTAACATACATCCCAGTTTGTCCTTTTCCTGCTTCTTTCTTTCCCCTTTCAGGATTGTGAGAATATGGATACGGAGTTTCTAAAATCTCAAAGATCTCAAAGTGTTTCTTTGACATAAGGTCAACATCATGGGACATGTGTTGGGACCCAAGTACGAAGAATGAGGCCTTTTATTGGTTTGAAGGAACAGAGATTTATCTGAGTGACTTCAGGAGAGTGGGAAGGGATTGGTGGGTCCTGCATGGCAGCCAAAAACTGAAAAAAGAAAGCAGGCTGCAAAGAATATGCCACCGAAACTGGCTTTTCTGGGTCCCACATTCTTGACCTTATCTCTCTCCACTTAAAGGCATCCATCCACTTCCCCTATCAAAAAATTTGCAACAGTATAAAAAATAACAAACCCAGAACTTTGTGACCCTGACCTGAACCTTTTCATCAAGATAGTTACTATGACTGTCTGTATCATGATTTAAAGTACACTAAATATTGTTACACCCACATTTTCATTCCTCAGAGTAGGACTTCTCTAGCCCTTGATTTGAAATTCAAGTCAGTTTACACTAAATTAGTACATGACCTGCAAATTTTCAAAATCTTCACAGAAATTAATCTTTCAAAGAAAAAAAAACATAGTCACAACTCTTGGACAAGATATCTATAGATGACCCTCAACTAAAATCAAAGCCACAGTTCTCATTCTTTTTCATTAGACAATGAATCCTCGTTCCTTCTGCCGTGTCCTTTCATTTGCCAGCATTGCCATCAACCAAGCCTTCTGAATTCACTCAAGTTACGGTCAAAAGGAACACATTGCTTAAGAACTGTGGATTTGGGGACTCAAACAATTGAACAGAGACACTACGTTACCCTTTGATTTAGTTGCCATATGTCAGCACTTCCTGTCTGTCTGGGAACACTGCACCTTTCCCTGAATCACCGGCGTCCTGCCTTTCTTTTCCTGACTTGGGAAGTATGACTTCCGACAGTCTCTCTGGGGAATTAGCTGCCATTCTCTCGTTGATGTCTGTTTGCTTATCAACCTCACAGGGAGGTTTTTGTTACATAGTCAGTAGGAAATGCTGATCCATATAGCATATGTGTCCATTCTTTGGTGGCGGTGGTTGGTGGAGCTTCAAAAGATGTTCAAAATATTTGTGATGATCAGGTTGTTTAAGGTAGCCAAAGAATAGAAATGTCAGGAACCATTATTGCCTGTGATAGAACACACACACACACAAACACAAACACACACACACACACACACACACACACACCCCAACTAGAGGATTATGAAAAAGCAAGAACACACTTTTAACACAGAAATGGATTTCATTAAGTCTCATCTATATATAAAGAGTTAGGGGAAAATAAACCTGGAATTTGCGTTTTGATTGCAAAGTGATATTAGTATTTTTCATTCCTATACTTCCTTTCACATGTTGAAAAGGAGGCTAAACATCCAACACAGGAAAATGAATGCATGTCCTCATGATATTTTTAAGACAGCGGAGGCAAGCCAATAGAATGACAGGCCCGATGAATGCACATGTTATGTTTTCCAAAAGGATAGGAACTTTAGATTACATTGTCATTTTTTTTAATTGCAAGAAAATACCCCCAAATAAAGTTTGTGAGAACCAAAGTGAGAAAAGAGGAAGTCATTGTCAAGCACAAACTATTAAGTGGTTTTAACTCTTCATGCGTCCACGAAGAACATTTCTCATCATCCAAAAACCAGGTAAAAAGGAATGACTTATGACTTCCCACAACTCTAGGATATGTCCTTTCAATTACTCCCTTTTAAGAGCAAGTGCTAACATCAGGGTAAAGATGCATGCTACTATATCAGTCAGGGTGATACACTCCTTCATGGAAAAGCCTACACAATGAATCCTAAAACCCTAAATTAAGCCCTAAATAAAATGCTCATATGTAGAATGTTTGTGATGTGGTTTGTCTATTTAAAAAAATCATTTTCTTTAAGACCTTTGAGTAGGGTGAGTCTTCTTGGTTCTCGAGTTGCCATCTTGGGCTCACTGACATCATGGCCTTTGTCATTGATTATTCACCCAGTAGGATAATCCAACTATGATGGTAAGCATTTGTAATCCTCAGAAAATAAAATGTGTCTTGAATACATAAATGATCTTCAAAGGAAATAAAGTTACCCAATGCATCAATTATTAAGAAATGTATAGAAGAGTTTATTTTCATATTCTAAGTGCTATCTATGTTCTGCAATTATAGGTAATCCTTCAATTATATATGCATTCTACAAAAATTGTGATTTAGCAATGATAAGAATGGTATGAATGTCAAAGCTACTACTGTGTCTGAAAATCTACATTTGGGGAAATAATTAACTTGTACATGGAGTGGTGAAAAAGAACAATGAGACAGTAACCGATAAAGACACAAATACTTATTTACAAATAAGAATCTCTGTACAACTGCCTTCGGCTCAGGTCATGATCCCGGATACCTGGGATCGAGCCCCACATCGGGCTCCCTGCTCAGCAGGAAGCCTGCTTCTCCCTCTCTCACTCCCCCTGCTTGTGTTCCCTCTCTGGCTGTGTTTCTCTCTGTCAAATAAATAAATAAAATCTTAAAAAAAATAATAAAATTTGAGAACAGCCTAAATGTTCAACAGAGGGGACCAATTAGGGAAAAATGAGGGCAACTTTAATAGAGTCTTAGCTTCCCTTAAAGTGGAAAATGATGACAAGTAAGGAACAGTGAAACACGCACAGTAAGATATGGAATTTCTTTCCCTATTGGGATTACTTAATTTTTTTTAAAGATTTTATTTATTTGACAGAAACACAGCCAGAGAGGGAACACAAGCAGGGGGAGTGAGAGAGGGAGAAGCAGGCCTCCCGCCGAGCAGGGAGCCTGATGTGGGGCTCGATCCCGGGTCTCCGGGACCATGACCTGAGCCGAAGGCAGTTGCTTAACCAACTAAGCCACCCAGGCGCCCCTTAATTTTTTTTTTTTTAATTTACTTATGAGAGAGAGAGTGTAAGTGGGTGGGGGGAGGAGCAGAAGGAGGACAAGCATGGAGCCCAACATGAGGATTGATCATAGGAGCCTAAGATCATGACCTGAGCCAAACCCATGAGTTGGAGGCTTAACAGACTAGGTCACCCAGGCACCCCAAGAACTCCTTAAAATTAATATGTGATTCTGTACAAGGACTGGGAGAGGGAGTGAAAACAGTAAATTAGTTCTCATAGCAGATTTTTCTGTTTACACTCTATATAAATATATAAATATGTTAGTGTAAAATTAAAAAGCTTCAGATGAGGGGAATAGATGAGCTATGGTCCAGGAGGCCAGAGCCTGAGAACCAAAAGTCAAAAACTACATATTCAAGGGGCCCTCAAGTGGAAGTCATTCACTCACCTCTGTGCTCAATCATGATTTCTTTGAATCCTAAGACCATGATTTGGCTTTTGGGTTCCAGCTTCCTTGTTCTCCTTGCCATGTCAGTTCTTCCCTTCCCTTGATGATCCCCATTACCTATTTTTTTTTTTAAGATTTTATTTATTTGACAGAGAGAGAGAAAGATCACAAGTAGGCAGAGAGGCAGGCAGAGAGGAGGAAGCAGGCTCCCCACTGATCAGAGAGCCTGATGTGGGCCTCAATCCCAGGACCCTGAGATCATGACCTGAGCCAAAGGCAGAGGCTTTAACCCACTGAGCCACCCAAGTGCCCCAAAGTGATACGCTTATTGATTATGTTTTTCTCTGTTGAACCTCAAAGAACATCTTAGAGAAAGTCATATAAAAGAGTCAGATGAGCCCTTATCCACATTGCTTTTAATGAGGGTGAGAGGGGATGGCTATGAGACCCATTAATTTTGTCTCTTTGAGGGATACCTCTCATTGTAATAAGAGGATTTTTAAAAATCACCTGGGTTAGGGGTGCCTGGGTGGCTCAGTTGGTTGGGCGACTGTCTTCGGCTCAGGTCATGATCCTGGAGACCTGGGATCGAGTCCCACATCGGGGTCCTTGCTCGTCAGGAAGCCTGCTTGTCCCTCTCTCACTCCCCCTGCTTGTGTTCCCTCTCTGGCTGTGTTTCGCTCTGTCAAATAAATAAAATCTTTTAAAAAAAAATCACCTGGCTTAGATAGTGGGGATGTCCCAAAATTGGTAGATTTAGCATACATCCTCAAAGATCTCATTCGTCCTC
This sequence comes from Spilogale gracilis, assembly GCA_004023965.1. Taxonomy (NCBI): domain Eukaryota; kingdom Metazoa; phylum Chordata; class Mammalia; order Carnivora; family Mephitidae; genus Spilogale; species Spilogale gracilis. Next base: position 172,817 of record PITA01000493.1, read on the forward strand.
AAATGTTTTCAAATATCACTTCATCAAAATAATTTCCTAAACTTTTTTTTTTCTGAAAAGGTGAAATGTTTATCAAGTTACAGGCTCTTTTGTACAATGATGACCAGCTCATTTTCTCCTTAACTGCCCCACTGTCTTTGCTGATCCAACATCTTCCTCCCCTCCTTCTTCTGGGTAAACCAACTCTATGGAGAATGCTTTGATTTGCTCAGTCCTCCAGTCTTGAAACCTCACAGGCACCATCAACAGCTCCTTTTCCTTCCTCTAGAGACCAACCTGTATCAGTCATCAAGTCCTCTTAAGCTGGGCATTGAAGTTCTCTCACATACCTTTATTATCTTCTGTCTCTAACTTAATTTGGATCCCTTCTTATCATGTTATGCCTGGAGAGTAATCAAAGTTTCATAACTCTCTTCCAATCCATCCTATAGGAATAATCGATCTTAGAGATTGTTTTTCACCATCTTTGTCCTTTTGAAGACCCTATATAACAATGAATACTAGATTGGCATACAAAATCTTTGACCAGTGATTCCAGATTACTTCAAACTCCTACTTCCCATTACTGTGATGCATAAAATTTTCTCCTATTTAAATTCACCTAGACCTGCTTTATGCCTTTGCATACTCTATACATAAACACTAAAAATGCCAGACCTTTTCCTCACTGCCTTATAACTACTACCCCTTCTCCAGAACTGAATTCAAATTTTATCTTTTCTGTGAGTCTTGTCTAATCATTTAGCCAGATTTTTCTCTTTCCATATTTTTTAGCATTTTCTTTTTATACTGTTAGTGGATTTTTCAAACATGTCAGTCTCATTTTCTCATATAATTTTGAATTTCCTTGAGGGTAAGACTTATATCTAATATCTTGTGGAACCCCTTTGAGGATCTGGCACAAAGACTTATGCATGATTTTAGAGATGTTATAATTGTCAGTTGGGTACTGTAAAGTAGGCATTTAGACTCCAAAGGATAACTGAGGACATAAGGATGGATTGATAACTCCTCACTTTATGAAGAACCAATTTTGGAGCCTAAAGAACCAAATACTCCTTATTCAGGGTAGCATAGGGCAGTATAGGTTGTGTACAATCTGAAAAACCTCACCGTAGCACTACTATTTATCCAAGAGATTAGAACTGAGGCATTGATACAAGCTTCTGAGGGCCCATGAATTGAACACATCCTGGGAATATTTATTGCATGCCTCTTAAAAATATGGATATGTCAGAGCTCCCACCTATAAATAGAGTACATATAAATGACAAACTGCACAGCAGTTCTAACCAAATTGTCAAGGAAGACTTTCTGTATACTAAAATCATACTATATTTTATAATTTTGTAACCCAAAATTGTATTCTTTATGTAAAATGGTTCAGCCATTATGAAAAAGATTTTGGCGGTTCCTCAGAAAGTTAAACATAGCATTACCATATGGACAAGCAATTCTACTCCTAGGTATGTACTCAAAAGAATTGAGAATAGGTATTCTAACAAATTCATGTGCACTTATTTTCATAACAGCACTATTCACAAGAGCTAAAAGGTAGGAACAACTTAAATGTTCAAAGTATGAATGGATTCACCAACCGTGGTATATGCATTCAACCAAATGCTATTTAGTCATAAAAATAAATGGTGTACTGATACATGCCACAGTGTGGGTGAAACTTCATTTATGTTAAATGAAAAAAAAAAACAGACACAAAAGGTCACATAGTGTATGATTTCATTTGTATGAAATATCCAAAATTGGTAATGCATTGGGACCGAAAGCAGATTGGTAGTTGCCCTGGCTTGGATGGAGAAGAATGAAGAGTGACTTCTTGGTGGATACCAGATATCCTTTTGGTTTGTAAGACTATTTTGGAATTAGACAGAGGTGGCAATGGCACAGCATTGTGATAAACGTCACTGGAATTTGAATTTTAAAATGGTTAATTTGTGTTGTGTGAATTTCACATCAGTTTAAAAAAGACGTTCTTCATCACCATACAACATATTCAATATGATCATTACTGTTCTAGTATGTGACCAGTATTGCACTGTGGGAGAAAAAGCAAATAGATAAAACAGTTTCCCAGTCCTCAAAGCTTTTGTAAACTGTTTGGGAAGTAAGTCAAAATCAAAGCGATTGGATGATGATATGAAACAGACTCTAAGATGGTACCGTTGTCATGTGAGAAATCTGTGCTTGCTTTGTTTCTTGTCCTAGTTTTGTAGATAGCTTCTAAAACCTGGGCAAGTCATTTGATGCCCATTAGTTGATGGAAAGAGAAGACTGAATGAGATGGTATATAAGATTTTCTCTCGGGCCAGAAAATACATTTTTTAAGATTTTATTTATATTTATCTTATTTGAGAGAGAATGTATGTGGGGGTGGTTGCTGAAACAGGGAGAGGGACAAACTCTACACTGACCACAGAGCCAGACGCAGGACTTGATCCTAGGATCCTGAGATCATTACCTGTGTGAAATCAAGAGTCAGACACTTAGTCAGCTGAACCACCCAGGTGCCCCCTAAAAGTGGGGATTTTTAAAGACATTACTTACGGCAGAGATAATGTATATCATGGAAAGCAAGTACCTGAGAATATAAAAGAGGCAATAGTCCCTGAGCAGTGTTTCAAAGAGGAATTGAAGGAATGGGAACTGTCCCTAGCCTAAAAGGCTGGAGGGGGGTGGTGGCGAAGAATTGCTATTGTCAAGTAATACGTCTGCAGAAAACTTTAATATGTATTTATGGTTGAGTATCATGAGAAAGTAAATTATCTGTAACAATTAAATATATTCTTAAGTTATAACTAAGTTATTCACAAGCTATGTTTTGAGTCATCGAAAGGCACATTCTTCTCCATAACTGAGAGCCAGACATTTACAAATTCTAGGTAGCTGTAGTAAAGTCGTTAGTGGCCAACAAAACACACCCTCTATTTCATCACTGAGACAGTTACATCTCATTCCATTGAAATTGAAAGACCTAGTGGTGGATTTTGTCCTGTTACATGCACTGGTAGTTTGGATATAACCAACTAAAGTTGAGATGACTTAGGTGTGTAATGGATAGGATTAATCTGTCATACTAACTGTATATTACCAACCCCAAATCCATTATTTAATTCTTGATACAAATCATACAAAACAAACTGCATCCCCCCACCAATATTTACACTAATGCTTCAGATAAATATTTTCTCAACCTCTTCAGGGTAAGATGCTTTCTTTCTAAGGAGAGTGCAATTGTTCGCTGAAATGCTATGGCTTTGCTGTCCCAGGATAGTTGCAGGAACTTGCATCCTCCATTACCATGTTATAGAGTGGAGGGGCCTGGATTTCCTTCTTTCACAAATACTCTTTTGAAAGGTGCTCTCCTTCTTGCATTTCATCTGGCGTGTAAATTACCAAACTGCCAAGCTGCTTGTCTCAGAGGGTTTTATAACCCTTCATTGTTTATGTCATGTCGCCAATGAGTTTTTCCTTTGTTGCACAGCACATTATTTATTTGGGGAAACAACAAAACAAAACAAAACAAAACTTTACCTCTAAATGAAGCACCCCTGCCTTCTCTCTTCAGCTGGAGGAAAGAAGTGGGGGATGGAGGAGGATAGACAACAGGAAGCAGACTGAACCATTTTGTCCCCTGGGAAGCCATTTTCTATCAGAAGGATATCAATGCCTGTCATTTGGATGATCAAAAAAGGAGAAAAAACAGCTGAGTTTGGAGAAGATGAGTTTCCAGACCTTTAAACTCAGAAAGCCCATGAATACCTGTGGCCATGTTCATAACAAGCCCCGCCACGCCCCCCAAGGAGGCCCCACCACACACACACACACACACACACACACACACACACACACACACTCATGTTTTACACAAACAGGCCCAAACAGGCAGAGAGAAGTTCCGAAGCAAACCGCCACAGCCATATCTTCTAGTTCTTTGGGTATTGTGGCTGCAGGGACACCTTCCAGAAAAGCAAGCAAAGATTTTTGTCCCTTTTCACACCTTCTTCAGCAAATTTCTGTGGCAGAATATTTGGGAATGGGAACAAGTACAAATGCAAAAAAAAAAAAAAAGTGTTTATGAATAATGGAACATTTCAAATCCATCTGGTTTCTGAGACATTTTTTAGTTTCTCACTACAGCCAATTATATAGCATGCTTGAGTGAGAACTGGTTCTATCCTGAGGCTCATTCTGCTCTCAAATTTCTACATTGATAGTTGCTACCAACCTCTGAGGTTAGTAGCCATATGGTAGTCCAATATGGCACTTTATACTCTACTTGTTATACAGTAGGCGATATTCTGGTGAACATAAATCCACATTGTAGTAGGCTCCATCAAAGGGGGACCCAGGGTGGGGAAGCTAGAGGGCCTTTCCAGATTTTGGCAGTGTACAATGATTTCCCTTTTTAGTTTAAGAATGCTGGGGAATTATTTCCATAGTTCTTCCTTTTGTTGCCTATGTTTACTCAATGTATCCCTGAATATATAACAAAAGCCTATGAGAAAGATAGGGAGAAAAAAAATGTTTTGGTTTTAGGAAAAGACATTTTCTTCATGCCATTCTTTAAAGATCTTGCTTTTCTAAAACTTTTTCTTATAGAAAATATCAATTTACAAGTATATATGCTTTTTGATTGATATTTCAGTAGACCAATGTAGAGATAACACAATATCAAACCTCCACGTGTGTCAGTACATATCTTCAAAAGGTAAGACTTCTTAAAATTTTTTTTTGATATCATCACTCTAAAATTTGTTATCGGTAATTCTTTATCATTATATATTCATTCAGTTTATAGAATAATAAAGATTTTGCATTTACCTACTAAGTAGGTAAGTTTTCTTACTAAGTATGAAAGTAAACTAAAAGTAAAACTAAGTAAGAAGTTTTCCTCTCTGGATGGTTCACTGGAGACTATCCAATTTTACAGATGAAGAAATGAGGCCTTGGAAATATAAATTTATTTCCCCAAATGGCATGGCAAGCAAGGGTCTCAACCCCAAACCTCTGCCACCCAAGTACATTGTCTTTACTGTGTTGCCTCATTCCCTAATCGCTGAACTCAAGCTTAAACTTAAGACTCAAGCTTAAACTTAGAGAAGCCAGCATGGAGAAGGCCAAAATCAACACTGAAGCTTCAACAATATTCGACTGGCCCCATGTATGTAGAACTGGAACTGTGGGAGGGATATGAATATGCGTTGAATACATACAACGCATTTATACGCATGATATATGTGGGCAAAGATTAGTATCTCCAAGGGAGGAAACTGTAAGTTTTGTTGTCCTTCACTGAATATGGCCTTTTCTGACTTGTTCCCTCCTGTTGCCACTAAATTATAAATTCCATATTTTGAATGTTATTGTACACTTCCCCAGAGGCCAACGCTATACACTATGTGTTGAAGAACTAAATAAATACTCGCTAAGTGAAAGACTGTAGAAAAAATCAATTATTAGTATGGTAAACTTTACCTCCATTAAAATTTTAGTTAGCATTTGTCTAAAATTTCATTCCAAACTGCCTATAATGGATTATATAATACCAGGAATAGCTCCCCAAGCTAAACTGAACAAGTGGTAAAGATGTTATAAAATGTCTAATAGTGTATCCCAAGCCCCAGATGGCTTATCTTTGTATTTTGGATTTTCTGCATGTCTGTACTCTCTGACCTTGGCACAGATCATCTCGATTTGCTTTAGTTAATTATGTGGTTTACTGTGCTGGGTTCAACAAGAGGACCTCAGTGATTTTAAATGGCTATAGGCTTTCATTTCTTAGTTGGTTACTAAATATTAAGCAGCATAAGATTGCCTACAACTTTATGAATCGTTAAACAGCCTTTTAATTCAAAGGTATAAAAGTATTTATATGTCTAATGTTTAATCATAAGTTTAATTTCTTCTGTATTGATCAGGTACCAGATACTTATGCAGTCAAAATGTTCCTTTTAATAAAAGAGATTTATACCATTTTCCTTATTTCGGAAATAAGGAAACGAAGATTTGTGGAGGTTGGTTGGATCAAAGTGAGTTCATCGGGGAGTGTTGAGCTGGACCTCGGGCCAGTCTCCGCAGCTTGTTACCTTCGTGATCCCCCCTCCTTCGTTAATTTCCACTCTTGCCTGACCCTGAAAATCATTGAGTACTTGTTGAACAAACAGATTCATCAGCTTCTCCTCTGGAATAGATTTGTCAGTAGAGGATGAGGGCAGTAATGTTCTTTAATTTTTAAAGATGAGGTTAATCTCGAAAAGAACCATTCGACTGGACCCACTGAACACCATCTTCACTGTGATCTTATATGTAAAATACCTGTTGTAGAGATCAGCCTATAAGGACCCTCAATACGGGCAGATAATTACAATGCAGTGTGAATGCTAATTCTCCTCCTTGCCTTGGCTCTTCGTGGCAGGCAAAAGGAGCTACATGGGAAAGAGGGAATGGCTTCTCACTTTCTTCTAACCTTTTCAGACAAGTCTGTACAGGCACCAGAAAGAAAACTCATCTGCTGCCAGGGGAACTGGTATTTCTTTACATGTATGAACTTCAGCGCAGTCCCTCAATGAGCTGGTCTCCCAAGTTTAATTCATTTAACACGCAATCACTCCAATACTAGCAAAATGTGTTAAGATATCCCTGCTTGGTATTTGTGGAAATTGGTGGGAAGAAAAAAAAAAAGAGAGAGAGAGAGAGAGAGGGGAACAAATAGCTCTGGGCAAAACCAGGCATCTGAGAACAGATGGTATGCAAGCTTCTCCCACTGAGCGTGGCTGACAAAGCGTAACAGTGACCTGCTCGAATACACAAGTACAGGGAGTTTAGGGAGTGAGAATTCCCAGCAAAGCCAAAAACTTCCCCAGTGACCTTGACTTCACTTTGCAATAGCGCCACCACTGAACGACCTCTTTACTGGTAGCATTATGGGATAATGACAATGAAAAAAGTCTTTTAAAGAAAAAGTCTGCAGGAAATTTTTGGCCCTGTGATGCCATGTAGAGGAGTACAACTTGGCAATGTCCAGAGAGATGTGGGGCAACCCAGACAGCGTTCAAGTATGTTCTTACCTCCTCTCCAAAAGAATTTTCACAAATTTGGAGAAGTGTCAAGGCACTGGAGGCTCTATTTCTGTCCCTTAAAAGTATCAAATTAGTCAAAAACAGCAAAAGGAAACATATGACCTGGCCAGACAGCTCCTTGAAATCAAGGGGGCAAGTAGTATTCCAGTACCCGAATTGGGAACACTCAAACTCATTGATGACCCCTAACATCCATTCTATTTTCATTTTGCCCCTCAACCTTCTGGATCTTTATGTAACCATCTCTCAAATGTGTGCCTTTCTGTCTTTCTCATTGCCAATCACAGTCTTAATTCATATCCACATCTTTTCAAAACCTGGAATACTGTGACAGCCTCCCATCTGGACTCTTTGTCTTACATCTAAATCACCCTGTAACTGTGAGTATAGTTTAAGAAACTCCCCTTCCTTGACCCCATGTAGGCCCTAGGGGTATCTGTCACCACTCCCACTCCCTCAGACATTATTATCTTATTATCTTAGTTTCTTTGATATATAAATATCCTGGCTATTTCTACCACATTAATTTCCATATTCTTCTATCTTGCCAATTACCTTAGTGGCTCAGTGTCCCTATACTTCACTATCTGGTTTCAAAAACTGTCACAGATCTGAGCAGTGTGGCCGAAGTCATTTATTTATTGAACACACATTTATTCAGTCCGCTATGTAAAAGGCATTATGCTCAGGACTGGGAATCCAGCAATGGGCCAAACAATGTCCCTGCCCCCATGAAGCTTATGTTCCAGTTGAGGAGGTAGACAGTAAATAAGTAAAATACATGCAGTATATCAGATTATAATAAATGCAGTAGAAATGAATAGAGCAGGGAAAACAAATTGAGAAATCCAGACATTGGTGTGGGGTTGCAATTCTTTTTTTTGAGATTTCATTTATTTGACCGAGAGAAACACAGATAGAGAGGGAACACAAGCGGAGGGAGTGAGAGAGGGAGAAGCAGGCTTCCCGCCGAGCAGGGAGCCCGATGTGGGGCTCAAACCTGGGACTCTGGGATCATGACCTGAGCTGAAGGCAGATGCTTAACAACTGAGCCACCCAGGTGGCCCTGAAGTTGCAATTTTTAAAAGGGAAGTAAGAGAGTTGAATGAGATATAAGGGAATGAAAGAAAGAGAGTAGGGCATTTGGGGAAGGAAGTTGTATGCAGAGAAAACATGCAGTGCACAGCCATGATGTAGAAAGAGGACACAGGACACATGTTTTTGATATCTGGCAAGGCTGGGGTCGCTGGAGGGCAGGTTAAGAAAGTGATGAGAGTAGGTTTCATTGGAACCATAATAGAAGACCGGTCTCGTAGAGCCTTGTATGCCAGTTCTGAGCAGAAACATAGTATGGGCCACTCAGGTGCTTTGCTGACAGTAGTGTGAATAGAGGCAAGCCTAGAAGAAAACAGTCCAGTTAGGAGACAAGGGCAATGGCCAGGTGATGATAATGATGCCTGGTGCAAAGAGGAAAATAGTAGCTCATGAAAAGCAATGAATTTCTAAGTGTATTTAAGTATTGCATCAAAAGGAATTTTTGGATTAAATGCCAACTGTCAGAAAGAGGGTTGAGAAAAATAGCCTAGATATGTGGAATGATGGCATTACCATTTGCTTAAAGCAAGTTTGGGAGAAGAAAATCAGAATTTGGCTCTGGTTATGGGGAGTTGGGGTAACTTATTGGCTAGCCAAATGAATGTGATGAGTAGCAACTAGATATACCAGCAGGGAATTGAGGCAGTAATCTCAAGATTTACATTTGATAGTCATTAGCAAATTCTTTTCTAATGATTTCCATTTTTCTACTGACCTAGAAATAAAGGGCATCATCTGAGAGTGAGAATGAAGAAGGGTGGGTGGGAAGTTTGTAGAAAAAGGAAAAAAATCATGAAATGGTTGATGAATAGTGTGGTCAAGTCAATGGGCTAATGGTCTGATGTGTCCTGTGATTTCCCATCAGAGGCTTGAGTTGGTGTCACAATTTCTCTTTCATCCATGTGAGGGCAGACATAGAGTAGGCAGAGTTTAATAAGTTTTAATTCAAAAACTTTCCTAGACTTCTATTCCAGAAGGACCATTCACTCTAGTGGCCTCTTTTGAATGCTCATCTTCTCCTATCCCTTGTATTCCTCTTTCTGAGATATCCTTTATATCTAATGAGTTCTGCTATTTAAATCATATGCATTTTAAAGCCCTTCTCACATATTACCTCCTTCTTAAAGTTGTCTACTGAGTTCACCAAACATTTCCTTATATTGTCCTAGGTCTATACACTATGCCATATATTCCAAAATTTTACTTGATAATTAATGGCAGGGTAATAGAGTGGAAAATTTTGAAGTAAAAATAACTGGAATTAAATTTGGCTATGTTACATGTTACCTGGAAGTTCTAGGTAATTCACTTTAAAATCTTGGGCTCCAATTTATCTTTTTATAATAATCCTATTTCCAAAGTTGTAAGAATTCAATGAGAATGGTTATCTGAGACATAGTTTATAAAGTGTTGAATAACTGGGAGGGTGTATCATCCTGTTTGACATTTTTTTCACAAATTATACCAACAAACTGAGTTTTTCTCCCTTAAGTGGGTTTTAAGGTCCTTAAAAGCATAGATTCCACATCTATTTTTATTCCCACTGCAACCTGCACACTATCTTGCACACAGTAGAAATTCAATAAAAGTAAAATTCTTAAATTGAGTTTTAGTGAAAATAAGTCATTGTAGGAAGAAATCAGTTGGTAAAAATGAGCAGTTTCATTTATTTACGTTGAACACAGAATTAGTGAAACAATTTTATCCATTAAAGATCAAAATGTACAACCAGAATGTGATCCACAGTTTGGTCAAGATTCTTTTAAGTCAAGACTCTCAGATTTAGCAAATAAACATACAGAATGCCAAATATAAACTTTAATAAACCAAAAATAATGTTTAGTATTAAGTAAGTTTCATGCAATATTTGGGGAATACTTCTACTACAAGTTTTTTTTCTCTGTTTGTCCAACTTTGCATTTAACTGGAAAATAATGCAAAATTAAATATTGCATGGGAAAAAAGCTGAAAATTATTTGCTTTTTACCTGAAATTCAAATTTAATTGGGCAACCTCTATTTTGTTTAAGTCACAAATAGAATCCCACTCAAAGTTAGTTTAGACCAAAAAAGAGGAATTTAATGGGCCATTTGTCTTTTGATGGAGGGGCAAAGAATACCACTGGACCTCCTGATCAGCGGGGTGTGGTGCTCTAGCATCATCAGAAATTCTACTATTATTCACCTTTGCTTTTCTCTGTGTGAGCTTCATTACTTTTGATGGTCTCATTCTTCCAGACACTTTGGACTCACGTCTTCCTAGACCCGCCATCACAGAAAAAGCCTTTTAAAATTAGTTTGAATCTCATAATTCTAGATAGGTTCTAGATTGATTGGCCATCCGCAGGCACACCTCTCAAGAATGTATCCACACCTGCATCACATAAAACGACGATGAGACTATTCTGATCAAGGCGTCATTTCAGATAACACATTTAGAAAGGGAAGGAGAAGCCATTTATCCAAAGTAGGGAGGAGGAGATCTCTCCAAACCAAAGAAAAAACTTCAAGGAGTAGAAGATAATAAATATTCATTATAAGTAGAAATATAAGCAAAGGATTTTTATTCCAGCATTCTTAAATTGACTTCTTTATCCTCATTCTGATTGGAAGCTTCATGGAAGTCTGGGTAGTTTATAACTCAGTAACATATATGTCAGTGCATGGTTCCATATTCTTCATTGAAAATCCGGAATTAATTTTGAAATAGTTTCATACAATGTTGGAGTTGTATCTTCTCGCGAGTGAGGGCCCCCATGTTTGCATTATTCTTTTGCCTTAATAGAGACACCCCCCCATGAAATAGGAGGGTAATGTTCCCAATCAAATGAGTAGGGTGCCCCTCCTTTTTCAAAGCTTATATAGCTGATTCTTGATAATTCTGCAAATAACTACTAGAAAATCTATACAAATCTAAATGACTAGTCATAATTTCATCTCCTGAGAAAGTTAGCCAGGCATTTTAGAATGTAATGCATGCATCACCCAGGCGCTCAATTGAAAATGAGCATGTTTTAAACAAGTCCAGTGGAAGGGAATTAACAGTAGAACTAAAAACACCATATGCTTATAACAGGAAAGTCACTCAGAGCAATATGCTACAAGGATATAATTGAGTAAAGATTCAATTGCATCAGGACAAAAGTTAAGACAGTGAGTGAGTTAAGCCTGATAACTTATGTCACCTAGTTAATATGATATAGCAAAAGCAAAGAGACTCTTGTTGTCTTTTATTTATATTAAGGAAGAAAAAATATCTCAGGCTGGGCTTCTACTTCTAGTAATGATGAACTAGGCAATTTGAGCTGGTAAGGATAACCAGGAAAGCCAGTTCTATATTCTCTCTGAAAGTCTAAAATTACATAGGGGACTCTAAGAATGACTGGGCTGGGATACAAGACAGGACAGAGATCTAATGTGAGTGAGTCTAGGATTTGGCATCACTTTTCTGCTGGGGGAGGTTGTCATTCATTACCATTATAAGGTATCTGAGAGAATGAGGGAATCAGCAGTGATCCTGACCATCCACGGAGACCAGGGAATCATGGATTACAGTCTGGAACTCAGGATAGGGGATCCAGATGAAAACCCTCATATAAGCTGTGCCACCGAAGAGTTCCAGCTTAGGAAGAAGAGTGAAGTAGAAGCAGACAGGGCTTCATAGAGAGTGCAGCTCAGCTTTGAATCTTCTCAATTAGAAAATTGGATGGAGAAAATTCCAGGTTGCTAATCTCTCTGATACCTGGCAAAAGCAACTATAAATCATATCTACAGGGAGGTACATCATTTTAGGCTTTGTGTTATTTCTAAAAACAATTTTGAAAGTATAGTTTATAGCATATAATAAAAAAAAGCTTATAAGAAAATAAAGCAATTTGAAGAAAATCCAGAAGAAACTCCAGATATTACAAAAAGCCTTGTAAGGGTTTGAGATAGTAGAACCATCAAACATAAAATTCAAACTAAGTATGCTTACTGTAGTCTAGGAGATGGAAGGAAAAAAAACTTGGAGATTAAGGAAAAAATCAAAATGAGAGTATTTAGAACTGGGTGATAATAAAAAGTATGAGATCTCAAAACTTTTGGAAGATAGCTAAAGCTATGGTTAAAGGAAAATTTATAACCTGTTAAATATATATCTATAAGGATGGTTGCAAATAAGGATGGCTGGGAGTAATCTTAAAATCCACTTCAGATTAGAAAGGGAACAACAAACTAAACTCAAAGGAAGTATAGGGAATGAAATAAGAGTGAAGTTAATAAAACAGAAAATGAATACATAATAGAAAAGACCAAAAGAGTGAAAAATTGTTTTTTGGTGCAAAATAATAAAATTGTTGAAGTTGTGGTCAGTTTGATAAAGACATATATGAGAAGAAACAAATTATGTCTGGGCCATCACTACCAAACTTATGGAATAGAAAGAGAAAAAGGGTATTTTGAGGAAATTTATGCTAATCAATTTGAAAATTCAGATGACATATGCAAATTCCTAGGGGAATACTATGTTGCAAATGTGTATAAATATAAACAGAAAAGTTGAATATCATTTATCTTAGAAAAATAAAATGAACCAATGATTTGAAATAGTTGTCTCAAGAAAAACTCCAAGAAGTTTTCATAGCAAATTCTGCAAAGCATTAAGAAAAATTGAAAATCTCACACAGAATATTCCAGAGAATAAAGAAGGAATAATCTTTAATTTGTTTTATGAGGCCATTATAACCTTGACACAACCCTAAATAACACCAGGAGAAGAGAAATTTACCATAAAATTATGTCACTGCTTAACATGAATTTAAAAATTTACTAAATAAGAACTAGTAAATTCAATGTGACTAATTTGCAGTTACTTCAAGAATGCAAGGTTAGTTTGACATTTGAAATATAAAATTATTGTTATAGACTGCATTTTCAGAATCAATTTTTAAAATTATAGTATTTTAATAAGTGAAAAAAGAAATCTGTTAAAGATCAACATCATTCATAGTATTATTTAAAATATCAGCATGATATGAATAGAAAAATATCATTACTAGAGAGCAAGTGTTAAAAAACACATCAAACATCATATTAATTGCAGAATATTTCAAATTGTCCTTTTGAAACTAGGAAAAGCAATAGCAGTAAAAATATGCTTGCTAAGTGTACTAGCCATGAAATTAACAAGAAAATTAGATCAAAGGCCTAAGGATTAAGTAAAATTAAATCAAACTGTTATTATTATAGATGACAGATGCATAAAATTCAGGAGAATCAACAACTACATTTTTAGAATCAATAAGTGAGTTTGTCAGGACTGTCTAATACAAATCAATAAAAAACTATTTTAATTGCTACCTATGAACAAGATTTAGAAAAATATAAAATTGTTGGTGTCTGTCATATAAAAAGAACTTCTATAAACCAATAAGAAGAAAATGACAACCACATAGAACAACGGACATAAGGCTTGGAAAGTCTATATACAAATGACTGATAAATATACAAAAGAATGCTCAACATCATCCTTTATATCAGAAACAAAATTAAAATCACAACATGATACCACTACATAACCATCAGAATGTTAAAAATTAAAACCAAATAAACAAAAAGTATTCTGTAGAGCATTCATATACTTCTGCCATGAGTGCAAATTGGTCACAACAACTTTGCAGAACTGCTTAGCATTTTTTCTAACATTGAAGATATGCACTATTTGAATGAACTGACATTCAAATATGCACTAGGACTAGACACATTATATTGAATAAACCAAAATAAAAACATCCCAAATTCCCGTCAATAATAGAATGGGCTCCTAACTTATAATCAGATAATCGTGGGACACACAACAAGATTAAAGAATTACAGCTACCCATGAAAAACCTTATGACTTGCCCAAGCGTGGTATGAAGAACAAACCAGACCCAAAAGAACATAAAGTTTGTTTCTATAATACTTTTTCTTAAAATATGTAAAATACATTTTTTGAAGTCAAAACAGTGAGAGAAGGTAAAAAAAATTCAAAACAGCAAAACTCAACTCTCATGTTAGAGATATATTTGTATGAGGTTAATAATGTCTAGAGAACAAGCAACAATTCCTTCAAAAGTCAAGAGAGGAGTGATTTTGAGGGGAAGGAAGGGAGCTGTGATCAGAAAGAAATGTGCTGGTGATGAGGTGCATTCTAATTTTGGATCATGAATGTTGATTACTCATGCATGTATTTATAATGACTCATTGATTTCTTCTGTATGTGTCATTGATATTTTTCGTATGTGTGTTCTAAAACCACAATAGTTAAAGCTTTTAATTGAAAATGAGTAGCTGAGGCTGTCAAGCCACTTGAGGGGCTTTCAGCTACACATCGGGTTGCCTAAAGATCACAGAGCAGCATCTATAGCCTTCTCTACCCACGCTTTTCTGGAGAAAAACAAAAAAAAAAGGATTTTTTCTTTGATCTCTCAGAAACCTGATAACATCTAGCTTTCCCCTCTCTTTTCTTCCTGAAATCTGACTTAGCTATCTAATATTCTAGGAACACAGGGTGCCACTTAAAACTCCTTTTTCTCTTGCAGGAGATGTCAAAACATGGGGTTAGTGTGTTATACTCCGTTTAACCTGCAAAGTAGCATGGAGTGGCCTGCTACAGACTGAAAATAACCAAAACTTGGACTTGAACTTCCAATCATCAGAGATTGTGCCTTAAGGCAAAATAGGCCCGACACACTTTCTGAAATACATGAAACTCTATTTTTATTGTCACCATTCTTATTCACCATTGTGAACTGCAATTCCATATGTTTAATGTTAGGAAAGCTTAACATGCATATTTTCCCATCTATTTCAATATACTGGGATCTGGGGAAAGCCAAGTTCAGAAGATAATCACCCAACATTATACCACTGGTCTGTTATCTGGCAGACTGTGAAGAAGCAACAGAGACATGTGTGGGAGGGTTATATACCTGATGCATTTTACAACATTCATGGCGTCTCATGCTGAAAAAGGTTCTTCAGGACTTAAAATTTTGAGAAAGATATGAAAATGTGTCTTCTGTGGGTAATATACGTATCAAAGAGCTATATCAGTCATCATGGGGAAAAAAAAATCACACAATTCAGAAAATATGGATCCAGATTCTGGCCCTGCCTCCTACTAGTGTGTAATCCATGACCATTTTCTCCAGCAGCTTTCACTCCTCACTCTGCAGGACGGTGGGCATTAGATGAGATTGTGCAAGTTGAAGTGTCTAGCTATTGTTGGGATGTAGGGTGTATTATAGGTGCTTAGTAAATCCTGGTTGAGCATTCATAACCAAGTCCAAAGAGAATAAAGGCAATACAATGGGAAGTATCTTAAAGGAAAGAGATGGTACTTGAAGGTGTATCTCATGGACAACCCTCTCCCCTTCCAATGATACAATGCTCTTTCTGCTTTGTCTCTATCTCTATATTGGTCACATCCAAGTCCATATATTCCAACACCATTGCCCCTCTTGAGTTCTAAATTCCAAAAAATCATAAGACAGATACTTCCCAAATTCATCCTGCAGTTCTTTCTCTTTGAAAGGAATATTTTAATGGAGTTGAGAATACTTAACTGGTGAGTCCTAAGAGCACACCTCAGCCTGTGCTATATATATCCCAGAAGCCAGAAACAGAGGTCACCTGGAAGGTTCCTCCAGCTTCCCCTGGTGCTTTGAGAAATTGAGTTCACCTAGAGTTATGATTGGTTCCGAGCCTCGGGCAGTAAATGTGTAGCTGTCTACATAGACATCTATTTTAGTCCTTCAGTTATTGCAATCATAGTCTCATGTATTTGCAGTGGGACTGTTGCTGGTATAGTAATCCTGTCATACACAAGTTTTAATCAACTTAATTATTTAGAAAGTCAGTTTTCCATCAGAGAGAAGGATATCACTGAGTTCCATTGAAAGTATAATTAAATACATGGTATCCTGGCCTTATGAAGACTTAACTCACTTCAAATAGATTTGTACTCCCGTCCCCCTAAATAACTCCTATCCAAGTAGTTGGAGTTTCCTTGGAAAATAGTGGTGGAAAAAATATGTATCACTTCTGCCCCAGTCACTTATTTATTTAACAATATTTATGCAGCTCCAGGCACTAGCTGGTCACTGAGAATCTCTGAATAAAACAACAACAACAACAATATTCAACTGACTGTGAAAACCTAGTTTTGTGGATTGGGGCAGTGAGAAGTGGGGATACTCTGTGTCTTAAAAAGAACTATCAATCTGTAATAAAGGTATTTATCTCCCTCATCCTCATCTTCTGAAACTTATTCTACATATTTTTATTTTGCTTTCACTCTCCACATCTCTGCAACTAGTCTTTGGCTCCCACATTCCTATGTAAATGTTCCAAATAAGTCCACCAAGGACTGTATGACTCCTATCCTCACCTCCTTCTTGAAATGTTCTTTTTCCTTTCACCCTAGTGAAAAGGCTAGTTCTTTGCAGTCCTCTATCTACCTCTTAATTGTTATATTTCATTAGTGTATCAGCCTTAGCTCTCTTCTCTTCCCACACCGCACACACTCCTACATAGTTACATTGGGAAAACACAAAACTAAACTTGGTATTTTCTCCCCCAGAGGAGCTCCTTTTATTGAGCCCGCTATCTCAACAAAGTTATCACTACCTCGTTCTTTCCTAGGATTGAAACCTGTATATCATCCTTTGTGTCTACCTCCCTCTCCTCCCCACAAACCTAAATAGCCAATAATCTCTGTATTTATCTTGTAATAAATGCCAACTTCTACTTTTCTCCATTCCCATAACCATTTATTGTATTCAGATCTCCATTATCATCACCTGTAAAGCCCAGTGTCCATAGTCCTCATAATAAAATGTGAATCTTTTTTTTTTTAAAGATTTTATTTATTTATTTGACAGAGAGAAACAGCGAGAGAGGGAACACAAGCAGAGGGACTGAGAGAGGGAGAAGCGGGCCTCCCGCCGAGCAGGAAGCCCAAGCGGGACTCGATCCCGGGTCTCCAGGATCATGACCCGAGCCGAAAGCAGTCGCTAAACCAACTGAGCCACCCAGGCGCCCCAAAATATAAATCTTTAACTTGATCTGTATGAACTGATCTTTGCTTAATTGTTCAATCTGTGTTTTTCTCAAAGCACTTGAATTCTATCCATAAGCCGTTGTTTTTCTATTTGCAGTTCTTCCACAAATATGTTTATCACTTCTGGAAAGACTAAGAATTGTTCAGCTTTCCCCCATACTAAGTCTTCTTCTGTCTTCTCGCTATTCCTACTCACTGAGACTGGACTGTCTTGGTGAACTCTAGAAGTTCACATTCTTAACCCAACAAAGATTTCATTCTTACCAGCCCCTATCGTATCTCGAACTTAAAACTTGAGGGTGATTTATTGCACCCGACCATTCTTCTGTCTTTGGAGTGTACAAACTGAGTCTTGGTTTGATTATATTTCAAGTTCTAACAAATGCCTAGAACTTTTAAGAATTACATTGAATGTTGAACAAACCAAAGTGTGTCCACAATATCACCAGGAGCACAGAGGATAGAGTAGTTTTTCCAGCCTTGCTTTTGTAAATGGAAACCTAGAGGTTTCATAATGGAGTTATTTTTGGAACTGAACCTTGAAAAAGGGTGAAGAACCATACAAAATTTTATGTCTATCACAGAACAGACACGTCAGTTGCGTGTATCCTCACATGTAATAAAGTAAACTGCGGCAGATCTGATCATTCTAGTCATCCTTCTAATCAAATGAGCTTCTTTCCTGGTATGGTTTTCCAATTACATACTAAGCAGCATTAGTCGCCATATAAAACACATGGGTTCTCACTATGGAAGAAAGAGACCTAATGGTGTAGGGTGTCTACTCTCTAGACCACTACTTTGTTATTTGGTGGAGTCCAATGCAAGTAAGAGTGGAAATTAGTATGATTTCAGCTTGTACATTTAATCAGCAGAGGTCAGAGAACAAAGACGGGCCGGGGAGGCTGTGAGACTCACAACAGAGGATTATTGTCCCATAGCTGCTCAATCATGTGCCTGTCTCTCCTCCAGTTCTCCTGCTATAAAACTGGTGGGCCTGGGGCTGCCTTTGGATTACAGACCCTTGAAGTAATAAACATGCTGTTTCCCTGAGATTTGCCCCAGGAGATAAACATTTCCGATGGATTTCTTTTTTTTTTTTTCCCCTGACAAAGCCAAGGAAGCTAATAATTGCCATGTCAGGCAAAGAAAAAAAGTGAAAACTAATTCAGTGTGATCCTTTATGAAAAAGGGAAAAAGAGCAAAAGATGATTCACAACTGGAAGCATGAATTGTCAGAGTTCTTTGAGGATCTTTTGAATAAGCACATCCGCCAGGTTATAAATAACGACAACAGACAGTAATTTGCATGGATTAGGGTTGTTAACATTTATCAATTTCTGCATTTTAAAATACTCCCAAATTCTTGATTAGGAGTGGCTCTTTGTAGTGAAGGATTGATAGTGGGAGTAAAAGAATCTGATGAATTTAAAAGTCAGATGAGAGAAAGCAAAGCCATGCAGATCCAAACTGAGATACCATTAGTAGTTCTCATAAATCAAATCATGTTTATAGTTAAGGATACAGTGGAATTACCATCTGGACTTTTTAACCTCGACATTTATTTCCGAATCATTCCTTAATATTGGAAGTAAACTTAACCCTTCCTTTTACGTCTACGGTTTGCCCTGATGCCAATTGTCTTTGAGAGAAACGATCTGATTTTTGATGGAGACAGAATGTCCTGTGTGGCATGAGTTTGGAGGAACTGGAGGAACTTGCGTAACATTAAGCTATAAAAGAAAGAAAACATACTTAGCTTTTAAACCACATCAGCTGAGAAGAATTTACAGTGAAGTCAGCGGGTGGGGAGAAATGGGAAATCTGTATTCCAACGGCTTAAGTTTGGGGCATATTGATGAGATCCATGCATATAATTAAATTGATTAAAAAAAAATCTGTGTAGCTATAGACAGAGTTGACTACCAATAGAGAGAAATCCATGTGGATTTTCTGAATCTCTAATTAAATGTCTAAATAATTTTAAATAATTTTAATCAAGTCACTTCCATCTTGAGCGTTTTTGGGCTCCTGCTTTTCTTTTTAGTTGTCTACTGACAATGTTTACAGTGACAGAAAGAAAAAGCCAAAAGCCCCATGCAAAATCCTCTTTTTACTTAAATTTCTAGAGTTTAAGTCTTTGCAAGGGAACACCTACCTGGTTTGGGAATGAGTAACGTGTTTGACATGAATCAAGTGACTTAAATAAGAAAAAAAGAGAGTTGGAGTGTGTCCGGGGGACATTGACAGAGGAAGGCTGGGGGCCTGAACAGCAGGTGAGATGCTTACCTTGCACCTGAAGAGACACACCAGATGTATCAATCTTGTTTGAAACAAATTAAAAAACAAATCATGAAAAAGTATCTTTTGGATTATTGATATAGTCATCATCCTTAACAATACATAGTTATTACTTTAAGGGAAGGGAGTTTTATGATTGAAGGCAAGTTTATGAAACACAAGGCCACAGACTGTAAATACAGAAGAATACAGACTTCAGAAACAGAAAATCTTATGTTCAAACTTCAGTGGTCACTGATTTTAAATTCTCCTGAGTCAAAATTGTTCTCACCCATTAAAACAAAGATAACAATGTCTGTCTGGCTGTGTTCACCTATAGCCCGAACAAAAAATAATGTAGAACATTGTTGGGTATGCGGTAAGTGATAGCTATCATTGTTCATATTAATACAACATTTTTAAAAATGTATATTTTACCGCATCATGGAAAAATGACTAGGTGGATTTTTACCCAACTGAAAGATGTAGCCCAAGCAATATGTGCAAAATTCACATTTCAGGGTCTTAAATAAGCCCCAGGAAAAAAATGAAGAAATGCTGGACCCGTGGTTGTCTAAAAGGCGGTTTCTGATGTGAGCTTTAAACTCTCTGTCGGTATTACCCGTGATCCAAAAAGAAGGTTCTGGTGTGCATTTGAGTGACTGTCCCCCCAGTATGTTCTATGTTCCCAGATTGTTAGCAATCTTAGTAACAGTTAATGATTCTCCTTACCAAGCCCAGGAAATAGTGGATAGGTAGTAATTTAGCACAACCACGTATGGAACTTTTCCATTTACCTCACCACAAAACAGGGAAGATTATTAAGGAGAAAAATGTGTTTTTCTTTTTTTTCTCTCTCCTCTAGCGTGTTAACCCCAGAATTTTTCTGCTGTGGAATTATGACATCTTACTTTCAGACACTGTCACAAAGAGAATTTGAGTCCCTGAAATGCTATACCTCAGCAGTGAGGGTGGAAATCAGAACTCTATCCCTACCGAGAAGGGACTTCTTCTAAGACACTAGGTCATAAATCACATTTATGCAAAATGCCTGGTCCACTTATAAAGGATCAATTGGAAAACAATCTAAAATTAGTATAGAATTGTGAGTCTATTCATGTTTGATTAGAGTCAGCTTATACGAGCAAAGAAAGTCAATCATGTCAGACCTGGGATTTTTTGAAATTAGCCTATCCTTTCCTGCCAATGATTCAACTCCAATCTTAAGATAAACATCTCTCTCAGAAGCATTTTAGTGTCAGAAAAAGCAAAATGCGTACTGTTTAGAAAGATATATTCCTCTGCCCAAATACCTCTGTGTCTCTGTCTTCTCTCTTCTCTCTGTCGTCTTACTCTTTTTTCTTTCTCTCTCTGTGTCTCTGTCTCTCTCTCTTGCTCATCTTCAAGTTTTGAACTGAGTATAATTTAGGGGTAGGACGTGCTTCTTTTGACTTTAAACTGGCTCACTTGTTCCTACCAACTGCTTTCCATCAGTGCCATTTGTAATAATTGTGACAATTTAAATGACAAGAAATTTGGCCAAAAATAGAAACTCCCTATTGAAAAGAGATTTAATTGAAGAAAAATGAGCTTAATCTACTCCATTTTGCCATTAAATTTCTGTTTCCTTTCCTTTTCCTCATAAATAAGAAGAATTTGGCTCAGTCACTTGGCTCCTGAGATTGAGAAGAGAGTTTATCCTGTAGGGAACTCAGAGCACACTGATCCGGGAACTTCACCGCTGAGGACTTTCTTTACAAAAGAATTGGTTTCTTAACTGCTTTTAAACTTGCCTTGATAAGTTTCTTTGTGTCATTGTAGATTTCATTCTGAGTTGAAGGTTTTTCACCCAGCCCTTATTACAGATGACCTAACATTTTGCTCTGGGGCCAAGCCAGAATCCTTTTCCTTTAGTTCCTGGCAAGGTTGTGGCCATTTCCTATCACTCTCCTTCCTGAATTTACCTAAACTGAAGTTCCAGGCTTTTGTTGAAATGCCTTTCTCCCTTCCGCTCTTGTGTGCCCCGTGTCACATTATCTGCAAAAGGTTGCAACCAACTTCCCTTCACTGTGGACACAGGAAGGGGAAATGAGGAGGAGAAAAGTTACTGATCTGATTCTGGAGGTCAAGGGTGTGGGGAGGGTGAATGTACATTTCTCAATAGCTTTCACTGCACTGTGTGCTTTTCTTTGTTGACCATCCCTCACTATTGTGTTGAGAAGCCTTTTAATAACAGCCAGCACAATTGACTAAATGGCAATACCAAGATGAAACGGAACTGGTAAAAAAAAAAAATTTTTTTTTTTTTTTTTTTGTGCACAGATGCCTGGATTTATACATAGCAAATACCCAGCTGTTTCTGGAGGATATAATGTGCTTGTGACTTTTTTCATCTATCATGAACAGTATCAACTTTAGTGTATTTAATCCTTAGAGCATCTTCAACTGAGTACTATTTTTGCCACTTTATAAGTGAGAAAACTGAAATCGGAGACTTAGGGAGGTGTGGTCCGCTGCCCAAGATCACATAGCAAGGGGCTGAGGCAACTTCAAAATGTTTGTCTCACTCCTGGCTCTTTCCAGTGGCCCCTCCTGCTGTCATGGACGAGCACACACGCTGCCTACATGGAAATCAAACTTTCAAACTAGGACAACTCTTCCCCATCAAAAGGGCAGTGAGATTATCTTTTGCATTTAAATTATTCTCTTCTGGTACAGCAGGCTAATTAATCTGAGTGTATTTCCGTACTTCCGACCCCGAGATGCTTGGACGATGACTCTCAAGGTGCCAGCAGATCCTGTACTTGCAAACCGTGTCTCTTCCAGACCTTCATTTCTGTTAATTAGACTCCGCCGCTCCACCGTCTCTGCAGGGCTGATGGTAGCCCTGTGGCTCTTTCTTCCGGTTTATGGTGATTACAAATAAGGCCTCAGAGCCACCGAGCTGGCGGGACCCCTGCTCTGAACGGAACTCAGGATTCGGGAGCACGATGCCTGGCGTGGTTTGGGGACAAGCACACGGAACGCAGCAGCCAAGCCAGCGAGTCTGAGCTTTTCAGGACAATTAAGAGGATGGTTTGGAAAGTGCAGGAGCCTATAAATGAATGCACACATATGCCTTTGATTTGATTAAGAAAGAAAAGAGAAGAAAAGGAGCATGGGTCAGATGAATGAAGAAGTCAGTGTGGACACAGAAAAATGTAGCTTGTGTTTTTACTTTACATGTTCAAAGTTGTCTTCTCTGTTGCCCAGTTCAAGGCAATCTAGTCAATGTATTGACTATGTGAGTCAATGTATATTATGAAAATAATGAGACAGCTAGAGATTAAGTGGGCAGCTGGGAGGAGCCGCCAAGGCCTTGGGGATTCTGGTCCTGTTCTTTAGCAGGAGCCACACCTGAGACCACAAAAAGCCCACTAGGCATCTGAATAAAGCAAAACGAAACAAGACATGCAAACCTTTTCTGCAACCTTCATCAAAGCAACTAAGTGACATTAACCAGATCCTTGCCTGAGGGCCATATGTTCAATTCAAAGAATATCACAAAACACAAAGTGATCCAGTTCGGAGTTCTCATACAAAGTAAAAGAGAAACATTTTTAAAGTGTGATGATACATGAAATGCAGAATGCCTTGCTCTCCAATGCTGAATTGTAAGGTTGGCTGAAAGTTTATGATTATCAGCATCGTTTGTAGCTGCAATCCTTTACTCACTTTTTATGTCACACCCTTCACTGTTTTACTTACTGGGAAACTAAAGCAAAACAGTTATTTTCTTCTCCCTTTATAGGCAGTATATGCCCACGTTAGAAAATTTGGAAAATTGGGGTGCCTGGGTGGCTCAGTTGGTTAGGTGACTGCCTTCGGCTCAGGTCATGATCCCGGAGACCCAGGATCGAGTCCCACATTGGGCTCCCTGCTCAGCAGGAAGCCTGCTTCTCCCTCTCTCAGTCCCCCTGCTTGTGTTCCCTCTCTGGCTGTGTTTCTCTCTGTCAAATAAATAAAATCTTTAAAAAAAAAAAAAAAAAGAAAATTTGGAAAATACACCAGCTTATCAAGAATAAAAGGAATAGCCACCTAGAGATGCAAACATACCCGTCCTTTGGGCTGTTCGAGTGATGTGTGAATGGGAAGGGCTGGGAGCTGGATTTGGACAGAGTCATTCATGCCTCATCCCAACTCTGGCTCTCCTTCTTGGGGAGGTCCCTGAGAATGGCTTAGTTCCTTCGTGCTTCTTGATCTCCATTACAAAGGGCAGTTATGAAGGGTACCTGCCTTACAGAATTGCCTGAGAAGATCAAAAGATGTGTGTCACCTGCTGGCATGGTCTCTCAGAAGGTCTCTTGAGCATTGACCTGGCAGATGGTGGGTTCAGCTTCATACACAGACTATTGAGTATCAGTATGGGAGCTTAGATTTGATAACCCACCTAGAACCAAAAGAAAATGCATATTTCTATGATTTTTTGCCAATATTTTCCCCAGAGATAAATCTCAAATTTGAGGTCACAATATAAGTATATTTTTTCATATTTTAATGGAGTATTATCATACTAATCTTCTTGTGTATAAACACTCGAATAGGGGCGTGTGGGTGGTTCAGTCATTAAAGCATCTGCCTTTGACTCAGGTAATGATCCCAGAGTCCAGGATTGAGCCCCACATTAATGTGGGCTCCCTGCTTGGCGGGAAGCCTGCTTTTCCCTCCCTTACTCCCCCTGCTTGTGTTCCCTCTAGCTGTGTTTTTCTCTGTCAAATAAATAAATAAAATCTTAAAAAAAATAAAAGTAACACCCAAATATTTGTGGTAGCTGTCCAATGCTCCAGTATACTTTGCTTTAGTAATCCCCAATTATTGGAATTTTATATATATTATATATAATATATAAAATAATGAAAAACATTTTTATTTATCAGTAATTAAGGCATTTTAGATTTTCCCTTACTTAGAATAAAATTAATTTTATCAACACTTAGAGATTTAAGGAATAAATTGCATATTAAAGAATTACTCGCCACATTGTGGGCTTGATAATTTTACTCTCTCAGTACAGAACTAAACTGAAGAGAACTTTAAAACTCTACTCCCAGCCCTTATATTGTTAAATAGTCCAAAGCAAATAACCTCCAACTTACGTAGCTAAGTCAGTCAATACTTAGAACTCTGAGAGCATTTTGCATAATCACAGTAGTTAAGTCCAGAAAAGCCCACTTAGCACATAACAGTTTTTAGCAGAAGTATTCTCCAGTGTTCTCAGAAACTAAATATGGATAAAAATATATTATGAATAGATGTATTTGAAATTCCACGTAGGACCCAGCCTTTGTTTCCTTGAAGTTCACCTGCTCATCTGCTCACTAGATAGCAATAATCAAGTTTCCCATGCCCAGACACTAGAGATATGTATCTACTGGACTAGTTCATGTAGACCCTCCAGAAGGCAGGATGAGGGCTGGTTTTGAATTGAAAAAGAGACTGGAGAAGAGGTTTAGAGGCCGTCTGTGCTGTAAGCTGTGAAAATCACTTTAAGAACCATGAGGAGGTGCCTGGGTGGCTCAGTCATTAAGGTTATGATCTCAGAGTCCTGGAATCAAGCCCCGCATCGGGCTCTCTGCTCAGCAGGAAGTCTGCTTCTCCCTCTCCCACTCCCCCTGCTTGTATTGCCTCTCTCGCTGTGTCTCTCTCTGTTAAATAAATAAATAAAGTCTCTTTTTTTTGTTAAGATTTTATTTATTTGACAGAGAGAAACACAGCCAGACAGGGAACACAAGCAGGGGGAGAGAGAGGGAGAAGCAGGCTTCCCCCGAGCAGGGAGCCCGATGTGGGACTCGATTCCGGGTCTCCAGGATCATGACCTGAGCCAAAGGCAGTCGCCTAACCAACTGAGCCACCCAGGCGCCCCAAATAAATAAAGTCTTAAAAAAAAAAAAAAAGAATCATGAGTTATCTTCAACACCTTCCTCTGCCTTATTTTACAGATTTTGTCAATATGGCTTTAGTTTCTACCCTCAAATACCTTCCTTAAATCTTTTGCTCTCACCACATCCCACAGTTAAGTTTAGCTTAGACCCCATTATCCTGACAGCATTTAGAAGGCAAGCACACTGATCCAAAGAACAGTGAGCTGCAAGGATCTGAGTGTATTATGGGACTTCCTGTCAGGAGACTAAAATGGATTATCAGAAAGATCACCTAAAGTCCTGGTTAACTGTAGTTAACGCTCCTTAAGTCATGTGTTTGTGTTTTTCACCAAATGAAAAAAGCAGATGCTTTTAAGTCAGTTGGAACAAGGACAGTTCCCAAAACTGGCCTTCTTTTGATGCCCTTACTTATATCTATTCCTTTAAATTTCCTGATGAAAAAAATCTGTTTCATTAAATATTCTTACACATTTGTTTTAATGTTTGCAATATATTTGATTCAAGGATTGTAACATGATTTATTCTAAGTTCACACATATTTGAAACCTTAGATTTTTTTCTAATTTAGGTTTGTTATAAACAACCTACAGTGGATATAATTCTATATATAACATTATGAATGCTTATGATTATTTCCTTAGGACAAATTCCTGGAGAGACAAATGCTGACCCAATGACTACACAAGGTGCCTTTCAAAAAATCATGCCAAGGTTCATTGCTACAAATAGATAACCTACAATCATATACAGGTATAAAATACACACACACACACACACACACATCAGTGTATAAGCCAGTGAATAGCATATGTATGCTCACACACAGACATATTTAATGTGCTTTCCATTTTAATTTTTTATTAATAAGGTAATTGAGGTTTAATTGTTCTCAAATGTTTCTAGGAAAAAAGAAGAAAAATAAATAAAAACTCTGGCTATTCTAATACTAAGTATTTCAGATGAAATTCAGAATATTTTATCAAATCCCTAATCTTCAAATATCATTCTGGAATTTTAATTGGAATTGCATTGTCTTTGTGAATTAACTTGTGGACTATTGACATTTATATAATATTTGGTCTCTATATTGGAGAATTCCATCCTTCACCATATTAAAGTCTTTTAAAATATTCTCCAGGAAAAATTTTGTAAATTTTTTAAATGGATCCTAAGAAGGCTTACTCTGAGATATTTACAGTCTCGATTTTATAGCAAATGGTAGATTTTTTATCTTACAGTCTAACTGGTATTGTTGCTCAATAGGAAAATGTTTATTTTATGATATGAATTTATAACTAGCCATTTTAGAGATTTATTTAGTAATTCCAGTGAGGCCTTTTTTCCAATTAATTATCTTACATAGTCCAGCTAGACAATTATTATGAATATAATAATTATATTTTCTTCTTTCACATATATGTGTATATCTCTATTTTCTTGTCATGTTGCATTTGTTAGCATTTCAAAAACAATGTTACATAATAACAGCAGTCGTTGGAATTTCTCTTCCTGACACTACCAAGAATGTCTCTAGTGTTTTAGAGTTAGTCATGATATTGGCTACTTATTTTATCAAAATACATTATTATCATGCTAAAGAAATATCCAATTAACATATCTTTGAACATTTATTTTAAATATTCTGAGATGAATGGATGGTGTTCCTTCCTTGAGGTACTGATGATATGGCATATTAAAAACTGAATGATCTTGATATTCATAGAACAAACTATATCATGGAACGTTAGATACTACTAATATGCTATTGATCTGGTATTCTTTAATTATAGGACATTGATTTCCATCAAAGAGCTGGAAAAATCAGTGCAGTCTGGGTGAGAAGAGGGTGGGAGAAGAGATTGTACCTTTCTAGGTTATGTCAAACCTAGGTGGCTTTCAGTCCCTTTTCAGAGCACAAAGGCACTGTCTTCACAGGTGTGGTACCTGAAGAACAGGTATAGTTCTCCTGGGCTCAAATATTTTTTGTTTTCCCATCTTATGATCCAGTCCTAAGAGATGTCAATTTTGACTGTGCCTTCCACATCCCTGTTTAGTTTGGGATATTGGGAGACTGAACTTCCTAGTCTTCCAAGGAGTAGGTGTTGGTGATATCTATCTCAAAGCTCCCAAGCAACTGAGAACATAATGGGGGTTCATCCCTAACTCAACCAGATTTTTAGCTCCTACAAACACATTTCATAAGTTTCTAAGCCCCTCATAGAATCTACCCTCATTTCCCCTCCTATTCTTTATCAGAAATCACCTATTGCCTAGGAGAACAGAATTGAGAAAGGACTCCCCCACAAACACCGTGTTTTCTTTTTCATTTCTTTGTTTTCTGTGTTTACTCCAATAGAAAGATCTTCATGAAAGAGAAGATTTAATCCCTATAACATCTTCAAATCTTGAATCAGTGCCTATCACATAGCAAGTGGTCAACAAACATATATTGAACAAATAAAAAATGACATCATTGGTTACAGTAGATTATTTTTTATAAAAATGGGTGGATCATCAAGAAAAGTGTATTTGTACTAAGTAAAACATCATAAAGTTTTGCAAAAAGATTTCAAATTTTTAATTACTGTATAACGTTCATCTTATTGCATTGCATTTTTATTTTATTTTATTTTATTTAAAGATTTTATTTATTTGACGCAGAGAAACACAGCCAGAGAGGGAACACAAGCAGGGGGAGTGAGAGAGGGAAAAGCAGGCTTCCCACGGAGCAGGCAGCCTGATGCGGGACTCGATCCCGGCACTCCAGGATCATGACCTGAGCCGAAGGCAGAGGCTTAATCACTGAGCCACCCAGGCGCCCTACATTTTTATTTTAGATTGACAGTCTATGTTTTCAATTATAAGCCTGGTGAAGGTAAGGATTTTTGGCTTCCATAATTACTTTATTGATTTTCCTTTCTCAGGATCCCTATGGTTCTGCATTATCTGAAAAGTCTGTCATGTCATTTAGAAGAGAATGTGACCTTGTAGAGTGTTCTACATATTATCACCCTTCCTTGAATTTATTCCAGTCAAGGAAAGGGAACAGGGTTCAACTCAAAAATAGTCAGTAACCCGCACTCAGGTAGAACTTCCAAAACCAATAGTTTTCTACATATACAATGTTTCCCAAAATTAGAGCAATCCAAAGATACACTAAGTTGTTGTCTGACATTTTATTAATGTAGTAAGAGCAACTTCCTTTCTGTGTGAGAAGAGAGACTCACTAAATGTCCCTTTATTTGGATTTCTGCTGTAAAGTTCCAGGATACCTGATTAAATCAGTACCAGCAATATATTTTGCCTTCTCCAAAAGGTAGGGGACTGTACAAAAAATGTAAAACTTGTCACATACCTTAAAGAGGTTTCAATCTGATTGAAGAGTTCAATATAAGATGTAAGAAAAAGATAAAAGAGAATGCAAGGCAAGAGTTGCACAAAGGGATCTCTGAACATAGTATTGTTTGGTGCTATCATATCCCATAACAACACAATCAAAGGCAGTTAAAGTGGCTTTTCTAGGCCAGCTGAATGTTCTCTGTTACATGGATCCGTGTCTTCTGATTACAAGGGCTCTAAGTTGGACTTTGAAAAGTAAAAAATGTGGATTCAGAGAGGAAGGTTGACCCTAGTCAATAAAAGACCTTGGTTGTGAAGAACCTTCTAGAGGTAGATCTACTAATCCTCAGTGAGGACTGGAGTAGGCATTCCCAGCTATGAGTATTCATAGAGTTTTACAACTTTGCTCACTCATGGGGTTATATGCTGAGGAGGAATTGTCACTGAATTAGGAGGTGAGCATTGAAATCCACATGCACCTTCTTTACAATATATCACGATCTCTCATTTAATTGTGATAAGTGATAAGTTTCTATCACTTATTTCTGCCCTGTGAGTAAGTAATTATTATTTCCATTTTATAGACGAGAGCAAAAAACATGAATATTCTCAGGATATAGCCATCACACACACTAGCAGCTTAACTAAAACAGCTGGAATTGTGAGAGGAGTTCAATGCTGAAATTCAAGATTAAGGAATTAGACCAACATGGAAAGACAATATGTCTACATGTGACCCTGTAACTGTCTGTTTTCAGGCATACTGGAGAAACAGAGACCTTCGAATAACCCCTGTGGTAGAAAGACTCTAGGATAGCTTCCAATGACCCTGTCTCCCACTATTTATACTCTTGTGTAACTCCTTCCCTTTAAGTGGAGGTTGAATCTACTTATTCTCTTCGTATGAATAGAATGCAGTAAAAGTGATGAGCTGTCATTTCTGAGTCACAGTGCTATGACTTCTTTCTTTTCCATTCTCTCTAGCTGTATCTCAGACAGTCTTGCTCTTAGAGTTTTGCTCTGGAGGAAGCCAGGTACCATGTTTTGTGTAGCTCTCCAAAGAGGGTCAGGTGGAATCCCATATTGGACAACTGAAATGGAGTGGATGATGATGTGCTAGGAAATAAGATGAAAACATGGGAAAAACTGCCTAAATACTTAGGGTATTTCTTTCTGAGTTTTCAACTACAAGGATGTTTTCTCCCTTCTCCTGTGGGAATCATAGCAAACTAGCCTTTTCAAAGTCTCACCTAAAACCTTGCAAAGGTACCCCGTTGTCCACACAGAAGTGCCTAATCCTTCCAGTGCAACACATTAGACCCTCCTCCACATCCTTGCTGCCTCTGCAGATTCATCTTTTACCAACTCTTCCTCAAATTTCAGGCTTGGAGCTCTCCAAATGCATCAACGTCTGTAAGTACCTCTTGTGTTTACACAGGTGATGTTTCATTCCAGGAAAGTTCTTTACCACCATCTTTGTAACTCCTCAGTTGCCTTTTATGATTCTGCAAAAGCATCATACCAGCCGAGAAGACCTGTCCTTTGTGACAAACAAGTATAAATGGCAATTGTAGAACATTCCATGATGTGCTTACATCATCTTTCCATAGATCTTTCTTCATGCTTGCCCTTGTGGTAGACACTGAACTGAACTACCCCATCATTTGAAATGTTTCGTGTAGCAACCTATTTTTACCATTGTTCTTCCTACTTAACCAGAAGCTTATAAAGCTGCCGGTTAGAGCTTGAGGTCAGAATGAGATAAGACCAGATATGCTGAATCTCTATCATCCACATCAAAAGCAGTTCATCTCAACATTTTCATAACGTCACAGAGATAAATATATGGCTTCTGTGTGTCTCTTTAAAAATGTTTCAATAGCTCAGAAACCCCTATGGGGTTTTGGGATCTGTAAAGCTCCTGGTGGCACTCTGCCTGCTAGTTTCCTTCCCAAATATTGTTCACCTTTTGTGAATTAGAAAGCAAAAATAAAATTAAAAACCAGTACATAGGCTTCTTTCATATATGCCTTGAGTGAGTTCTCAGAAGTGTTGTAGCAATGTTTTCCAACATGTTGAAGCCTCTGTGGTAGGGCTTGTTGTTGGTATTAGTTTCAATAAAACAACTCCAGCTACTCTGTCCATGCACCCATTTGGCACACCTGAAAGATAAAACAGGAACATGTCATGGTTCTTTTTCTTTTTTTTTAGGGAGTTATAGATTATTTCACTGGATAAGTGAAGATAAGTTCACAAAGAGTTAGATGGTGAGAATATACTAAATAATGATTGAAATATGTCACAAGGCAGTGCAGGAGTATCAATACACAAAAATATAAGGATGGTAACTTCTGTGTGTCTGGAGGACCAAGAAATTTATAGACCATAAGGGCTTGAGGAAGCTTCATGGAGAGGTTGAGACTCCTAGTTTGGAGAAATTGTAATGGACGGGGGGTTGGGAGGGGGTAGGACCAGGGGTGCCTGCCATAATGTGGGCAAGATGACAGGGACAGGGAGAAGAGCATGACTCAGGATGTGGAGGTAGGAAAAATACAGGGCACCTTGGAAGAATGGCGACTATATCCAAGAGAAGGTACATGCTGGATTCAAAAATGTTCCCCTAAATAACATTCACGTAAGAAACAGAAGTCTAAGAGATAGAGAGGTGATTACCGTAATATGATTTAACATTTAAAAGGTAACTCCAGTTGAGCTTGTGTAATCATGAGATCTATCATCTATCTATCTTGTATCTATCTATTATCTATCTATCTATCTATTTATCTATCTATTATCTATCTATCTATTATCTATCTATCTATCTATCTATCTATCTATCTATCTATCTATCATTGGTCTATCAACCTATCCATTCATCTATCTATCCATCCATCCATCTATCTATCTAATTTATGTGCAATAAAATATACTCTTTACATTTCATGATTCTCATCATTCTTATTTAGCAAAAGACTAATAGTATATTAGAAAAAAGAAGATGGTGGCCAAAATGTCCCTAGAAGAGGGGCAGAGTTTTAGGGGTGGACAAGACATCAGAGACTTCCTGGTATAATACCTTAGTTTTACCTATAATAAAGGAAGATCAAAAAAGTAGAGTAAGCCCAGTCCATCCAGCTGTTTAGTAGCTGTGCTGACAGTGACTTCAAGCCCCAAGTCCCAGCCAAGGGCTTTGTGCATTGTATTACCAAGTTTCCTCCATTGCCCAGCACCTGCTCTGCATGAAAATAAAAATGTAGTGGGTACTGAAGCAAATGAATAATTTTCTGTTTTATTGACAAAAGCAAATTGCCAATTTTGCTCCAGTTCTGAATATTTGGGACCAGGAATATTTTCACTTTAACATGCAGACATTAGCCTCAAGCCTTGCTTCCTTTTGTCTGTTTAGGAGCCCACACACCAGATTTTGGGGTCAAGCAATGTGTTGCATTTGCATGAGGTTGCACTGGCTCACATTTTCTCTGGGATCCTGCCTTCTGTTCTTGCCATATCCCTTTTGTTTATGAAATCATGGAGCACACTACAGCCTGCAGTTAAGCTTGCTGACAGAACAGAAATTGAATCAATCCCTGGGAGCAATAGATTCAAACCCTGGGAACCTCCAGCATATTCTGGCAGCTGCTCATGAGGCTTATGCGGTGCATGCCTCTCAGGGATTTCCCCAGGATATTGCTTTTTAAGAGAAACATTTATAAAAACTACCCACTGTGCAAATCTAACATCAGTTAGTGGTTTCTATATGACTTGTTGGAGCATGGCACAATTCTAAGAAGAGAAAGCAGTGACTGTCCCGTAAAGAGATGTGCTAAGGGAAATAGGGTCCTGAGCAATCAATAAGAAAACCCAAGTTTGCTGGAGACAAGAGTACATGGGTTCTCATGATTCTTCCTCAGCCTCCCCTTTCCTCTGCTAGTGAGACATCAGACCACTTGGCAAGATTCTAAGTATCCACAGAATCTTATTTTTCAAGGTATTTTAGGTACCTAAAAAGCCAGTAGAGGAGATATGAACATATTTAAAGGAGAGGAGCAAAACAAATAATAAAGAAATGTACTGAAATATTTTTAAATGGATGCAAAGCAATGTAATAACATTGAACCATATTACACATATTAAGCGAAAATAAGTATATTAAAATTTAATGATCATTTCCACTCAAGTAAGAATGCAGTTAAATCAGAGTAGTCATTTGTTGGTTTGAGTTGGTATAGACTTATATTAGTACTTTGGAAAGCAGGCTACCAATATACTGAGAAAGACTTAGAAGCATTAATATTATTTGATCCAGAAATACACTAATATGTTTTTATCCTCCACCAAAAAGATGAGTTAAACACAAAGACACTCTATTTCACTTATTTACAATTTGATATTTATATAGAATACTTTTACAATTGGGAGAATTAGAGTCTACCTTAATGCTCACCAAAAAAGAACAAATAATTTTTTATCCAGTACTTCATGGTAGTTTCAAATAAACATTATTTACAGTGTATTGCATGTTATGAGTAGCAAAAAGGGTTCTCATTCTTCATCTCAGTTTTCCCATATAAAAGTCCGTTGAGAAAAAAAATCTTATTCCAATTTTATAGATGCAGATAATTCAACTCAGAAATCAAGTGACTTGGCCAAGAGTTAGTGACATCACCAAAATTTAGAGGTGGAATCTGCAGACTCCCCTTCTGGTTATTCCCAGGGACATGGAAATAACTTGAAGGCACTTATAGATCCAGAAAAGTTCATTGCCAAGGAAGTATGGGGAAGGGGTAGAAGAAGGTGCATCGGAGCATTTCTTAAGTGTTAGGTGACCAGTGCTTTATTTATCTAGAGTGACGTAAAGAACGTAGATGCAAGAAAACCTTGTAAGGACTCATGTCCTAAACAGGCAGGTCTGGAAACCAGCAGGAATGAGAGTAGAGATGAGGGGGAGTGAACACTAAAGGAGACAATCATGGAACACTCAGGAGAGCAGATGACTTGTTGACAGCTTAACTCTGGGTCTTGACTTAGTCCATTCAGGCTGCTATAAGAAATCACCATAGACTGGGTGATTAAATAGCAAACCTTTATTTCTCACAGTTCTGGTGGCTGGTAGTCCAAGGTCAATGTGCTGGTGAGGGTCAACTTCCTGGTTAGGGAATGGCCATCTTCACATCTTGAATATCTCCTGAAGACACCACCTCCCAGTGCTATCATATTAGGACTATGGTTTCAACATAGGAGTTTTGAACATACAAATATACAGTTCACAAGTTAGTCACCACAATCTATTCTTCCTTCCATGATAATTGGGTTGACCCGGGACACATGGAAGACCACATTTCCCAGCTGCCTTCTCAGGGGTGAAAGTCAAAGTGTAAGATCTCCCTAGTGAAGTGTGAGCATAAATGACGTGCGTATATTCAGGTGTAAGCCCTATAATTGAAGATCTCCCCACTTTCCTTTTGCACAGGTTGAAAACTAGGCAGGATGGAACCACGCAGATATTAGGGAAGGATGACCAAGAGGAGCGGTCTGCCTGCCAGCTGAAACACTCAATTAGGTCTGTCATGAACAAGAGAAATGTATAATTTTATTTCCTAAGATACTATATATTTTTTAAGAATTTTAGCAACTTTGTCTTGCCCCCATGAATGCAAAAAACCACCGACATTTACATCAAATGCCTATGCCAACAGGATGCTTTGATTTCTAGTTGAATACTGCAAAATAAATGTGACTGTTCTTATTTTATAGATGAAGAAAATGTTCTAAGGAGGGGTTATCTGACTCGATCAAGGTTATGCAAGAGACATAAATACTGTGGTAAAATACCATGGGGAGAAGTGGAATCTTAATTATTTTGTCAAAGGCTGCCTCTGCCATTCATTAGAATGGAATCTTTAATCTTGCAAAGCCTCATTTTCTTCTTCCATAAAATGGGCTAATG
The DNA here is from genome assembly GCA_004023965.1 of Spilogale gracilis. Taxonomy (NCBI): domain Eukaryota; kingdom Metazoa; phylum Chordata; class Mammalia; order Carnivora; family Mephitidae; genus Spilogale; species Spilogale gracilis. Next base: position 207,580 of record PITA01000493.1, read on the forward strand.
ATAGAATCTATCTTACATGGTTTGGGGAGGATTAAATGAGATAATTCATCAAAAGTGCCTGGAATATAGTAAGAGCTTGGGAAGTACTGATATCTTTATCCCAGTGCAAGTAAGTGGTTGAGATAAGATTCAAACTCTTTTCTCTAAAGCTCCAAAACTCATAATCTTGTCACCAGGGGGCAAGCCCAGATCTTGTTTCCCTTGTGCTGCTAGTTGCATGCCTTTAGAGTGAATATTTCCCTTCTTCCCACACTCAAGGATGCTCTAATTCTGGTGTATTTTGTGAGGCCATCGGCTTGATATTACATCTGCCACTGAAACTAACAGTGGTAGTAAAGAAATACAGCTTTTTGCCATTAGAATGACTTTCCTTCGCATCCAGGGAAAAATGTTTCATCCCTTTAATGCACAATGTAGTTATATAGGTCCTCCAGTCAAAATACACCAAAGTGCATATTTTTAAAAAAATAGTTGAGGTGTCATACTTTTTCCTACAGTACATTAGAACTAAATGTGCAGCACTATTTTGTTTTTGTTTTCTTGTTCTGAGGTTATTTCTCTCTATTTCTAAGTATCCATCTGTTGGTTGTTCATTGTCGTTGTTGTTTTTTCCTTCAAGCAAACCAAAGTGGCTATGTAAAGACCTGCATATCTAAAGGAATTCACTTCTGAAAACACAGATACATTTATCTGATAACAGTTTCCCATTTTACGTTTAGTCCTTTCCTTTCTTAACATAATGCTTATCATCATCAGTTAAAAAAAAAAATCAGGAAGTCTTCTCATGTTTTTCCAGGACAGCACTATGGAACAGAACTTGCTACTGACCAATATGGTAGCCACCAATCACACATATGGCTCTTGAGTACTTGAAATGTGGCTTGTGTGACTGAAGAACTGAATTTATCATTATAGCACATGTAATTTTAATTAGTTATAATTTAAATGACAACATGTAGCCAATGGCTACAGTATTAGCAGGAAATTTCTAAGGTTTTGATGCACATTGTCCAATAGAAAGATAACATGAGCCACATATGTGCTTGAAAATGTTCTAGTAGCCACATTCAACAAGTCAGGAAAAAAAGGGAGAGGGAGAGAGAGGGTAAAATTTGAATGATATATCTTTTTTATCATGTCATCACATAATCTTATAAAATAAACACGTGATTAACATTAATATTCATTAATGAGATGCTTAACATTTTTTTTCATACTGAGTCTTTGGAAATCTCTTGGATATTTTATAATTTTGATACGTCACAATTCACACTAGTTGGATTTCAAGTACTCACCAGGCACATTTGGCTAGTGGCTAACATACTGGATAGGGCATACCTATCTCATTAAAATTTATATTCTTTAGTGTTTAGAGGCAGAGGTCTGTCTTGTTCATCAACAAATCCCTTGCTCTCAACACTGGAGAGGAAATGGGAAGTAGGGTAATTCAGAGAGAGAAACGAAACGTGAGAGACTTTGGACTCAGAAACAAACTGAGGGTCTTGGAGGGAAGGGGGTAGGGGGATAGGAGAGCCTGGTGGTGGGTACTGAGGGCACGTATTGCATGGAGCACTGGGTGTGGGGCATAAATAAATGAATCTTGGAACACTGAAAAAATAAAATAAATCTTAAAAAACTGAATAAAAAGGATTGATGGGAAAAATAAATTAAAAAAAACTAAATAAAAAGGATTGATTGATTCATACCCCATAGTAATAAAAACCACCATTCATGCTGTAGACACTGCTCCACTCATGATAACATTGTGTACTGAGATAGTGTTCATAATTTTGAATGAATTTTACATACTTTACATTATTTTCAAGCTAGAAATTTTGTTCATGGTTGTAACTAGAATGTAGGGTGTTTATTCTTTCTACCTCACCAGCAGATTCTGGCCCATAATGTGGAAATCCCTAAAGGTCTGAGAAGGCAGCAAGAAGAATCCAGAAGCTATTTCCTATATTTAAAAGAAAATAATTAAAATTGTCCATTTTCCTAGAGACAAGAGGTATAGGATAACCAAAATGTCAAGCTCTTATGCTTTTGACTCAAATCAAATGAGATATAACATTGACTTTCCTCCTGAGATCCTAAATGGTCACCAGAAATCATATGGTGGTTTTCTTTGTTCATTTCAAAAAAAAGAAAAGACTGGTCAGAATTGTCCAAGGTATTCTGCCCACATGTACTCTGTCATGTTCTTAGCAGAAACTACTATACGTTGGGGCAAAGAGGATGGAGGGAGAGGCCATATAATAAATAATAATGATGTCTATTCCTGTGCATCATATTCAGGCACAGTTTCATATACTCTCTGGATTAGTGCTCTCCTCTCACCATCTGTACCTATTAATGTCAATAATTTAAGATACCAAGAAGTAGTGGCTCCATATACTGAAGATTGAGCACTTCTACTACTGGACATTTTTAGTTAACCTCACTTCCAATTATCTTGATAAAGATATACTAATTTTATCTTGTAAGTAAGTCAGTAAAGGTAGAGGATTACCATGGGAATCTAATTTGAATATGAAAAGACAAACTTAGAAGCAGGAGTCCATATATCTCTCTCTTCTAACAGTTATTGAGCAGCAATTCTAACATCAAAAACATTGGAAAAAGATGGCCAACAGATGATAAGAACAGAGATACATAGGGAGTGTTTAGTGATGAATCTCAATGGCATTCTGATGATGCACAGCTCAAGATGCAGACCTTATAGTATGTGAGAGAAAGGACCTTGAATCTCTGACTTTTACTTTACTCAACAACAGGGATTTTATCAGAGGTCAATGCAAACCTGGAGCTTCAGACATGTATCATTTCCATTTCACCTTAACAATTACCATAATCTCCTATCTCTGACTCATCATGGCTCTTATGCAATTTCTCCAGAATGATGGAGATTTTACTTTCAACTCTGATGTGAAAATTTGTCATATGGAGAAGATTGCAACAGCATGCCTCTTGATAACACTTGTCTCATCTCTGTGCATTTGAAAGCTCTGCAAAGTAATATGAATCCATGGTTAAAAATGAGGTGTCTCTAGCTATGACTCCATGGCATGAAGTTGCTGAGGGTTGGTGATTGTCCAGTTAATCTGATTGATACTGACAGCACAAACAGACATCCCATCCCAGTTTGAGAGCAGTCAGCTTCACATTTTCCTTTAAATAATAAGTTTATTGACATATAATTCCATATCATCCAGCTCACTAGCTTAGTGCATACCATATAGTGGGTTTTTAGCCTATTCACATGTTTAGTATTTCAGAAAATTCTTACCACCCCTTAAAGAAACTCTATAAACATTAGCGGTCACTCCTTATCCTTCCTGTTCCCAGCCCCGGGCAATCGCTAATATAGTTTCTGTCACTATGGATTTACCACATTTCATTTATATGGAATCACATAATATGTGACCTTTTTTGTCTGGCTTCTTTCACATAGCATGGTATTTTCAAGGTCATCTATGTTGTGGAAATATCAGAACTTTATTCCTTTTTATGACTGAGTAACATTCCATTATATGTCTATGGACATACCTCAGAGATATTGTGAGTGTTCTTTCAGAAGCACTTCAGTGAAGTGAATATTGCAATGAAGGCAGTCAACTGAATTTTTTGTTTCCAAGTGGATATGAAAATTATGTTCATACTGTAGTCTACTGAATATACAACAACATTATGTCTAAAAGTAATGGACCTACCTCAACTTAAAAGTACTTTATTACTAAAAAATCCTACCCATCATCTGAACTTTCAGGAGTCATAATCCTTGTGCTGGTGGAGGGTCTTGTGTCTGTGGTGATGGGTGCTGATTGATTGAGGTACTAGTTGCTGAAGATGGGAATGGGTGTGCCAATTTCTTAAACAAAGACAACAATAAAATTCCCCACATTGATTGTCTCTTCATTCACAGATGATTTTTCTGCGGCAGATAGTGCTGTTTGACAGCATTTTACCCACAATAGAACTTCTTGCAAAATGGAAAACCAATCCTTTCAAACCTGCCATTGATTTATCAATTAAGTTTATATAATATTCTAAATGCTTTGTTGTCATTTCAACATTCTTCATAGCATCTTCATGGGAGGGATATCCTCTCAGGAAACCACTTTCTTTGTCCCTATGAAGTGAATTCTGTTAAAAAAAAAAAAGATGTTAAAATTTTATCATGAGATTGAGGCAATTCAGCTCCATTTCCAGGATCCATTTCTGATTCTAGTTTTCTTGCTATTTCTACCATATCTGCAGTTACTTCCTCCACTGAAGTCTTACACTCCTCAGTCCATGAGGGTGGAATCTTCCAATCTCCTGTTCATGTTGATGTTCTGACCTCTTCCCAGGAATCACCAAGGTTCTTACTGGCCCCTAGAATGGTGACTCCTTTTCAGGAAATTTTCAATTTACGTGCCCAGATCCATCAGAGAAATCACTGTCTATGGTAGCTATAGCCTTATGAAATGTATTTCTTCAATAATAATACCTGAAAGTCAAAATTACTTTTTGATCCATGGGCTATGGAATTATAGAATGAATGTTGTATTAGCAGGCATGAAAACAATATGGATCTCATTGTCAACCTCTGTCAGAGCTCTTGGGTGACCAGGTACATTGTCAACGAGCAGGACTTCTCTGAAAAGATCCTCCACCCCCCCACCCCCGGGCAATAGGTCTTGACAGTGGACTTAAACATTCAGTAAACTATTTTACAAACAGATGGGCTGTCATCCAGGCTTTGTTGTTTTATTTATAGAGCACAGACAGAGTAGATTCAGCATAATTCTTAAGAGCCTAAAGATTTCCAGAATGCTAAATGAGCATTGGTTTCAACTTAAAGTCAGCAGCTGCATTAGCTGTCCTTTGAAGCTTTGAAGCTAGGCACTGACTTTTCCTCTCCAGCTATGAAAGCCAGAGATGGCATCTTTTTCTCATATAAGGCTGTTTCTTCTACATTGAAAATCTGTTGATTAGTGGAGCCACCTTCGTGAATGATCTCAGCTAGATCTTCTAGAGAACTTACTGCAGCTTCTATATGAGAACTTGCTGGTTCACTTTGCACTTTGATGTTGTGGGGATGGCTACTCTCCTTAAGCCTCATGAACCCAGCTCTGCTGCCTTCAGACCTTTTTCCTGCAGCTTCTCCACCTTGCTTGGCCTTCACAGAATTGAAGAGCATAAAGGCCTTGTTCTGGATTAGGCTTTGGCTTAAGGAATGTTGTGGCTGGTGTGATCTTCTATTCAGACTAGTAAAACTTTCTCCACATCAGCAATACGGCTCTTTTGCTTTCTTACCATTCATGTGTTCACTGGGGGAGCACTTTGAACATCTTTTAAGAAATTTTCCCTTGTATTCACACTTTGGCTAACAGTTTAGCGTAAGAGGCCTAGGTTTTGGCTCATCTTGGCTTTTAACATGCCTTCCTCACTAAGCTTGATCATTTCTAGCTTTTGCCTTAAAGTGAAAAATGTGCACCTCTTTCCCTAGAACACTTAGATGCCACTGGAGGGTTATTAAGTGGCCTAATTTCAATATTGTTCTGTTTTGGGGGCTCAGGAGGCCTGAGGAAAAGAAGAGAAATGGAGAATACTAGTCAGTGAAGCAATCAGATCACATACAACATTTAGGATTAAGCTTACCATCTTCTACAGGCATGGTTAGTGGTACCCCAAAGCAATTACAATAGTATCATCAAAGATCACTGGCCACAGATCTCCATAACAAATAATAATTAAAAAGTTTTAAGTATTGCAAGAATTACCAAAAATTGACAGTGAGACAAATGCTGTTTCCAAATGTTGTTGGAAACATAGCGCCTGCAGACTTGCTTGAAACAGCATTGCCACAAAACTTGGATTTGTAAAATACTAAAAATCAGCAAAGCATAATAAAGTGAAGCATGAGAAAACAGAGTAGGCTTATATATGTACTCTCTGTGCTTTCTGCTCAATTTTGTCTATAAGCCTAAAACTGCTCTTAAAAAAAAAATCTAATTAAAAAAGAGGAAAAGAAACAATTCTGTATGTGGGCATTTGGCTGCCTCCTTCCAGCACCATCAGCCTAGTCAGAGCCTCTGCCCTCTCCTCCCTTGGAGCCCTGTGGCCTGAATAGTGCCAGCCCCCAAGAACCCTAGACTGGTCTCAGCTGACAGTTCTATTGTTTCTCTCTGAGAAATTGAGGACAAGTTGCTCATGATGGAGCCCCAGGGGGTGGACAAGGAGGTTCTGAGCTGGGTCTGCCAGAGAGATGCCAGGGGAGTGAGACAGGGTTTAATGAAATCAAAGGTAGTAAACTGAGCCCAAAGAAGGACCTGTTCCCTCCCCAGAGGCCTACTTCTGAGGATGACTTTGTAGACCAGAGATGCTCCTGGGGGCCATCTTGTGCATACGGTCTGAAGACAGAAGGCCCTATGAGTGAAAGAGCCTGAGTCACTGTGTCACCCTTAGAACAGGGTCGCCTAGTTTTAGAAACACTTGGATTGAACAGGGACATATTGGCTTCACAGAAAATCCATGAAATTATATGACTCTGCCAGTTCCAACTCATTTCTCCTGACTTATTAGGCTTGGAATCCAGTTCCATTAATATATTTGGGGAGACATTTCACTCCTGGCACCTGCCTGCCCAATATGATCTCACACAAAGAGAAGGAGCCTCAGAGAAGTCAGATCCCTGGGAACTTTGTGGGCAGTGCTATGCTTCCAATAGCAGAAAGAAGGTTTAAATTCAGAGAATTCACCCCACTCAGGGATGGGGTCCCTACCACTCTACCCTGACCTGCTCTTGGGTGCAGAAAGGGACAAGGCCTGACCCTCCTTTGACCTCCTAGGTTTGCCTTAGGGCCACATGGTTCTAGAGAGCCTGGGCTCCAGTCCTTTCCATCATCACCCCCAGTGCCCTTATAAGTGATACCACTTCCCATTTCAGGGCCAAGTTATATGGAACTGTTTTCTAGAAGCTAGCAGGACTCCTTCTCCCCAAGCCCAATTTTTTTATGTGCTGGTGGCCAGTCACCTGTTTACCTCAGAGACAGAGTACCCCCAAAAGTTCTGAGCCATTGATTAAGACTTACAGAACTCTGACCGTTGGAGGTGAACTGTGGAGTCTTCCACAGTGATGGATGGCCTGGTGCCTGCCATCAGATACATTTTCCAGTTGGTCCTATAGCACTGTGGGGTGCTCTGCTGGTGATTTCCAAAAGCTGGAGACACATCCCAGATCTCTACGAGTTTCTCTGGGAGATCCTAGTATGTACTCTCTTACTGGTTTTGACAATGAAGAGAAGACAATTTAAGAAGTATGAAGGTGCTAGGCAAATGTGTTTTGCCCATGCTGAAGTATGTGGAAAAGGTAGTGAGACTACCTTTGAGTGAGATCAATGACACAAGCTGATGAAACTCTATAGCTGCCCGAAATGGAGACCAATCTTCCCATTACAAACCTTGTGCTTATCAAGAATGAAACCAAACTGGAACAAGCTGTCACTTCAGAATACTATTAACTTTCTGAAAAGGTCACAAAAGAGCCAGCCTCCTGAACTTTCCCAAGTCACTGGTGACAAACCCATCTTAAATGCATCAGAGAAGAACAGAAAACAGCTTTGGAAGAAAATAATGATTTGAATGGAAACCCTCATGTTCCACAGGGTGCAGGACGACTTGCCCTAGAAATCGTGAGATGGAAGCAGAGACTCCAAGAAATGGAGAAAGGGGAAGAAAGGCTGGAGCAGGGGAACACGGGATTAAGGCAGGCCCTGCAAGATCAAGTCATCCAGTTAATACCGGTGGGTAAAAGCCTCCTGAGGACCATGCCCTGGCCTCATCTTGGAGATCATCTGGGTCATATCAACTGGGAACTTAAACAAAAGAGGGAAGCAGAAAATGACAATCATCCCATCTATTGGTCAGAGGGTGATCTGAAGGGTGTCGCTGATGATACTGATTCCAGTGTATCCCTTCAAAGAGCTGAGGAGAAAACCCAGGAACGAGCCAGACACCTGTGGGAAGAGAAGCAAATGGATGAAAAGTTTGCAGGACAAACAGCAAGTCCTTAAACAGAGGAAACATCTTTGCAGCCTGAAAATTCACAGCTTGAAAGTGAGATTCAGCAGCTGAAGCTGAAGTTTCAAATTCTGCCTAAATTATATCAAGAATACATCATTCAACTTCAAAGAAAATTGAGGAGGAAACGTACTGCTTAGAAATTGAGAAGAAACTTTCCAACATGTGTAGAAACATGAAATCCATGCATCAGTTTCACAGCTTCTACAAGATGACAGAAGATATGGGCAGAAAATTGGAGAGAAATGACTCCTGTCGAAAGGAGATGCTCTTCCATGAGAAAATAGCTCAAGAAAGCTGGATGGCAGCTGTGCTGACCCAGAGAAGCCTCGAGGAGCTAAGGAAAGAAAATGAGCGCAATAGGAAAATGTTGGCCAAAGGGGAGTCCAGCTTCCAGCCTTTCCCAGGGGCCCCTTTTACTCATACTCCTGCATGTGTGGCCCACTGAGTCCCAGATGTATCAGGGAGCCCCGGTCTCCAACACCCCCAGGAAGGAGAGCCAGGCCTCGAGGGCCCAGACATCCAGGGACACCTGCGGATTTCACTGAGCTCACCGCAGCCGCGACCTGAACTCCCACAAGCACAGCATAACATCTTCATGTGTTTTCTGTCTTTAAAAGTAATTTTCACTTGTCTCTTTTTGGTTTAGATACTGTTATTTAATTGATGCTTGAATTGCTTTTATTCAAGTAGACATAGCATTACAATTTTCAGGTAACATTTTTCTAATATTTATTTAATATAATCCTTATGAATATATTATTTTCACATCATCAAACCATATACAATTGGATGATACAAGTATTGTATTTTTATTTAAATAAAGGTCCACTATTACTTCAACCACTGAAATTTGGCATGGATACAAATACTTTTTCATAATTTTTAAAAACATTTATTTATTTAGAGAGAGGGGGATAGCACAGAGGTAAGGGTAAGAGGGAGAAAGAGAGGGAATCTCAAGTAGACTCCATGCTGAGTGCACTTCCAGAGATTTGAGATGTGAGGCTAGATCTCACTACCATGAGATCATCACCTGAGCCAAACTCAAGAGTTGAATGCTTAAGTCACTGTACCACCTGGTACAGTGAGTTATATCCACCCTTGGATATTAACATCTAAAATAATAAAGACTATTTTTGTATGACATGAGCATTTTTGAGACATACAAGCATGTATTAGAAGTCTGCACAAGTAATTTAATATTTATTTAAATGAATTTTTATTACTTTTTAAAAGCAATTGCAAAATACCCTAAACAACAATAACACATCATTCAAATTTCATAATATTTTTATTATATTAACCCTAAATTTGTAGATTAATCCCTTTTGGAATCTTCTCTGATAGATCAGTCAACTCTCCTGTTGTATGTATATGAGTTAGGTATCTTTTGTGTATATACAAATTGAGAAAGATATTTCTCATTAAAAATGTTTTTAGGGGTGCCTGGGTGGCTCAGTTGGTTGAGTGACTGCCTTCGGCTCAGGTCATGATCCTGGAGACCCGGGATCGAGCCTCACATCAGGCTCCTTGCTCAGCGGGAAGCCTGCTTCTCCCTCTCTCACTCCCCCTGCTTGTGTTCCCTCTCTGACTGTGTTTCTCTCTGTCAAATAAATAAAACCTTTAAAAAAAGTTTTTAAAATTTTGTAGTTTTCCTTATTTTTATATTATCATTTGTTACTGACATACCAACTGTAAGTGTCTTGTATTTGTATTATGGTGTGTGTGTGTGTGTGTGTGTGCGTGCGTGCGTGTGTGTGTGTGTGTGTGTGTGTGTTTGCCGTTAATGGAGAACTTTTATTTTACCCATATAAAATTTAGAAATGCCAAATAACAAACAGTATTTTAAACAAAAAAGTTTGGAAAAAATGACAAAATAATAAGAAATTTGTTGTAATAACTAAAATCCTCTTCCCATGAATCATCAAAGTTCTCAATGGCATTTAGAATGGTGAATTCTTCCAGCTTTTCAGGTAATTTGTCCATATACATCAGAATAATCAAGATCCAGGTAGCTTATAGCCTTACAAAATGTGTTTCTTGAATAACAAACCTTGAAAGTCAGAATTACTCCTTGATCCATTAACACAACAAAACTTAATCTCACTGTACGTTCCCACCAAAGTTCTTGGGTGATCAGGTGTATTGTCAGTGAACAATAATATTTTGAAAGGAATTTTTGTTTCTGAGCAATAGATCTCAACAGTGGGCTTAAAATAGTCAGCAAACCCTGTTGTAAACAGATGGATTGTCATCCAGGCTTTGTAGTTCTATTTATAGAGCATAGGCACAGTAGATTTAGCATAATTTTTACGAACTTTAAGGATTTTCTGAATGCTAAATGAGCACTGGCTTCAACTTAAAGTCAGCAGCTGCATTAGCCCCTAACAAGAGAGTCGGCCTGTCCTTTGAAGCTTTGAAGCCAGGCATTGACTTCTTCTCTCCAGCTATGAAAGCTCTAGATAGCATATTCTTCCAATATAAGGCTGTCTCTTCTACACTGAAAATCTGTTGTTTAGTGGAGCCACCTTCATGAATGATCTCAGCTAGATCTTCTGGAGAACTTACTGCAGTTTCTATATGAGAACTTGCTGCTTCATTGATGTTCTGAATATTACTTTTTTCTTAAGATTTTATTTATTTATTTGAGAAAGAGAGCACAAGTGGAGGTAGGGGCAGAGAGGGAGAGGAAGACGCAGGCCTCCCACTGAGCAGGGAGCCTGACTTGGAGATTGATCCCAGGACCTTAGGATCATGACCTGAGCTGAATGCAGACACTTGATCACCTGAGCCTCCCAGGTGCCCCTGGAGTTGACTTCTTTTTTTAAACCTTGTGCACCAACCTCTGCTAACTTCAAACTTTTCTTATGGAGCTTTTTCACCCCTCTCAGCCCTCATAGAACTGAAAAGAATGAGGAGGACCTTGCTCTGGATTAGCCTTTGGCTTAAGAAAATGTTGTGTTTGTTGGATCTTCTATCTAGACCACTAAGACTTTGTCCATATCAACAATAAGGCTGTTTCATTTTCTTATTATTCACTGGAGGAACACTTTGAATTTCTTTCAACAAATTTTCTTTTGCATTCACAACTTGGCTAACTGTCACAAGAGTTCTAGGGTGCTATCTTGTTTTTTAAAGTGCCTTCCTCACTAAGCTTAATCATTTCTAGATTTTCATTTAAGTTAAATAGAGGTATACCTTGCTTTACTATGGTTTCTGTGTCCTATGTCTCTCTTCTTAGGCCTCCCTCCTCAATGTAAGATGGAACCAATGCTCCAAAGAATTCTGAGAATCTTAAGGCCTTTGACAATTATGCTAGATCTACTGTGCCTCTGCTATCTCAATGGAAAAACAAAGGGTAAGTGACCGCACATCTGTTTATAACATAGTTTACTGAATATTTTAAGCCCATAATTGAGACCTACTGATCAGAAAGAAAGATTACTTTCAAAATAATACTGCTCATTGCCAACACACCTAGTCACCCAAGAGCTCTGATGAAAGTGTTCAATGATATTTATGTTATTTTCCTGTGTACTAACATAGGATCTATTCTGTAGCCCACAGATCAAAAATTAATTTTGACTTTCAAGTATTATCATTGAAGAAATACATTTCATAAAGTGATAGCTACCATAGATAGTGATTCCTCTAATGGATCTGGGCACATAAATTGAAAGTTTCTTGAAAAGGATTCACCATTCTAGGGGCCAGTAAGAACATTGGTGATTCCTGAAAAGAGATCAGAGTATCCATATGAACAGGGAGAGTTTGATTTCAACCTTAATGGAGTGAGTGGCTCAAGATCTCACTGGAGGAAGTAATTGCTGGCATGATGGAAATACCAAGGGAACTAGGATTAGAAGTAAGACATGAAGGGGCACCTTGGTGGCTCATTCAATTAAGCATCCTGACTCTTGGTTTCAGCTCAGGTCATGATCTTAGGGTCTTGAGATCGAGTCCCACATCAGGCTCTGCAATGAGCAGGAGTCTGCTTAAGATATTCTCTCCCTCTTCCTCTGACCCTTCCACTCCCTCCACCCCTGTCATTAACCTAACCCAACCCCTTATCCACCCTTGCTTGAGCTCTATCCCTCTTTCTATCTAAAAAAAAAAAAAAATGGAGCTTGAAGATGTGATTGAATTATTGCCATCTCATTATAAAACTTGAACAGATAAGGAGTTGCTTCTTATGCCTGAGCAAACAAAGCAGCTTTTGAGATGCTGTGAATATTGTTAAAATGATAGCAAAGAGTTTATAATATTCCATAAACTTTGATAGAGCAGCAGAGCAGCAACAGGTTTGAAAGAACTGACTCCAATGTTGAAAGTTCTAGAGTAGGTAAAATGCTGTGAAACAGAATCCCATGCAGTAGAGAAATCACTCATATTCATGAAAAGAAGAGTCAATCACTGCAGCCATCTTCACTGCCATTTCATTTTAAGAAATGGTCATCGTCATCCCAATCTTTAGTTACCAGCACCTTGATCAGTCGGCAGTCATTAATATTGAGGGTAAAACCTCCAACAGCCAAAAGATTGTGATTTACTGAAAGTTCAGTTGATGATTAGCATTTTTCCAAAAGAAATGCTTTTTAAATTCAGGTATGTACACTTTTTTAGACATAATGCTATTGTACACCTAATAAATGACAGCATAATATAAACATAACTTTTATATGCGCTGGGAAGGCAAAGAATTCATTTGAGTCAGTTTATTGTAGTATTTGTTTTATTGTGGTGGGTCTTGAACCCAAAGCTATAATAGCTCTCATTTATACATATACATAATAAGCCTGTCAACTTGGTTTTTAGTAATTGCTTTATGTATCTTTTAATAAGATGGTATAAGAAAAGTGTTACAATTGAAAATACATTAGTAATGTTTTTTATATTTACCTGATGTATTTACCTCTACCAGTACTCTTTATTTCTTCATATGGAGTTGAAACTCTGTTTACTATTCTTTCATTTCTTCCTACAAAAATCTCTTTACTATTTCTTGTAGAGTGGATATACTTATGAATAATCATTTTTAGTTTATTTGGGAATGTCTTAATTTCCTCTTCATTTTTCAAAGATGATTTTGCTGGATATAGAATTCTTAGTTGACTGTCCTTTATTTCAGCACTTTTTATATGCTGTTTTGTCACTTCCTGGCCTCTCTATTCCCAATGAAATGTCAACTGTTATCTTCCTGAAATCCCTTGCAGAAGATATGTGTCTTTCTCATTACCAAGATCATTTCTTTGTCTCTGCTTTCAACAATTTGACAAAGATATTTCTATATCTCTTTGTTTTTATTTCACATAGAATTCATTGAGCTTCTTGGATTGAGGAATTTTTTCCCCCAATTTGGGAAGTTTGGGGCCACTATAGCTTTATTTCTACTGTTTTCTCTTTCTTCCTCCTTCTGGGCCTCCCATTTTTCATATGTTGGCATGCTTAGTGTTGTCCCATAAGTCTCTGAAGCCTGTTATTTTTCACTTTATTTTCATTTTATTCCTCATATTGTATACTATTACTTGATTTGTCTTTGCTGACTCTTCCTTAAGTAATTCTAATCCCCTGATGAACCCCTCTAGTGAATATGTTATATTAGTTATTGTACTGACCACTACAGAATTTCTTAAAAAAAAAAAGATGTATTTATTCATGTGAGAGGGTGGCATAGAGCAAGAGACAGAATCCTGAAGCAGACTCCACACTGAGCACAGAGCTTGACACAGGGCTGGTTTCCAGGATGCCAAGATCATGACCTGAGCCAAAATCAAGTCATCCAGGCACCCCACCACTACAGAATTTCTATTTGGTTATATTTTGTATTTCCTAGCTCTTCACTGATATTTTTATTTGGTGATGCATAGTACTAATTTTTTTCCTGAATTCATAATGTATGTTTTCCTTTAGCTTTTTGAACATATTTATGATAGCTGACTTAAAATTCAGTAAGGCTAACATCTGAGTTTCCATAAAGTCAGTATATTGAATTTCCCCCATTCTGTGTGTGAGTTATGCTTTCCTGTTTCTTTATTTTTATAAATTTTATTGGCAAGTGAATATTTAAAAAATGTAACATGTCACTTATAGAAGCCAGAGTCCCTGTCCACCAGTGTTTGTTGTTGCTATTTGTCTTATTGTTATTAGTGCTTTTCCTTGACTATTTCTTTAAAGTTGGTATTCTTTATCATTTGTGGTAACTAACATCCGTTCAGTGAGCTCAGGGGTAAGCTAATGATTAGAGAGAATTCCTTCAATGCTTTGAAGAAGTTAGTCTCCCAGTCTTTCATGAGAGGCTCTGTTGGTCATGTCTTCAATGATCTGCTTAGCAGTCTACCACTCTGACTTAGCCTTCATTTCTGAATGTGCAGAGGCTGGGAAGGCCCTAAGCTTTTACCTCTGACTAGCATCACTCCCTCAGGCAACTGTGGTGTTCAACAATTGCTACTGGTTCTTTTTGGGTAATATTCTGCAGGCTAGGGCTGTTCACAGAGAGTGGTTTCCGAATCAAATAGACAAGCACTGAAAGTGGACTTTTTAGCAAGGTGCAGACAGTTCTCTATGGCTTTTAGGGACTTCCAAAATGTTTTGCCTACTCCAGTGCCTACTGCACTATTTGATTTCACAGCTATTGCAGTTATAAGACTATTGCTTTTCAAAGCTATCTTGTTGCTTGGGGGAGAGTGATGGGATTATGACAAGTCAAACAAAATTTTGTTATTAAAATCAGTTGTTTTTCTTGAATAAACATTTCTTGAATTGTTATAAGCCTTTAATTAATTTCTACAGTTCATATTGCTTGCATAGAGAAGTGAATTTTCAGAAGTCTTTACTCAGCCACTTGGAAACCAAGCCGTTTCATTTCACTTTTGATGATTATAACATAAATTAGTTCTGTTTGTATATCATGATAGCCTTTACAAAGGACCCTCACATATGACTTCTTTGTGTCCTTTAAAATTTTGATTTATGAAACATTTTAAACAGGAAAGTAGAGAAATTAATATATTGGTTATTCTTGTACCCACTTCCCAGATTTAACAGATATAATATTTTGCCATATTTGCTTGAGATTTATTATTTTTTAAGGAAAGAAATATATTTATTGTCTTTCATTTTCCCCTTCTAAAGAGGTTGCTCCTCTCTTGTGGTTGACATGTGTTAATGCTAGACATATTTGCATATTTTTGCATATGAATCCATAAACAAAGTATGTATGTGAATATATCTATATAATAGTTTTATATCCTCTTTAAATAATATTTTTATTTTACATATTTCATTTTGAAACTAGCTTTTCTTTGCTTTTTTATTATCATTTTGACATCTACCTATGCTGATATATGCAAATCTACCATTTAACAGAATGATAATTCATTGAATAATCAAATAAAATCGATGTATTCAGTCCTATACTGATGACAGTTTGGCATATTGGCTATGAATGTGGGCTGTAAAGCCAGAATTCTTGGGCTCTGATCCATATTGAGTTACTTCTTTTCCTCTGTTATTTTGGGGAAATAATTTAAGTGCTGTGCCTTCATTTACTTATATAACAATAGTACAAGTCACACAAAGTCATTTTGAAGATTAAATTACATAATACAAATGAAAAGCTTAAAAAGCATTCTTGGGAAATTATAAGTCCTTGGCAAGAATTAGCTTTTATTACAAATAATGCTGTAGGGAACAACCTCATGTGTATCTCATAACATTTCTGCATTATAGCATATGAAATATCCAGCTCAAATGGATTGGACCAAGGTACATTTCTATCAAGATTACACATACTCTAATCACATATTGGTGTAATTGGACAATCAGCCTGGGAAAAGGTAGTTACCATATATGAACTCAATAAAAAAATAGTTTCCAGAATATATATTTTATGAAACCTTTTATAAGTTGTTTAGAAAACATACACCCATTTAAAAAATGCAAAAATAAGTGAGAACGGAAAATTCACTGAAAAGGAAATTCTCAGGACCAGTAGAGTCAGAGAGTCTAACTGAATGACTGGTAGTTGGAAATCTTGTAAGTAAGTGACCAGATGTAGCTTTAATGCACTTCCCCCCAAATCCACCACTAGGCGATCTCCACTGCTACATTTTTTTTCCTTCTAATTAATCATGCAATTACTAAATCTCTACTTCTCTAAATGATGCGGAAAAGAAGTGTTTCCCCCTGCTTTCGGTGTGTCCTTATATTTAAACAAAACATTTTTTTTTTCTAAGAACATTTTCTCTGAGCTGAAATTAGCTAGAGCAACTTGTAACACATGGTGTGTTATCCATGGATGTGTGCATGTGTTTAAGAAATCTGTGTAGTTGTTTCTACAAATGTATGAAGGTAACAGGTGTCCAGGCACACATGTGGTTTTCAGAGCTACTGCTGGTAAAAGAGTTGATGTAAGTGATCTCCTTTCAGAATAGCAACACAGCTAACACAGCTATTTATTTCAATTCACATTTACTGAAATAAAACAGAAATTTGGCAACTTGGTTGGAGCATCCAGAAGTTCGTATGCTCATGGGCTTCTGATATATAGGTGGGAAAGACATTTTCTATCTACACTTTGACATTCTATGTTCCAAAAGATTTTTATTTTAACCCCGGTCTTAATTGCCCTTCAGTATAAGAATTAATTGTGTTTTCCACTAAAAGGCCAGTGCAGCTTAAGGTTGCTCTAGGGTCTTGGCAGCAAATGCATCTTCTGTAAATGGCTTGATTGCCGTCTGCAGAGAGAAGTGCTGGGAAAGATGTGCTTGACCGAGGCTATACATTACAGTCCAATTAGTGTGAAGATCACTACATGAGTCTTTAACTTTATCTAGTAACTGTCGGAATCTCTAATAGAGACCATAGAGAGAGTGGAGAGGAATTTAGAATCTACTCTTCCTGCCAGCCAGAAGGGTCATGCCTTTGGCTATATGCCAAGGGACAACCAGGGGCACTTCCCTCCATTTTTCTGCACCTCCCCTAATGCCTCTATTCTTTCTACCATCCAAATTAAGAGGGAAACAAAATCCAGAACCTTCAATGTATGTATTCATACAGACAGTACTAAGTATAAGAGCAGTTCCTAGCAAGGGGTCTGGGAACTTGGTTGGTATTTCAGGCTATTTGTGTTGGGTTATTAAAAGTTGGCAAGGCTCAGATCCATCAGTTAATAACAGGAATGGTAATTGTATTGCCTTCATAGAATTATTAAAATTATTAAATAGCATCTTGATTTAAAGAATCCTAACTGGCAAGTAATAAGCAATTTAGTATTATCACATTATCATTGAGTATTAAAGGAAATTAATAGGCTCCAAAGTCAGGATACCCAAGCTAACTCATCACAATAATTCTTTATGCAGTCTTATAAAGTCAACTTTTTCTTTACAGCTATCATTCCCCTCTAGTTGTTGGACATTTTCTAAGCCCACTTGAGTTCATTTCTCACTTTGTGATAAAGATTTTATTATAAGAGTTCTCTGACCTCCATTATGGTGGGACTGGCTCCAACCAAGCTATTATTTATGAGGGTTACTTGTCAATACCTCCTTCTGTTGGTGATTCCCCTTATCTCCCTTTACTAAAGGTTGATGTTCCAACTGGACAGCCATTGGAGACGGACACATCCACCTCTTATTCCTGGTCTCTCCATGCCTCTATCTCACAGATCCTCCCTATCTTATTTTATCTTCTGTTGGATACACATCTTCTTCTACTAAGAATAGGGTGAGGATGTATGCTGCCTCATATGGAAGGGTTTAGTAATTCCCTTTCTCAATTGTTTCTCCTCTGAGAACAGAACCTTCCCTTCTCTGGCACCTCCAGAGTCAAAGAAGGAGTGGAAGATTTGAACCAGACTCCAGGTGAGTTGCAGGATATCAAACACTTCTCTGGGTGCACATACATTTCTGGGCAAAGGAGACTACTTAGTAAGCCAGCACACTTCTGCTCAACAGCAAAATTTGGAAGAGTATCTTTCTTGAATATACTGACCAAAAATCAGTTGTGTTTGCTTTAAATCTGTGTATTTCAGGTATATCATCATTGCAAACACATTATTTTAATGGATATATAAATGGATGAAATATGAATATAAGTCACTGCTATGAAAACTAAGTTGATAGTTTTGGGGGAAAAAGATGAAGGACAATCATTGTCTTAGTCATCTAAGGCTGCTCTGGCAAAAGCACCACAGACTGGAAGGATTAAACAACAATTATTTATTCTTTACAGATCTGGAGGTTGAGAAGCTCCAGGTTGAGGTATTGACCAATTTGGTTCCAGATGAGAACCCTCTTCCTGGTTTGCTGATGGCTTCCTTCTCACAGTGACCATGCATGGCCAGGAGAGAACAAGCTCTTTGTCTTTCCTCCTCTTCAAAGGACACTGATCTCATCATCATGGTTGGACTCTCATGACCTCATCTAAACCTAATCATCTCCCAAATGTCCGACCTCCACATACCATCACATTAGGGGTTCAACATATGTATGGGGAGGAGCACAAACATGCAGTTTATAATAATTATTAAAACTATTTCTTGGGAAGTCAGTAGGGGTGATGAAACTATTGGGAAATAATAGTAAAAACAAAGAAAGACTCTGCCCTTACCCTTGGCAAGCTCTTTATGTTATTGCACCATTTTAAAAAGCATGAAACTGAAAATCTTTGATAATATATTTAGATGTAGTTTATGTCTTTCTTTCATTGGGTAGTTTCCATGGTTTAAGATGAAATAAGGTGTTTTATGTAGATATGTGTATTTTTATGATTTTTTTAAAATCACCTAAAAATAATACTAATCAGAGAAGAGGCTTCCACAAAACTGAAAAGCCAGTTAGAAGTCCTGGAACCCTTGAGAACCTAGACTTAGGCCCCCAGCAGTATGTACATTCCTGCCCTCTCTCCTCTACTCTCCCACTGAGCCAAGAGGTCACATCAGAGGACAGCAGGAGGAGGCCAGTATGTGGCAGGGGCACTCGAAGACATGAAACCAGAGAAAGGAGGCAAGAAAGAGGTAGAGTAGAACACTGGGAGGGGAAGGAGAAACAGAAATAAGGAAATCAAGAGAACAAGGGAAGCGTTTTTGTTTTTGTTTTGCTGGAGGGGGAGCCTTTATTAATTAAAAGCGTGTGTGTTTATAAACTCACAAGAAAATTATGAAACATTAATGGGAGTTTACTGTAAGTTAACTACCACTGCATAGTCTTATTACATAAGAATCTTTTTTCTTTTATCTTTTTAAAGATTTTATTTATTTTAGTGAGAGAGAATGAGACAGACAGCACATGAGTGGGGGAGGAGCAGAGGAAGAGAATCTTCAAGCTGTCTCTGAGTTGAGTGTGGAGTCCAATGAGAGCCTCTATTCCACAACCCATGAGATCATGACTGGAGTTGAAGCCAAGTGTCAGAGGTTTAACTGACTGAGCCACCCAGGTGCCCCAAGAATATTTTTCCTGATTGAAAGAAGAGAGTCTTCCTTTAATTCACATGTCTGAAAGCCCACTCATTATCACAGGCAGGGAATAAGCACTAGATCTGATGTTAATTGTTCAATCAAGGAATAAAGTTCCACAAATTATAAAAGAAAATTCAGCATAGTGAACAATACTGGTTATCCTTGGTCTTGGCTCTTAGTAAGGTCCTTGAAAGTATTTCAGGGGATCTCTTTAGAATCTTCAGAGGATCACCTCCTACCTCAAATACTAACTCTCTTGGTCAATACTTTTTCCCATATAATCTTGCTACCTTTTATTTTCAGTGCTGTAGGAGTATAAAATAACAGAGATTAACAACATAGTGAATTTCAAAATATTTTATATCCTCTAATACATTATGGAATTGAGAAAGTAAATATACTCATGATGATAAAATTCAAAAAAGATCTCCATACTGTCTACAATGGAAAATTACAACTATAAGTAATTCAGGGGCTATACAGATGAGAGATGATGTATATAAATTGTTTGCCATACAGAAGGTGCTCAATAATGTTAAATATCATTATCGCCAGGGTTCTGTAAGCTTTGTTTCACTCTCTTGGGAGATTTACACATATTTTTAAATATTATTTATATGGAAAAACACTTTCCCAAATCCAGGTGGCCGATTTATAAATGAGTTTCTGAGATAACACATTTGCACACAGTAGTACATGCACTAATGGGTATGGAAACTCAACCTGCAAATGGTAGGAGAAAAGAAGCAATGCCAGGATCTCATTATTAACCTCATCCTTTTACTTCTGCATTCTCCAGAGAGTGACCTGAATTTGAATGTGGGTAGAAATGCTGTAACTTTAAGTTGACCAAAAAAAGAACAGTTCTCCGAAATTGTTTTATTTAAGGGGTCTAGGGGTTAGGAGAGCAAATAAGAAAGACCAACAGAAAATGAGTCAAACTTATTCCCAAATAACTATTTATAAATAGAACCACTTAACCCAAGAAATAGTTAAAGATAAAGGCACAATGATATGTATTGTATTTTTTAATAGCAAGACAAATCTAAGTGCACAGCTCTGGGGGAAGGGGGCTAAGAAGCCTGATCATGATGCCTGTGTACAACCCAAGGCTCAGCAGCTGATAAAAGTGATGACAGAAAATTGCTACAGGGGCGCCTGGGTGGCTCAGTTGGTTAAGCGTCTGCCTTCAGCTCAGGTCATGATCCTGGAAACCCTGGATGGAACCCCCTCACCAGCCTTGATCTCCCTGCTCTGCAGGGAGTCTGTTTCTTCCTCTACCCCTCAACCCATTTGTGTGTGCTCTTTCTCTGTTACTCGTGCTCTGTCTCTCAAATAAATAAAATCTTGTTAAAAATGAAAACTGCTATATTCTGCTTTTTGCAATTACAGTGTGTCCCTGCTATATTATAAGCTCTGTGAGCGTGTATGTATTTAAAAAGCCATACACAACATGTTCACAGCCATTACTTCTGAATATTTAGATATTTGGTAACTCCCCAAAGAAGTTATTTTTTTTCTTACCAATACCTCATTTTCTATATAGATCCTATAATTTATAATTACCAAAGGAACTACATAGTTATACTTCATTTTGTACTGGTGTATGTTTTCTTTCTCCTCTAAGGAAAGATTCATTAGAAAATGAGCCAAGACGGGGTTAC
Source organism: Spilogale gracilis (assembly GCA_004023965.1). Classification (NCBI taxonomy): domain Eukaryota; kingdom Metazoa; phylum Chordata; class Mammalia; order Carnivora; family Mephitidae; genus Spilogale; species Spilogale gracilis. Next base: position 228,772 of record PITA01000493.1, read on the forward strand.
ACAATTGTGATCTCCAGGGTCCTGGCAGAAGAGAGTTTCCTCCTCCCACAGCACCACCAGAAAATCAAACTCCACAGAAAGCAATGGATTCAATGAAAGCATTATTTTGTTTTTGCTTTTTTTTTTTCCCCAAATTGCAGCAACTACCATATAAAGGAAAGAGTTTCAGATGGATTTTTATTTATTTTTTTTCTCCCAGATCATTTCCAGGCTTTCTTGTGAATTTCTTGCACCTAAGGGGCCTGGCCCAATTTCAAGTTCCCTGCCTTCCTACGCTGTGAGCTCATGGCTGGTTCTCAGCAGTCAGCAATGGCTTCTTGGGGGACTCTGATCCTTACCCGAAGACCACCGGACACCGCCCCAAACCGCCCAGAAATGCTGGGAATTTAAATCAGAGTCTGACCCAGACAGGTGCTCTGCCTCAGGAGGCTCTGCATCTTCTCACTAGTCTCCAGAATAGTTTGTGGAAAGTCCCCTTGCCCTCTCCCCCAGCTCGGGTATGCCATCTGCCCTCAGCCCAGACTTGGTGGCCCCAGCCAAATTTAGATGCATTAATACCACGTGCTGTTAATGGATGGTGCCAAAAGGGCACATGGCTCATATCTCCCTCGGCCCTGCTTTGTTACCCCTGCCAAGCACTCGAGGCTGGGAAGAGAGCTGTGTCACTTCCGCTCAGCTCCTACAGCAACTAAGTACATTCTTAGGAGGACATCAATCTTGGATGCCAAAGTCTGGCCATTTGCATTGCAGATAGCCGACCATGGTGACATTTTGCCACTGGGAGCAGAAACTGAGGCATCCTCCTTGGTTAGGGCTATGTGCAGAGAAATTCACTTTGTAGTCAATTGAGTGCAGAAGAAAAGAAAGAATAGGATGGGAAGAAATTGGACCAGTCTCCTTTTTGAAGGACACAAAGAATATTGATTTTTTTTTTAATATTAGAGGCATAGTCCTTTTCAAAACCCTAGCTAACTCTTTCCTCCAGTAGAGAGATCAGTCCTGTGGATCCCATTTCCAATCCAACCTTGACCTGCTTCCTGGCCTATGTCTGGTCTCTTCCTGACTGATAACTTTTCTGCCATTTTATTCCTTTTCTCTTCTGTGCTTATATGCCATTCAGATCTCTTACTACTTTGATTCTCTGGCATTTTTTGAATCTTCAACAAATGACATATACCCAAAATCAGAATAAACATAGAAAACTGCTGTGTGTTTTTGAGAATTAGTTTGTTTGTTTGTTTATTTATTTATTTTTAAGATTTTATTTATTTATTTATTTGACAGAGAGAAAGACACAGTGAAAGAGGGAATAGAAGCAGAGAGAATAGGAGAGGGAGAGGCAGGCTTCCCACTGAGCAGGCTTGATCCCAGGACCCTAGGACCATGACCTGAGCTGAAAGCAGATGATTAATGACTGAGCCACCCAGGTGCCCCACCTTTTTTTTTTTTTTAAACATAAAAAGGGTTTGCACTTCATGCAACTTAGCTATTATTTTATTAGTAATTTATTAGGATAGTTACTCTTTGGGGGGCATCTGGGCATCTCAGTTGGTTAAGTATCTGACCCTTGGTTTTGGTTCAGGTCATGATCTCAGGGCTGTGGGATCCAGACCCATTTTGGGGCTCCAGGCTGGCCTGGGAGTTTGCTTTCAACTCTTTCCCCATCTCTCCCTCTTCTATTCCTCCCCCTTATCGCACACTCTCTCACTGTCTCTTAAAATAAACAAATAAAATATTAGGAAAGAAAAACAAGAAAGGATAGTTACTATCCTAGGAGGCAGAGTTTTAGTGCAAGAATTTAGTTATGTCATCAGAAAGATCTGGATACTTATGTTAGCTTGACTGCTTGACGTCCATCCCAGCACCACCCATATATAAAATGGCGATAATAATAGCACTTACCTTCTAAGGTTGTAAGACTTAAACGGGACAAGTAGTAGGCATAAAAAGCTTAGCCCAGGGACTTGTGAATACTAAGGACTAATTAAGAATTGGATGTTGTCATTTAATTATACATTGACCTGCTGGATAGACTCACGGTTGTGGATTTGGAGTAAGATGGGCCTGGTTTGGGTTCCAGATCTGCCAGTAGCTTAATGTTTATCTCAGACTAATGTATTTATAAACCTTTAGAGACTTCCCATCTGCAAAATACAGGTATTAAATTACATCCAATATGGTTGTTTGAATGCTAAATGAGATGACTTGGGGCTGAAACCTGTTAATTTCTTATTAATTCATGTATTTCAAACTGTATAAACAGTTCCAGAATTTGGGGTCCAGTGACAGTATTCTCATTTTTTTTTCTATTAGCACTCTTGTCCTATTATAATGATTCTCAGAATCATTATAGACAGAATTCTGTCAAGCTGTCAAGAGTTCCCCACATGCTTTTGAGGATCTGTGAGGTCAGTGCTATTTTCTTTAAAATAGCTAAAATAAGATTTGCCTTTTTCACTCTAATTTCCTTACAGGCATACAGTGAAGTTTTCCAGAGGCTACATGAGATGAGATGATATCATCACTGTGATGTAAGATGGGATGAGGATTGTCATTTTAAAAAAGTTTCATAAATACTTACTTTAAATGTTTTCATTCTAATTCTTTTTTTTAATCTTATTTATTTATTTATTTATTTATTTATTTATTTATTTTTAATGATTTTATTTATTTGACAGAGAGAAACACAGCCAGAGAGGGAACACAAACAGGGGGGAGTGAGAGAGGGAGAAGCAGGCTTCCTGCCGAGCAGGGAGCCCAATGTGGGACTCAATCCCAGGTCTCCGGGATCATGACCTGAGCCAAAGGCAGTCGCTTAACCAACTGAGCCACCCAGGCGCCCCTTCATTCTAATTCTTAATATGAGAAATATTGACAGATATAATCCATAAAAAACAAAGCATCTTTGAGGAACCTCAATAATTTTTTAGGGTGTGTGGGGGGGTCCTGAAACAGAAGTCTTTGAAAAACCCTGTCCCATTAAATTGAAATTTGTTTCTTTAAAAAAGAAAAATATTTTATTTATTTATTTGAGAGAGGGAGGGGAGAGAGAGCATGTGCACAAGTGTGGGGAAGGGGCAGAGAGAGAGGGAGAAGCAGGGTCCCCACTGAGCCAGGAGCCAGATGTGGGGTTACATCCCAGGAACCCAGGATCATGACATGAGCCAAAGGCAGATACTTAACCAACTGAGCCACCCAGGCATGCCCCTTGCAATTTATTTCTATACACATCTTTCCACTTGGAGAGCCTTAAAGGCAAATGCTGTTATCAAACTTGGAGTTTCTACTTCCTGGGTCTGTTCCTATTCTCAGTAAAGGTTAAGTAGCTCTGTACCCATGAAACAAACGAGCTGGTATTTATGTTGGTGTTACATGTCTCCGATCTAGAACGTAAGCTTATTAATTTGCGTGTTTCTTGTGTACCTTGTTTTCCTCTCCCTGTGGCATCCAGTTGTTCTCCAGATGAATCAACTGTCCAGAGACTTGTGTATGATCCCGGGGCAGCCGCTCTGCTTTCCCAGGGGTGGCTGGACACCAGGTCCAGGCTGACTGCCTAGCAGTCCCATGGAGCTCCCTGGTCTTGGGTTCTTATTCAGTAGCAGCCACAGCCCTGCCACTTGTGGCCCTGACAGCAATACACAACAGCGGGTTCTGCCAGCTTCCCCTCCTCAGGAGCAGTAGGAGCCGCAGCATCCTTGCGATAGCTCTCTACTCTTCCAGAAAAATGAAGGCTCATTGTCTTCTCCTTCAGCCTGTTTTCCCTGACATTCTTTACCTAACCAACTCCCCTTGTGCTTAGCTATGAGGACCGTCCAGCAATTCTGCATCTTTGCCTACTTTATCCCTTCTTCCTGCTCCTCCCGTCCTTTGACGCCTCCTAGCAAATCCACCTGTTTTTCAAAGTCATTCACTACCAGGTCTCTGTGGAATGGTCAGAACCAGGGTTCCACAATAACTACCACAATTTATCTAATAAAAATCAACTGTAGTGGGCATGTTTATGTCTTGCCATCTCTTATAAGCTCCTTAAAGGAAGGGATTATTTCCCACTCATTGTTATCAAACACTGTACAGCACCTTTAATAGGAGATCACAAGAAGTGCTTGAATCTCTTTCATCTGAAGCTTGATTGCACACTCTAGGTGTTTTTCCCATATTGTTAGACTGTCTCCTTTGAAGATTACAGGGAAGGAAAGATTCTTATTACACATATGCTGTATGAAAGCAAATTACGTACTCTGAAACATTTCCAAAAGGGGGCGAGAGACCATTTTTATCCACAGGGGTTTCATATGTGTCTGACAATGAGCATCCCAGGGTTGCCTGTGGTGGCCTGGATGTTCAAGAGATAAACATGCATTGGCACCAGCTGAATGCAAAGCTCTGTGCTAGGGGCAGGAGTCCCAAAGCTCTAACCATCTGCACATTCAAATAGCTTGGTTCACTTACAGCCAGAAGTAAACCACCCCGTCAGAATGACTGGCTCATGAGAAAGATGCTGAGGAAGGCAAAGAAGGTTTTCAGAGCCATGCCAGAGCAAGGAGGATCTCGTACACAGCCTGAAAGAGTTTGACTTTCTCTTTATTTACAGCTCTGTAAAATAATTTGACAGAATCTGGTGGGAACTTCATGACTCACGAGGGAATGGATTACAGGCTCACAAACCATGGGTCATCAATACTTTCCCCAGACCATAAGGCTGATCGGAAGAAATTCAGCCTGAGAAAGACACTGCTTTTCATGTTCAAGTCTACTTCGGCAAACTGCATTTGATGATATCCCTGAACTTTCCCCAAATTAATAGCACGATTTAATACTGCTGGTTTTCTGGAGCCTATCACGAGCCCTCAAGGCTGTGAAGCGAGGCAGGAAATACCCCACAGGCAGGCCCGTCTGGCACGATTTCCAGACTTTGCAAGAGAATCTCAAACACTTTTATTTCTCAGGGAAATATAATATTTCTCCCTCAGCTCAAAGTTAGTTCTTTATCTTCAAGTAACTATAAACAAACATAGTTTTGGCAATCACCACTGGGAAAGATAATGCTGATGCAGTTATTGAAAATTCCACTTTTACTCAGACTTTTTTTCCCCCAGAATTTCACAGCTGTTTCTTGTTCCCTTGCATTTTTCAGCTGTACTGCATTTTATTCAGCTTTAAATGGGTAAAGCAGAGACTCTGCTTTCTTTGGAACATGCCTTTCTGTCTCTGAACTAGAAGCTCTGTTTTAAGCATTAAGACTCTTGGTTCCCAATTTACCAGTTGCTCTCCATTTAAAGAAGCAACAATGTCCCCAGGGAAGTTGAGTAAATGAGGTTATACTCTCTACAATTAATGAAACACATTAATATCTTTACACTTTCCTGCACTCCTTTTCCCAAATTTTTAAATAAGGTTTCCAGGCATCTCTGCTTTATGCTGCAAGGCCAGAAGAATGAGATTGAATAAAAAGGACATAATGTGCAGTATCTTATACTAAGGGGTGGGGGGCAGAGAAACCATTTAATAGCATTTTTAGTCCTGTATGCCCTTTCTTGATGAATTGTGTTGACCCAAGACTAAATTGGCTTAGTAGACTTTTCTTAAAGATGTAACATGCTAATATGCTTTTATATTAAACATTTAATTTAATTTAATATATTTGCTTGATGCTCTATCTGGACTTATTGTGGACAATAGTTCCCTTATTTCTCAGAGTAGATTGCATCTTGGTAACATCAGGAAGCAACAACAACAAAATAGCCTAGTGCAATCAATGATAACATTGTAATACTACTGCAAACATATGTGCAATTTAAATTATATACATGCATTAAAATTAGGAAATGCATCCAACTGTTAATACTATTGTGTTATTAATGGATAAGCCAATTACTGCTAGTTACTATTCCAGTTCTGACTCTTGCGTATTTTTAAATTTTTCCAGGGAAAGCTTATTTTACTTTCAGACTCAGAAAGTAATACATATGGATTTAAAAATTCAAAATAGATATAATTGAAAATTATTTATGTAAACATTACCTTGATCCAAAAACTGATTGTAGGCAATTTGAGACATGGATAGCCATAAAATTCATCTTTTGATTAGTTTGAATATTAAAAGAGTTTATTTCATACAGTCATTACATATTTATTGTGAATCTACTCTGTGTTGAACATTGTGCTAGAACAATGGTCTTCATTTGGAGTTTCTGGTTAAACACCCACACACAAATGCACATGTGTACACACAAAAGATTAAATTTGTCCCATCAGCAGATTTACTTTTGTTAAGTCTGTTTTTCTGATGCTAATACTAAAATGGGTTAGCCCTCTCTAAGCACAAATCTATTAAGGGGGTAAAGACAGTGGCTTTGGGGTAAAAGTAAGCTCAGGGCATTAGCAGTTGAAGCTCTTCAAATGCTTTCTTTTCTATACCAAAAGCAAACCAGCGCAAACTCTGTTGCAGAAAGTATTGCAATGATTTACTACCTCCCTAATTCCTCCTGTGTTATGATGCAAGTGTTTGACCCTTGGCGTGTGAGACATGATGTCTTTCAGATGGAAGTCAAGATGATCATTACAGCAACCAGCCTCTATTCCACCAGTGCAGGATGGCTGGCAGTTCTAACAATCCTGGCGGCGCTCCAACCTAGGAAACCACGTGCTACCTCTCTTGAAAAATTTCTTGAAATTTCAGCTAAAGAAGTTGCTTTTCTATGACCATCCCCATCCTCTTGTAGTGCCTCACACAGAGAGCTGCCAGATTCCTGTTGTGTCACACTCCAGACAGGACCAATTTCAATAACATGTCAAAACATGTTGATGTCATTACAACCATTATTTGGGAGTGAGAGTTCAAAAGGGCTAGTTTCAATGGCTACAAAAACTTTCAAATTATTCATAGGGCTGACTGTAATGGTTGCTTTGTGATGGAGGTTGAACTAGTTTGCAAATGGCTTTACCAGTAGTTATCTTGAATTTGATTTAACTTGGCCTAAGTAAGTGTGACCGATCATGTTTTCCTTTTGCCCAGTACCTTAAAACTTTAAAGGACTGTCATCTGATGATGAGAGTAGGTAGTGCTCGAATTGTTGAGCTAACTACGCTGAGGCTAGAGAGTTTACATAATAGCTTGTTCAAGTCGCAGCTCAAGGGAAAGAGTCTAATTTTCCTCCCATTACCTCAATTCCTATCTAGTTTCACGTTCCAAGAAGGCTTGGAACAACTTCGTAGCACTTGACTAGCACCTAACACTTTCTTAGGTCCGAAGAGGCGCTCAGTAAAAATTCTGAAATAATGAATGGAAAGGTGAGTTTTAAACTCCACATCTCCCATTAAACGAAGATTTCTTAACCTGGGACACATTCTGCAACCCCATGTTCTGGGATCTATAATCCTCTACATTAACTTTCTAATTCTTTCATGGTTCTGGAAACCAAGCAGCATGAGCATATTCTGGACTGTCTGTAAACTAAGTTCTGTCACTCAAATTCAGGGCTGTCACTTGCATTTTTTTTGTTGTTTTGGATATATTAAACTGAAATAAGAGCTAAATTGCATCTGAGTTTATTGTTTAAACCAAAGTGTTTTAAGGATGAATGCCACATTTATGTTGGAGACAGACGTATTGAGTGGATCATGGCTTTATGGAAAACAGCACACTCCATTTCATTAGCAGTAGGTGTGATGCTAAAAAGTACAGAATATTCTGTTCTCAGTTGAGGCAACAATTGAATTACATGCTTATTTAATGCAGTAATCAATAAGGCAGTACCACCAACGGTATCTTCAAGTGACCAAGAAAGCCTTACATATATAGCAAATGATTGATGTTTAGGCATTGGTTATGTGTAGCATTTTGATAAAGTTTGAGTTTCGATAACCCCAGAGTAGCAAACAGAGTCTTAGAGCAATTGTTTTATATACCGTGCATATATCATTATATGACATACAAAATCGGTAATGATAATCCTGAAGTTAAAATACAGACATGAATTTAATGCAGAACCATACCCGAGACTACATATTTCCATTATGTACCTCAACTTTTTAGTTTTAGCAAAATAAAATCATCTAGTATATTAAAAATAATACTGTACTGGACTTCGCTGGCCTTGTGGTTTTGCATTCATTTAATACCCTTAGAATTCTTAGAATTTGTAGTTATAAGGCCATTACAAAGATAGTGATTTTGTACTTAGTTTTATATTTGTATGTATCTAAGTAATATTATAAAAAAACATGTTAAATCAACACTATGTCCTTTGAGGATTGACTTCCTTAATATCTGTGTATGTATATATACATAAAGAGAGACTAATTCATTAGAGAAATGATTTTATGAATTATATGTTATATATAATTAAATACACTATATATACATATTTTATTTATATATATATATTTGTATTTATATATCGTATATATTTTAAGTTATAATCATATATTATGTATTTAATATATACAGAGTTTATTTTTTTAATGAATTATAATTACAAAATACCCTCAAAGAATTCATGACATCATTGCTGGTGTTCACAAAATGTGTTTGTATATGCATGTATATATAATAAATTAATCTTATTGAAATGAAATTATATACTTGCAACAAAATAAAAATATAAAGGCCAGAATGTCAAATTAAAACTATTGGAAAATAGCAGAACTACATTTTTTTAAGTCCTAGATATTTTTTTTTTGATTTAACTAGCAAAATTTCAAATTTAAATAAAATAAATTTAAATAAAATTGAGAAAAAATTAGTCTTGCCTAGTATTTTCCTTTTTTAAAAAAAAAAGATTTATTTATTTATTTGAGAGAGAGAGACAGAGAGGGAATGGGGGGAGGGGTAGAGGAAGAAGCAGGGAGAATCCCAAGTGGACTTCCTGCTAAGTGCTTGGAGCCTGATGAGGGGCTAGATCTTCCCACCTTGAGATCATGACTCAAGCTGAAATGAAGAGTCAAACACTTAACCAACTGCCCCACCCAGGCATTCTATATATTTTCAAATACAGGGCACTATCTTTCACTTCTGGAATGATGTTTTGAGAAAAATTAAATGTATTTTGAAAATTAATAGCATTTTTGAAAAATGATAATCACTAAACAATATTCTGAAGAACATTTTACAAATTTTGGTGGAAAATCGTAAATAGTTATTGTAAATAATTTGAGCAATAAAGTAAAAAGAATAAGTAAAAAAAAAAAAAAAAGAAAACTTGAGTCCCACCACTCAGAGCTGCCATTAATCATGTAGAAAACATCTTTTCGGACATCTTACACACATTTTTCTGTATTATATACATCTACATTATTATGCACATATATATCTTTAGCTAAAGCTATTTTTAGTTAGTGGAAAAAGTGACTCAAGGAACTGAATCAAGTTAATGAAACCTGTAACATCGTCTGACTATGGAAGAAGAAAACATAGAACTATGTGGACTATGCAATTACAGAACACATAGACTATGCAATTGATTACTGTAATTAAATTTAACAGTAAAGAAATGATTGTTATGAGATATAGGAATAACAATACATTTAAACAAAGACTATAACGTGAGTTTTTCCCACTGGATCTAACTTATATTGAGCAATTATTATATTCTACTTTAGGAAAGCTTGACTTTATAATAAAGTAAAAGAAGGTAGAATGGTGTTTCTACATTATCATTTTAGAAGCTGCAGTGAACTACATTATTTGATTGTATCTCTAAATTAATTAAAAAGTCTGTTAGGGGCATTCTTAATAAACCTGGCCAATTTTTAATTCAGGTTGACACTGCTGAAGATACAAGTATAATTGTATTGGTTCAGAGTCTGCCGATGATCTGATATCAGTCTCCTGCATATGTTCAAGCAGAGTGAAACCTCATTAATTTAGACTTCTTCATTTGAATTTCATGACAATTTGAGCAAGTTATGGTGTTTTTCATTACTTAGGGAAAAAAGTTCCCAACAGGGAAAGAAAACATTACCCCAACAAGATCTCAAGGTTACATTATAAAGTATTGAATAGAACAAATAATTTTCAAAAATTTAGCATTACTCATATGCATAAAAATATAGTGACTATGCACTGACAGGATAACATCTACTCCTTTTTTTTCAAAAAAGATTTTATTTATTTATTTGACGGAGAGAAACACAGAGAGAGAGGGAACACAAGCAGGAGGAGTGAGGGAGGGAGAAGCACACTTCCTGCCAAGCAGGGAGCCGGATGTGGGGCTCTATCTCCTGTCTCCAGGATCATGACCTGAGCCGAAGGCAGTCGCTTAACCAACTGAGCCACCCAGGCACCTCAATATCTACTCTTAAAGTATATCTAATATAACATCTGATTAGAAATACTTAGTATAAGTCTTTCTTTCTTTCTTTCTTTCTTTCTTTCTTTCTTTCTTTCTCTCTCTCTCTCTCTCTCTCTCTCTCTCTTTTTCTTTCTTTCTTTCTTTCTTTTTTTTATCTATCATCCATTATTTATCATCCATCTATCATCTATCTATCATCTATCTATCTATCTATCTATCTATCATCATCTATCATCTATCTAATTATCTTTCAACCCCTCTATGTAACTCTTAGAATTCACATCTTCACTAATTTAGAATGGTATTGTTTCCTGCTTTCATATTCCTAGTATTTAAGTGATGGAGAAAATGTGCTATAGAAGTTGTTAAACAAGCCATATTTATATAAATAGTATTCTATTAGGTGTAACAATATGAAAAATCAACTTAGTATCTTTACATCATGGCTTGAAAAGTATATTACCTTAGAAGTTTCAGTTACCAAATGGTTTATATTCATGGTTCTCAACCAAAACTCATTTTGCCCCTCAAGGAATATTTGACAAGGTCCTAGAGACATTTTTGGTTATCACAACTGGAGCTGCTACTTGTATTTAGGGGGTAGAGCCCAAGGATTCTGCTTAACAGTTTACAATGTACACAACAGTCTCCCAGGACAAAGAATCATTCACCCCAAAAGGTCACTAGTGCCAAGGCAAGTTTTAAAATTTTATTTATGATTGAATCACTTATTGATAAAATTAAATGAGTCCACTCCATGAGCTGTCAAATATGGGAATGACCAAAAGTATTAGGCTGGCAATTTTGAGGTCCACTAGAAGTCACCTACTAAATAAATATGAACTGGTCAGATTCTATGTTGAAACCATGTTGATTGGACCAGGCTTTCATTATAGTGCTGTACATAAGCAGAATCTGAAGCCAATGTATTAGAGGACTCAACAAGTTTTTGAGAAAACAGAGCCTAAGGCAAAGCTTAAGGTGGTAATACTTTATTTGGGAGGTGCAAGTCCACGTTGACGAAGTTGAGGAAAAGAAACGTAAGCCAAGAACAAATGTGAGCTGATTCAAAGTGAGACCTTCTAATGCCAGCTGCTGCTTAGTGATGAGCCACTGCGAGGGACAGCAGTTGACTCAGCAGGCTTGAAACACTCCAAGGTAAAATCTCAGAGCAGTTTTTTCAAGATAGGAAAGATGGATATTTTCTTTCTGTCATTGACCTATATTGACTCCATGATGGGAGTTAACCCCCTCAGCACATTTGTGATCGGCAATATCATTTCCCTTCTGTGGTTTTTAAGGATGCCAGACTCCGCACTCTGTTCAAAGTCTGACCATGGCAGGAGAGTCTGGGTGTCCAAACATGTGTCCGCTTGGTTGTTGTGGTATTTAGTCCACGTAGAGACAACTCAGGGAATATGGAGAAACATACAGATGTGTGTCTGATAAAGTAAGTCCAGTAGTCATTTGACCTGCTTGTCAACTATTTCTAGTTATTTCTCTTCCAGGAACATGGTGGGGTTATAGTTCTTGCTAATTGTGTTGGTGGGATGGGGCCATGTGTCTAGTTCAGACCGAGAAGAAATAAGTGTTGCTAAGTGATCTAGTAGACAATGTAAGATCTTATAGAGTTCTGTCTTTCATGGTGACTCCCCAGCAGCTGTGATAAACAGCTCCTGTCACCCTACTACCGGGACCTACATTGGGCAGGTAGCATAAAAGTGAGAAATTAAGCACTGTTATCCTTTAAACCATGCCCAATTCAGGGTTATTTGTTATGACAGCGCTAGCTAACCTGTTCTGACTGGTCACGTTTACTGTGTAAGTCTGAAGTTGACAACAGTTAAATTAACCTACATGATCACCATTCAGAAAAAAAGAATAGAGTCTATAACCAAATGTCTTCAATTTTACTTCATCATATCCATTCCCCAACAGCATAACAAAATTAGACAAAATAAGGCAAAATTGAGCATTGGTTTTCAGTCCTGGTCATGCCTCATCTGAAATCTCTCCAAGGAGCAAGGCAAATTTTAACAGCAACGTACAAATCTGGCCAGTTTTCACTCATGCTTGGCGCTGCCACAAATGCTTGAGTATGTGATTCCAAGCTCTTTCTAATGTTGCCCAGTGGCCTAGTATCTTCCTGATTGTCCAGGTTCTATTAGTAGTAACTGTCAATAAGTGATAAAGCAGTATAGTTATTTAATATTGTTGGCTGTGAGTATCAGTCTTCATGCACACTTTTATGAAACATCTTCTATGTGCAGATATGGCTAAGCATAGGGCATACTAAACTGATCAAGACACAGCCTCCCTTGTCATGCAGTTCACAATCATTTCAAGAGACACTGCTTGATATAAACAAATAGGAAGTGGGCTCACAGTGGTTTTTAATGTTCAGAAATGAAGGGCATTAAATGATGTGCACTGACAGTAGGTGTGGATGTTCATGATAGTTATCATCTAATATGCATCCTATGAATTATGGTACCAGTGTATGTGGTTCTAATCAATGACCCCTCTGGTTTTTGTAGACTCTCTTTCTATGGGAGCATAGTTATAATAGTTGTATGTGCTCTAACTTGCATAATCCAGAGCATCTTATCATTATGGGATTCCTTGGCCTGACCTTCCATTACAAAACTAGTAGAGAGGACCCAGAGGTGCTGACCTGTGTTGCACATGTTGGAAACATTCATTTAGCATGCATACTTTATTGTGGCACTGTAAGTACATAACAAATGTACTGAAATAGCTGGGGGGAAATTAAACATTTTGCATATTATAAATATTCCAATTTCTCTGGGTAACTGATGTTATATAAGTATCTATAAATTCTGACCCTGATAAGATCTCCAAGCAAAACTTCTGTGGGTCTGTTTCTTGACTGGGGTAAACCCTGGGAATATCTAACAATTTTATGGGGCTTATTTTAACACTGAAACTCCTATAAGAAAGGTATATCTCAAGAAGCTAAAAACAGAGCTACACTTTGACCCAACAATTGAACTATTAGGTATTTACCCTAAAGATACAAATGTCATGATCTGAAGGGGACTGGCATCCCAAAGTTTATAGCAGTAATGTCCACAATAACCAAACTATGGAAAGAGCTGAGTTGCCCATCAATACATGAATTGATAAAGAATAAGTGGTATATAGCTACAAAGGAATATTACTCAGCCATAAGAAAGGATGAAATCTTACCATTGACATCAACATGGATGGAACTGGAGGGTATTATGCTGAGCAAAATAAGTCAATCAGAGAAAGGCAATTATCATATGGTTGCACTCATATGAGGTATATAAGTAACAGTGAGAGGATCATAGGGGAAGGGAGGGAAAATGGAATGGGGAGAAGTCAGAGAAGGATACAAACAATGACTCTTGACTGGGGGGAAAGGAACAAGGCTACTAGAGCAGGGGTTGGTGGGAGGATGGGGTAAATGGGTGACAGGCATTAAGAAGGACACGTGATGAGATGAACACTGGGTGTTATACTCAAGTGATGAATTACAGAACTCTTTATCTGAAACTGATGATGTCCTATATGTTGGCTAATTAAATTAAGAAAATAAAATAAAATAAAATGAATTGCCAAGGGAAAAAAAGGAATGGTATTTTTGAAAGGGATAGAAAACAAATAAGTTAGAGGCTCTGTAGCAAATTGCAAATTTGCAATAAATTATACAAATGGTAAATGGTTATGTTTTCATTCTTTACAGTAAAGGTGTCTTTCAATGCCATCTTTAGAAAATTTTTGGTTCTTTCAGAGTATGGCGTGAACTGACAAAATTCTCATTTTCAGGGAGAAACAATTCCCAAATGAATTCTTCCTATAAAACCAAATACCTTAAAGCTTTGAAAATAGTCCTTTTGTCTCCTTTAACTTCTAAAAACAGCTTGGGGGATAAAAAAAGGAGGTTATTTGGCAGAAATCCAAAGGTTGAAATATTTTCGGTTGAATGCATTTTTATTTCTTTCAAAGTTTGGCCATGTTTTCTGAAAACTACATTGACCTTTGTAAGAGGGGCAAGGGTTGGGGAAAAAAACAAAAAATAAAAAGTAAGGACTAATTTCAAAATAGTCTCTATAATATATGGTATAATCTTCTGAATAACATATGTAAACAAAATGCTCATATGGTGCATTGATGCCATGGTTACATGAAACAGAAAGATGACACACTTATCGATAAAAAAGACAAGAGGGAATGCTCTGAGATAAGAATATCCAAGAGAAACACACATTTGCCATTTCAGAGAGCATCCCAGTACACCATATGTAAAAGCAAGAGCCTAGGGCCCTGGGTTTATTAGCTGTCCTGCTAACTGTCTCTGGAATAGTGAGGCAGGTTAAGTAAGTAGCCAAGAGCAAAGGATTCTTATCTGTTGACTAGAACATTAACAACTCCATTTGGTGGGACTGACATAGGAGGATTCATTAATTAGTGTTTGCAAAGCACGCGAGGATGAAAAGGTCTAAACATTAATGATAACCAATTTCACATTCTCCAGCAATGCCTGCAGTGATTTCTGCATGTAGGGAAATGAGAGAAATGAGCTTTCATATTGCATTAACACCTCACTTAAAAGGTGACTCTTTAGTGGATTAAACAGAATACCAAATTGGAAACTGGGAGACAAGGGAGTTTACTATGGTATTAATTATATACAGGGGGTATTTTAATGATTGACAAATGCAAGAGAGAAGCACACGATTTACATATATCTCTGAGTGAAGTTTGGTCAAATCATTTAAAGAACAAGATTTTATGCCATTTGACCCCAGAGACTTTGGGTAATCATATGGACTTAAGTTTTAAAGTTGTCTATAGAGAAATTATTGGCAATATCTAGTTATTAACAAACTACTTTTTCTTTGAAAATAACTAGTATTGGTTTTGTTCTGTTTAATATAGTAAATTTTGAATTCAAGGGCAAGAATTACAAACATGGGGTTCTATTTTTTGTTCCATTCAAATTAATTTTTAACTTAAAAGTAGTGGGTTTACCTCCCAGGATGCCAAGCATGAAAGTGTCATAAGTTCTTTCAAGTAATTTTTTCAGCATTAGACCATATGTCACCACTGAGGGGACCCACAGAAAGGAGCACAACACTGACTTTCATGATTTTATCATTCACCTAGCTTTATTTAGTTGGTAACTGAAAGTGAAAGGTTTTTCTTTTTTTTTTTTTAACTAGACAAATGTGTCTTAAAGTATAATGGGTTTCAGCAAAGAGCTCTCTTGCCTCTGTAGAACTTTTTCTTTTAATTATGTGGAAAATTCTATTTTGCAATTGACATCCATCCATCAAGTATGTATAAATGGAAACCAGTGAGTTTGGTAGGAAAGCTATACATGTTCAAATTAGCATTCACCACATTGTGCACAAATCTTATTTGGGTACCAGTAGAATCCCACTGGAGAAAAGACAGATTTGTGGATGGCCAGAGCTATTACTGTAACATCCCTTAGCATTCCACAGAGATAAGGGAGGAAAGATGACAAATCGCCTTTATAAACTACCAGAGAAATGAAAGAAAAGGACACAGTTTGTAAAGAAACCTAAGTCCTGGGGGTCAGACCAGACCTCAACACACATGACTCACCTGGAATATGCTGCAAGCATCCGCAGATTAGTGCCTTCAGTTTTAAATGGTCAGATCATTCTGCATTTTAATTGGTATTTGAAACATATACACCTACTCATATGATAAGGACTCACAGAATTTACCTGCTTGCTATAGAAGGAAAAGAAATTGGAGCAAAGGAAATGTATGTTAGAGATTTGCTTGCCTACCAGTCTACAGCTTAGAAAACACCAAAGGAAAATAATTTTATGATATATATATATATATATATATATATATATATATATATTTCTCTATATATATATCTTGCCATACTGAGTGACTAAATGGTAGCTGTCATAATGCACCAGTTAACATGTCCAATACAAGCTGATCGTTGAGTGTCCCTTGGGAAAAGAAGACAGAAACATGACAAAGAACAAAGAACTTGGATCAATAATGCTTGGGGAAATAAGACAGAGAAGGTTATTTACTTGCATTGATCCACTGCTGCCATCACGTAAACTTGGCCTGTTTTTCTTTTGTTAACCTTTAAGCCTGAGTATACTCAGAGGCAACCAGGGAGCCAACTAACAGGTGTAGATTAAGGATCGAAGGAGGTCACCGTACCTCTGTCACCACCAGGCACCCATGTAACAACATCCCTGAAGAAATTTAAACATCAATAGCCATAATAAGGGCAAATTTATCAAGCCCAGCCAGCTCTAACTGGGAGCCCGCCTGTGTCCAGCCGGTTTGCCCTTGCTAAAGCTCAATTGATTTGGACATTCTTTTACTAGAGTTGATTATCAATTGTGACATAGCAAATTTGTTACCTTCCAAGTGCTGAGCGTATGGTGGCTATTGGAGTCTCTGAAGTGAAAACACCTGGGCTTAGGTTACCCCTTACTAGTGAAAAGAGAGAAGCAGGGGGACAATCTTACTCTCATAAGCACAGGCCAGAGGGGCTGCCCTTGGTTGCCGTCCCAGCTGCTCCTGGAGAAGAAGATCCTCCGAGGCAGCAGGAAGATGGGTTTTCTCAAATGAGCTCAGAAGACCTGATGAATGGAGAAGGTAAATGCCCAGTTGAAGGCCTGTTTTGAAGCTGGATCATTAAGGTCATACTCATGCCATTTCCTCTGCCTCGAAAACCTTTAACTGTCCCCCCTCATGTCCCAAAACCAGACCTATCTTCAAGGTATAGTTTGGAAACTGTCTGTCCCCTGAAATTTACAATGTGAAGGATATTCTTATCCATCTCACCACCCTGATGAATTATACGCATTTTTCTATCATAAACTCTTCAAATTCAAAAGGTTGGTTTATGTATTTCTAGATCTCCTAGATCACCATCCACATCTGTACCAGTATAAAGCCTATTTCATAAAACTTGCTGGTGAATTAGTGAATAAATGAATAAAGCAAAGCAATAATTCAAATGTAGGTAATAATTCCAAACTGGATGTTAAAACTTAACATCAGGACCCTTCAGAGGCAAAACCACCTACCAGGCAATACACATTCTGTAGCTTTATTTGCTTTTCCAGGGCTATATTCCACTCCCTGGTACCTCCCTCCCTATTACCAGCCACAACTGTGGGCCTCTCTTCTAGGTGCATGAGTGATAGTCATAATTCACCATCACCTTCTTACAATTTGGTGTAACTCAGTTATTATTTCTTTTGAGGGTATATATACTTACTAGTATTTTATTAAGAACTTTTGCATCTATATTCATGAAGGACATTGGTTTATATTCTCTCTCTCTCTCTCTCTCTCTCTCTCTCTCTCTCTCTTGAACTGCTTTAAATAAAGCTTTTGGTAATAAAGTAATCGACTACCCCTTTATGAAACCTCATATCCATTGTTTTTTCAGACTTATAGAGAACTTTCACATATAATATCTTGTTTCTTAATCCATTTAGGTTGCTGTAACAAAAATACCATAGACTGGATGGCTTGAAAACAATCAGAAACTTGGCTGGCAAGTCCAAGATCAAGACACCAGCAGATTCAGTATTTGGGGAGAGCTTCCTGGTTTATACATGCTCATCTTCTTCTATGTGCTTACGTGACAGAAAGGGCAAGGGAGATCTGAGGTCACTTTCATAAGGGCACCAATGCCATTCATGACTTAAGCACCTCTGAAGACCCTACCTCCTAATACTATCATGTTGGGGGCTAGGATTATAACATTTGAATTGTGGGAGAGAGACACAAATGTTCAGCGCATAGACACGGTTGTATGGTCTGAGCAGGACAGGCATAATCACCTCCGTTCCACTGCTAGAGAATCTGGGGCTCACATTGTTAGTGGTTAGTCCAGGGTCACCTAGCTAGGAATTGAGATGGTTGGGACTGGAACCCACGTCTTCTGACTCCAAACCACGTGTTCTTGGATATCCTTTATTTCTAGTCTATATCCCCATGGTGCTATTTCAGGCAACATAGAAATTACTTAAGAAAAAGTAAGATTTATCCTTTAAAAGATTGCAGATGGAAGACAAAGGGGAGCAGGCATGCATTAAAGAAACTACAAGTACTCATTGTTCTCTCTTACTTTCCCACAAGACCCATAAGGGTGATGGAACCCCATTCAGGAAACCCGCTCAGACCAGCCTACCCTACCATATCCACAAAGGGTACGTAGTTAACAATTTGCAACCACCCGAGCTTTATAATGTATCAGCCACTTCTTACCAGAGGCTATGGAGGAAACTGGAATCCCCATGAAGTTCCAGGAATGCCGGCAGGGTGACCGGCATAGCCAGCATGCACCAGGATTTGAGGGTTCAAGGGCAGTTTTCAGCCCCACCCACTCATAGCCCTTCATTTGTGGAGAGGGTCTGCTCGGTAGAGTCCTCATTAAGGCCCACGGTAGTCTCTATGGTGTCTGGAAAGCAGCTGTGTTCCCCACCATGTGTCCTTTCCTGAAACACATTGCTTTTTCAGTCCACTCTTTCCAAGCCTGGTATCCACATCAGCAAAATGAAATAAATGAAAAATCCCAAACACCCTTCTAATGAGCACTAATTGGTGTGTCTGCTGATGAGATCTGCAGAAAGGCCAAGAAGGGAAGGGACCTTCAAAAACAGACTCCTTTTTCCAGCTAACTGTAGGCCCCCAAGGTTGCAGCAAGTGCTAGTACCTGTGGGGACAGCTTGCATTCCTCTTCCCTGGGCATGCTACCTCCTCCAGACAAAAGCTACAGTGTTGTGCACTGTCCTAAAGGGCTTTTCTAAATGCTCCATTTTCTGAAGATAGCAGAGAGCAAAAGGGAACTCTTCCTTGTCAGTCTGGTTGGGTTTGGTAGCCAAATGCAAGGGGACATACTATTCTGCATAATAGAGAAACCCAGTTCTGCAAGATCTGGAGAGGAAAAAAGTAGGGAAAGCATTTCTAGGGAGATGGAATAAAGTGGGATTGAGTGAAATGGGATCAGACCTGAGTGAGTTGAGCAAAGTGAAGCTCAGCCATGCCCTAACGGAGTTACCTACAAGGAGAAGACAGGTATCACCCACTGCGTACATTTTTTTCTACTCACTGTAAATTATAAGCAAGAAAAATAAAGCATGCTAATAAGATAACAATGAGAGAATGGCTTAAAGCAAAGATTTCGAGAACTTTTGTCCGAGGAAGAGACATTAAAACCTTAGACATGAAGAGGAAATAAGAGGTAGCCAGGATGGGAAGGGAAGAAGAAGGGAACAGAGTACCTATCTATTTCTAAAAGATTTTATTTTTTTTATTTTTAGAGAGAGAGTCAGCGGGGAGGAAGGGGAGAGGGAGAGAATCTCCAGCAGACTCCCCACTGAGTGCAGAGCCTGATGCAGGACTCAATCTCAGGACTCATGATATCATGACCTGAACAGAAACCAAGAGTTCAGCACAGAAGATTAGCAGACTAAGCCACCCTGGTGCCCCAGGGAACAGGATATTTAAAGTCCTCGCAGCAAAAAAGAGCTCAGTGAATCTGAAAAGCTGAGGAAAAGCCACTGTGCCTGGGGTGTCCAGAGGAGGGAAAAAAAATGATGAGAGTGCTAGTCTTCATCAGGCAAAGAGCTAAGGTTTCGTCCCATGTGCAGCAAGAAGCCACTGATGTATTCAAAGTAGTTTGATGATATGACCAATTTATATTAAAAAAAAACAACAAAACCTGCCCACTCTTTGGAGATAAAGGCTGCCAAAATACAGAACAAGGAATCAAATAGGATAAGGCTATTGACATAATCAAGCAGATTATGAGGCTAAGGATGTAGGTTGTATAAGCAACACAACATCCACATATTCATATCTTCCCTATGTGGATCCAGACTGAAAGATAACAGTATTGTTAGGGAGAGAAAACAGAGTATTGTATACTTTGACTAATAGGCTACACATATTTCAAGATCATAGAATATATATTTCAAGATCTTTATATATAATATATAATTATATATACTATATATAATATAAAATTACATATACTATATATAATATAGTATATATTGTGTAGTAATAATACTATAGATATTATGTATATGTATATGATATATATTTTGTTTATAATATATTATATAATAATATAGTTAGTATATGTATATATCATTAACAAATATGCATTTAATATATAGTATATCATATATGTATATGATATATAATATAACACATATGTAATATATAATATATTAATTATGTATATGATTTATATTGTATTAATAAAAATATACAGCATAAGTTTGACCCCACAGGCCCACTTATATGCAGATTTTTTTCAATAAATACAGTACTATAAATATATTTTTTCTCCTTATGATTTTTTAAAATAATATTTTATTTTCTCTAGGTTGCTTTATGAATAGAGTACACAGTACATGTAATATACAAAATATGCGTTAATTGACTATTCATACTAGGATAAATGTTCTGGTCAACAGTTAAATTAATAGTTAAATATTTGGAGAGACAAAATTTTACAGGGTTTCTTGACTGTGTAGGGGCCAGTTGTCCCTAATCCCTGCATTTTTTAATATATATACATATATAATATACTCGTTATATATTATATATAGTTATATATAATTATAAATCTTGAGATGGAAAAATAAGGAGGGCTATCACCAGGATGGTGACATTGGTTGTTCTTGACTTCACTAGGCCTCCCAAGAACAACTATTCAGGTACAAAACACTCCTGAGAGAATCCTAGAATGCAAGGGTGAGCTTGAGGCATCCCCTTGCAACACAGAGACCAAGACAGACTGTATTAAAAGGGTAAGAGGAGCCACTACAGACTGACCACATTGCTCCTCCCCAGGCCAATGTGGCACCATACAGAGAGGTCTCCTTTGAGTTTCTAGTCCCTCCATTGGAAAAAGAGAACATCCAGGGTGTACAACCAGCCACGCCCAATTGTGAGTTGCTTTGTGGGAGTTCCTACTCTGATTTCACCCCATGGAGACTATATGGGTATCTGTCGAGCTCAACCACTAGAAATCTGAACATGACCTAGAAGGGAGGAAGGGCTTACAACAACCAACACAAAGATCTCAGCACTGACATTACAACTGCAGTGCCCAAATAATAAGCTCAACCAGTGCTTTTGCTCATTGCAAAAGTCAATGCACTCTGACCAGGGAACTTAGTGGATTGAAATCCTGATTGAAATCCTCAAAAAACTTTTCCTAGCCCCAGAGCCCAGTTTGTCCATACTCAAGTAAAGAATTCAATCACTCACCCACTGTGGAGCATGTCTTCCAGCCCCATTTAGGCAGAAGGGCTGGTGAAAATTCTTGGAAACTATACTGGCTCAGTGGAACTAGAGCTAAGAGGTGGGCAGGCAGAGCTGATAACCCCTAGGGCAAAGCCAGTACCAGGTATAGAACATTTCTGTGCTATTGACAGACTGTAGGATTAATTTATAGTCCAGGCTAAGGCTAGCTCTAATCTACTCCTACCAAGAGAGACTGTTTGTGAAATTGAGAACAGCCTAAAGCAGACCCGTCCTTTCCATCTAAGCAAGGATGCTGAAATAGCTGTGGGGAGTATATTTTGGCCCCATCTGACCAGCAGCATTAGTAGGTTGTGCTTCAGTGAAACTTGAGTCAGGAGGCAAATGGACATAGCCTATAACTTGCAGATAAAAGTCAGTGACCCTGCTTAATCAGGGAATTTGAGGTGCAGGTTAGCTTGGGTTAAGAAAACAAACAAAGAGCTTTACCAGCTGCTGCACTATCTCCTGCTGTACCTAAATAGGAATTCCAATTTGTAGTCCTCCTCATCACTGAATACAGCTTTTAGTCTGTCAAACTAGGGAACATAACCAGAACACATGATAAGTTACATAGCCCACTCAACAGCCCTATGCATAGTGGCACCTAAACAATGAAACAGCCTATGGCTTCCCTCATCTGCAAAGCAAAACTGGTGGTCTCACCAGACCAGGGAATTCAGTGTACATTCTGTACTGATTTGTGTCTCAAACAACAAGTTGTATAGCCCCTGGGCCTGATCCTTCTGCCCTGCCATGCTTTATCTATTGTTGAATATAGTACCTGGCCCCAACTAGTAAACCTGACTAGAAAACCATGCAAACACAAACACAGAGCCCATCTTACAGACTCACTTATATAGGGAACCAAGCCAGGAGTCCTCTAACAGTTCTTCATCCCTGTCCTCAGAACACAAACAGTTGCCTCACCCCAGAAATAGGCCATAATAGCATCCACCTGCCAAAGGACATTACCAGCAGATATACCCAGAAACAAACTGAGCTGAAACCTGTCTGCTCTGAAAACTGTAAGACATTGATGAAAGAAACCAAAGACATAAATTAGGGCAAAGGTATCCTATGTTCATGGATTAGAAGATTTAATATTGTCAAATGTCAATACTATCAAAAGCCATTTGTATATTCATTGCAAGACTTTTTGAAAATCCAATGGGATTTTTTATAGAAGTAGAAAAAAGCTCCTAAAATTTATATGGAATCACAAAAGACCCCAAATAACCAAATAAATCCTGAGAAATAAAAACAAAACAGGAAGCATCACACTTCCTGATTTTGAGCTTTACTGTAACTCTGTAGTTATCAAAATTGTATAAAACAGCCATAAAACAGATGACTAGACCAATAAAATAAAATCAGGAGCCCACAAATAAATCCAGACATATACAGTCAACTAATATTTGACAAGAATACTCAATGAAAAGAAGGTCACTCCTCAGCAAGTGGTGTTGGGAATATCAAATATTCATATGTAAAAGAAGGAAATTGGACCCATATCTTATACCACTCACAAAAATAGATGAAAGACTTAAGTGTAATACTTGAAATCATGAAACTCCTGGAGAAGAGAAAAACAAAACAAAACATAGGAATAAAGTTCCTTGACATGGGTCTTGGCAATGATTATTTGGTAATGACACCTAAAGCATAAGCAACAAAATTGAAAATAAGTAAATGGGAAAAATTAAAAATAAAATAAACAAGTGGGGCTACATCAAACTTTAAGACTGAATAGACATTTCTCCAAATAAGATATTCAAAAGGGTAATAAGTACATGAAAAGATACTCAGCACCACTAGTCATGAGGGAAACGCAAATTAAAACCACAATGAGATATCACTTCACATCTGTTAGAATGGCCCTCATTAAAAAGACCAGAGATAACAAATGCTGGCATGGAGGTGAAGAAAAGGGAGCCCTTATTCACCGTTGGTGGGACTCTAAATTGTTATACCCACTATGGAAAACAATATGTAGGATACTCAAAAAATTAAAAATACAACTGCCATATAATCCAGCAAATCCACTTCTGGAAATACCTCTAAGGGAAACAAAAACACTAACTCAGAAAGATATCTGCATCCCCATGTTTATCTCATGATTATTTACAATAGCAAGGACATGGAAACAACCTAAGTATCCATTGATGGACTAATGGGTAAATAAATAAATATTATTAACATTAACATTAAATAGTATTAATAATATTAATCAATTAACAAGTAATTAGTGATAATAATAATTATTAATTTAAATTTAAATATATATACATATATATGTATACAATGCGATATTATTCAGCCAAAAAAAAATGAAGAAATCTTACCATTTGTGACAACAAGGATGGACCCTGAAGGCAATATGCTAAGTAAAATAAGACAGACATAGAGAGACAAATACTATAAAATCTTACTTATATTTGGAATTTAAAAAATACCAAATTCATAGAAAAGACAATCACACTTGTGGTTATCAGAGGCAGAGGTGAGGGAAGAGGTAATTGGATGAAAATGGTCAAAAGATACATACTTCCAGGTCATAAGATAAATTAGTACTGGGGGTGTAATGTACAACGGGGTGACTGAAGCTAACACTATTGTATGATATATAGAAGAGTTGATGAGAATAAATTGTATGAGCTATCATCACAAGAAAACACTTTTTTTTTGCTTTTTTAAAATTCTTTCTTGTCTTTTTATTGTATATAAATGAGAAGATGGATGTTAGCTGGATTATGCATACAAATCAAGCCACCATGCTTTGCACTTTTTTTTAAAAAAGATTGTATTTATTTATTTGACACAGAGAGAAAGATCACAAGTAGGCAGAGAGAGAGGAGGAAGCAGGCTCCCTGCTGAGCAGAGCCCATGCAGGCCTCAATCCCAAGACCCTGAGGTCATGACCTGAGCCAAAGGCAGAGGCTTTAACCCACTGAGCCACCCAGGTGCCCCATGCTTTACACCTTAAATGGATACATACAGTGGTATATGATAATTATTTCTCAACAGATAAAAGAATATAAATACTTTATATATATATATATATGAAATAACAGGAAGAATATGATTGTCAAAATAAAGAAATTAAGTCTAATCAATAGGAAGTTTAATGGATGACATAAACAGACTGCACATAGCTGAAGAACCATTTTCATTTTCTGTGAACAGAAAACCAAAGGAACTCTTCCAGAACATAGCTCAATGAATGAGGGATATGAGAGAAAAGCAAGCAATATAAGAGATGCTATGACACTCTACTTCCCCTCACCTCACTTCTTGGAGAAATCATTCCAACCCTTCTAGGTTATATTAAGTGTAGGGAGAGGGGTGCCTGGCTGGCTCAGTTGGTTAAGTGTCTGAGTCTGACTCTTGGTTTCAGCTCAGGTCATGATATCAGGGTCATGATCTCAGGGTCATAAGATCAAGCTTCATGTCCAGTACCCTACTGAGCAGGGAGACTGCTTAAAATTCTCCCTCTCCCTCTACCTGTGCCTTTCCCCCTCCCAGACTCACATTCTCTCTCATATATATATATATGTATGTATATATAATATATATATTAAATGTAGGGAAAGTATATTATGCAGAGAGCTGATATAGCTGCTCTTATCTCACACCAACTCAACCTGGCCTATGAGAAAATGAGCTTCTTTTTTGTCATTTCAAAGTACCAGCCAGGCAGAGCTGCTAATGCATCGAAACCTGACAAGAAGCATATGGAACCACAGGATTACTTATCTACTTTGGATGTGACTAAAGTCAAGAGGAGAAAAAGTATAAGTGGTATGCACCTGGGAATTCTCCACTCAGGTTCAATTTGACCATTTCATGCTTGACTCAAATTATTTCCTCCTGACTTTGTTTTTGGCCTGTAGAACAAATCCATTCCACACTCCTTCCAAAAGTGTTTCCCAAAATGCAACAGAGCAGAAAACAAATGGTTTTGACTTAATTATTACTTATTTTACATATGTTATTTTCTTTTTAAAGAAGATTTACTTACTTAATTGACGAAGAGAGAGAGGGAAGACAAATGTGTGTGAATGAGAAGGGGCAGGAGGCAGAGGGAGAGGGAGAGAGAATCCCAAGCAGACTCCCCACTGAATGCAGAACCTGATGTGAAGCTTGACTTCATGACCCTGAGATCATGACCTGAGCCAGAATCAGGAGTCAGACACTCACCAACTGAGCCAACCAGGTGCCCCTACATATGCTATCTTCTACTTACACTGTCAATAGCATGCAATGGGGATCTTCAAAAGCCATGACAGGTCACATACACACAATTCAGGCTTTGCTGAAATGTAAACCTCATTTGGTCAAATCATTCTATTTGTATGTTGCAGGCACGAGATTCAACCCAGACAGTCTGTCTGCCAAGTCTGCTCCCTTAAAGACTGAACCACACTGTGGACTAGGACAGGGTTTCTCAACCTTGGGATTGTTGACATTTGGGGCCAGATACTTGTGGAGGCTTTGAACTATGAACTGTACAATGTTTAGCAGTGTTACCGCATTATACCAACTAGATTCTGGTGGCAGCCCTTTTTAGATCTTTTGCCAAATGTCTCCGGGGTGGGGTTGGCAATTTTGCCTCTGGCAAGAATCACGGAACTAAAGTGCTCACCAGAATCCTCAAGCAAGTATTACACTTAGGTGGACTATTAAAACTATTCATGTCTATGCATTCTGACTGACATGATTCACCATTGCTGTAGATGTCCTCATCAATACAATAAAAGAGGAAAAATTCATGGAAAACATGCAAATCCATCACTATTTCTGTGAATAAATGTGTTGGCAAAAAAATGTTAAAAGCCTTTATCTGATGGCTTCTATTTTGTCTTGATAAAGTGCTAAGAGAATCCATCCACAGAAGGAATGGAAGAAAGAAAGGCAAGAATGAGAAGTCTGAGGAGAGAGAACATGAGACAGGTCTTAGGAAGAGGGGGAGAGCACATTAACAAGACAAAACACCTGGGTTGTGTCTATCAACCTTGGTTGAGGTTTGATCCTGATGATTTCATAGTTTTACTTCCTAAAGACCTCAGCAGAGATTTCTGCCAGATTCTTACGAATGGCCCCACCAGTAATCACCCAAGGAGCCCCTAATCCATCTCCTTAGCATGCACATTTATTCCAGTTACCTGAAACCTGCCAGCTGCTATCATTTGCCAGATTGCAAATAAAAACTAATTCATAAATATTATCACGTTTTATAAAATTCAATGTTTTACACACATGCTGAGTACACAAATTATGACTTATTTTGGAAAGCTTAACAATGTACATCGGAGGGCAGAATGTTTCTACCATTGACTCGACAACCCAGTTTCTAGGAATTTTTCCTAATGTAATAATTTCATAAGTGCAACAAGACATTCCCAGCAGCATTACTATAGTAGAAAATTGGAAACAATCTAAATGTCATCCTTAGAGGACTGTTTAAGTAAATATTTGTGCACATATGCTATGGTCTCTGATGCCACATTTAAAAAAAATAATATTCATGATATATCATTGAATGAAAAATGCAAGTTATGAGTGAGCATACATGGCATGACCTCATTAATAAAATACTGTGTATGTAAATAGATTTCTGTAAGACTATTTTTCAAAGCATTACTTATGATTATTTCTAGATAGTGGTATTTCATATGATCTTTATGTAGTTTATACTTTTTAGATCATTTCACTTTTCTACATGAATATATACACATATTTTTTGATACAACTACAAAGCAGTTTCCAGAACAATCAAAATGACCAGATGACTGATACTGATGGTCAATACTGAAAGTAAATGCTTTGATAAACTAGATAGTAGAAATTTTGATGGTTAGGTCCCATTTATTTGAGATTGCTAAGTCTACTTCACGCATGAGAGGGCCACTTACGAGGTTCTCTCCTAAAAGCTTGAAGCAAGGCTCTCTACAGGGATATTTTACCTGAAATACTATCATTTCCATCTTAAACTCTACAGCTACTTTAACAAAACAAATAATAATATCAGCTCTGCAGCCCAATCAAAGCTTCTCTGTGTACATTTTTCCAGTACATGGCCTCAGTATGGTTGGGAATGAGCAGGTCTGCCTCACCCAGAGGCCTGGTACATTCTGACCTGCTCAGTGGTATGGGCCAGTTGGCTGCTTGGCACCTTTCCCAGCAGTCATTGCTCTCCAAGCATGGCATCTATCACTGCTCCAGTCAGAAAGATGGCACTTACCTGATGGGTAGGCAGAAGCGTCTTCTCTTACCATATGCTAGAAATTGTCAGGGGCTGTTCATGCCAAGACTGGCTACTTTTAGTGCCAGAAAACAGGCCTTTCAAAAAGCCTGCCAAAAAAATACAAATAAAAATTTAAAAAGAACCAATTTTCACATATCAAATTTTGTGTTGGGAGTTGTGTAACAAGCTCTGCAGACCAGAGAATTATGGACATTTTTCTGGCGTAGACACCTTAAACACAAAAAAGAAGAGCAATTCAAATTTGTGGAATGAAAAAGGGATTTAAAAAAATTTTTTTGACCTACATAAATATTAAGTTTAGACCTAAGTTCCCTATCCAGTCAGAGGGTGTGGCCCACCTATCCAGGGTGACTTCACAAATGCTGAGGAGCCCACCTGCAGTGGAAGTTTCCATTCCCATCATTTGAGTCATTTGGGGGTTAAGGCATTATCTGATAAAGGGTCCTGTTGAGTTCCTATCTGTCCCTTTGGAGGACAGAACGGTATTAAGCTAGTGTCTCCAGTTATCATATTTGTGCAGACTGGCTGATTAGATACAGCAGATAGATATGCTTGAATGAAATCACACAGGATTGGGGAATATTTGGAAAAGCAGGTGTCACGGGAAAAAGAAAGCCACTGTTCGCTGCTGAGCAGAAACTTCTGTGCAATTAGAGAGCAAGACAAGGACACAGGTGGCCCTGGCACTCTGGGAAAGATCTCCAGAGAGGACTCTGACTCACCAGGTGAGACCACTACCTGGGACACAAACTGGGGGCTCATGCTGGCAGGATCCTCTGAGCTCTGGTTGGAGGCATTGTCAAAACAGAGAAGAAGAACCTAGCTGGAGCGGGGAGGGTGGTCTGGCAGAGTGACTGGGCAAGATGAGATGAACCTTGAATTGAAGGAACAAAGATGGGGAATACAGGAGGATGTCATCCAAGCAAAGAGTTCACTGGCCCTCAGAGATCCGAAGAAGGTGCCAAGGATGGGTGGGGTCAGGCAGCTCAAGGAAGAACCGGAGTCAGTCAGGATTTTGTTCCCAAGCTCTAGAGCAAGTGCTCTTGGGGCAGGCAAAGCTGCTTAAACATGGTTCTCCACGCTGCAGGCCGCGGCATGGCAGCCAAATCTCCTTTCATCTGAGAGAAGCCTCCTCTCATTTTCTCCAGCAGCCTGAGGTTTCACCTAGGGAAGTTTCTGTTTGCTTTGTATGCCCGCTTTGCCATGTTCACCTTAGCCAGCTTGTCACGGGGGAGTGTATAACTGTGTGTGGAGGGGGAACATGTTTGTGTATGTGGATCATTTAGATATATTGCTCATTGCGAGTCTATGCTCTCAAGACAGCTTCTGACTCACTCATCCATGTTGCTTTGACTTTTTGGCTTTTGTCATAGGAAGGCCAAACTAAAGCTACATACAGTCAAAGCCAACAAACTCTATAGCCATTCGTCCTAAGTCTCTTGTGGGAAATGAGAAGCATTCTGAAGCCTTCTCTCTTAGTATGGGAAGCTTGGAATTTAATAATTCTAATAACCTGTCTCAGAAATGTCTTTGACTCAGAAGTATTTAATGGGAAAAATCCACAAAAAGTCCACATGTTCCAGTGGCCCTAGAGTAAGACTACTCCAGGTCTTATCCCAGGAGGTCTTTGGGTTCTTCAGTTTGGTCAACCACAAGACATTGAAAATAATAGAACATATGTCATAGTGCTTAGAAGATTATCGCCTCTAATTTTCTTTTTAAAGACTTTGTTTATTTATCAGAGAGAGAGAGAGAGAGAGAGTGAGCTCAAGCAAGGGGAGGGGCAGAGGCAGAGGGAGAAGCAGGCTCCCTGTTAAGCAAGGACCCCGATGTGAGACTTGATCCCAGGACCCTGAGATTATGACCTGAATCAAAGGCAGACGCTTAGCCGATTAAGCCACCTGGGTGCCCCACATCCAATTTGACTATACCTTTTTTGTCTAATTATGAAGCAAAAGACATTTAAATGGAGTTTAGAGACAAAGATTAACAAAGAATTAGTATCCATATCACATCATTGATTTCTATAAAAAAAGAGGAAAAAAAAAGAAAAAATGTACACAGACAATGCTAAAGAAAAAGATAAGTAGTCAAAAAATCTGTGAAATAGCACTAGATATAAAAAAGAAATAGAAACACTATAAAAACGTAATTACATTTTTTCCTACAATGTTCACAAAAGCTTTGATAATACCAAGGTTGGCAAGCAAACTAGGGAACAGATGGTCCTCAGCAGTAAAGTTGGCATAAATATCAATATAACTCAGGGTGTCTGGGTGGCTCAGTCGGTTAAGCACCCAACTTATGATTTCAGCTCAGGTCATGATCTTGGGGTCCTGAGATGGAACCCCATGTTGGCCTCTCTACTCAGTGAAGAATCTACTTGAGGTTCTCTGTGTCTTCCTCTCCTTTTGCCCCTCCCCCTGCTCATGTGTGCTCTTCTCTTTCTTTCTCTCAAATAAATAAATAAAATCTTAAAAAAATATGACTTTGTAAGGGCCAATTAACAATGACTTTCAAATTTTGAGATATGCAGATTCATATGCTCAAAATTCTAAATGCTGGGAGTCAGAAATATTTGTGCAAATCCAAAAAACAAATGTTTGTATTTATTGCAGAATCATTTTTAATAATGAAAGAAGTAGAAATGAATCTTAATGTCAGTCCATAGAGAAATATTTAATAAATCTTGGTTCAATGTCAAACAGCCATTAAAAAGGATGAGCTCTATGGATGAGTAGAAAACACAAGTTTCAAAGTGGTTTTATTGTAATTTTATTTTTGAACATTGTGTGTTTCTTTGTGTTGCTGGAAGTGGTAGTGGGATATGTCTACCTATGTGGAAGGGTGAGAGAAGGGTCAGAGGAGCAGATGTGTGCTAGCTGAAGTCCCCAGAAACTTTGGGGTCCATAAACTATGGGCAGCTAAGCTGTTTATCAAAAAGGCATCAGGGAGGGGTGAGTAAACACAAAAACAAAAACAAAAAGCAACAACAGGAATTGTAGAATCCTGCAGATCAGTGTTCAGAATTCAGCTTTGCTGAGGAGATTTGTATAACTTTACAAACCTCAACCTTCTCTAATTCCTAGCTCGCAGACTTAACAAGAATTACTTAAAATAATGTTTATAAATTATCTCTTGTGCAATGTATTCAAAAGGAAATGGGAAGTAGGGTAATTCAGGGAGAGAAACGAAACATGAGAGACTTTGGACTCAGAAACAAACTGAGAGTCTTGGAGGGAAGGGGGTGGGGGGATGGGAAAGCCTGGTGGTGGGTACTGAGGGCACCTATTGCATGGAGCACTGGGTGTGGGACATAAACAATGAATTTTGGAACACTGAAAAAAAATAATTTAAAAAATAAAAAAAAATGCCTTCATCATTTTTCATGTATTGAGGTGCACATTTACCCTAATAAAATTTCAAAGAGAAAAAAAGTGAATTCTTTTTTGATGGCAATAACTTTTCAAAATGCTGCATTTGAGGGGAGCCACCAATTAGATGTGTGGTGATAGTTACCAAAAGTTTCGCTCAACAGAACACATTATGAAACTTTAGCTTTCTGAGTTTTGAGTCTGAAAACACACTGATAAATGCATATTTTTTCCTATTGAGGAAGGTAGAGTTAAAATATCAGAAATCCAGGTTAAAAGATCACTTCAATATTTCTTGAGGCAGAAACCTTTAATAATGGAAAAAGTCTATTTTGTATTATTCAGCAGGTATGACTTCACATGGAAAATTCTTCCCACCTACCTTAACTACCCTTCACCTCACCTCACATATTTATTCTCTCTATTCTTATTTACTCATACATACATACATATATACCACAAAATGCTCTTTGATTTATAAATAAACAGACAATTCTGCAAAAGTGCAGAGAATATCTTTTGGTAAAATGAGCTTGAGGTCAGTTTTCGGGGTCTTTGGGTTTTTATATGCAATCTAGCCACATTTCCTCTCTCTGCTTTGCTTGCTTAACTTACTAGAAACTTGGGCACAATTTTGCTGGTGTTGGCAGTTTTAAGGTATGGATTCGTGTAGGCTATTTACAAGATGCCAAGGGATGTCAAATCCAGAACATGTGTTTTTTATCCCACGGTCCTTCTTTGACAGCAGAAATACTCTGCAGATTATCAGATCCATTTGCTGATATTTAACATCTTTTTCTTTTTTTAATCCACTATGGGTTTCGGCTGAGATGAATTTTAATGTTTCTTCATGCTGAAACTGACAAAAAATCCTTTAAACATTTAGAGAGGAAATGGGAACTTTACATTTCAGTGCAAAGAGAGCCCGTTTCATTTACTTAAAAACTTCACAATTACTTTCCTGCCAAAGAAATTCAGTTTTCTATTTTTTTAAAAAAAATGAACACTTTATAGACATTCTAAACACCATGCAGAGCTAATGAAGACATACTTATGGCCATTCTGAATTTGTAGATACAAGTTTTCACGATGGTACTATGGGCTGATTCAGGATTCTCTTGTCCCATAAAATGTTAATATTTTTTTCTCACTAAAATAGTTATTAAACTAGCTAGCATTTTCAGTGAATATGCAGAGTCATCAAATGTGAGTGAGGATTAGAAGAGAGAGTGTCTGTGTTTCTTGTCTTTGTCATGCTGTCCAATGGTTGGTTTTCTCCCTTTATCTGGCTTCTTCACTGAGAGAGTCCATGCCCTGCCATTCATGTTCTTTTCTTTCAGTCTATTCTAGTTTTTCCAAGGATCTCTATTCCCACCACCATGAATCTTTTCCCATCAGTCAACCAGAGGCCTTCCCAACTGGGAATACTAAGTGTGTAACCATTATGGTAGCAAGACCATAAAGGGTTCCCAGCTCCCACCCAAGGCAGTTCTAAGTAGCTCTGGTCCATGGTTCCGAAAGGCTGACACATTCTCTCTGGCTGCTTTTGCACCATATCTCTAGTCTCTGACTTCACTGTTTGCAACTAATACTCATGTTCGTAAATCCCCATGTGATAGGTTGGCAACAAATACTTAAATGAATGCATGAATAAATGAATGAAAAAGAATGAATGAATGAGGTACACTCAATGCCCTGCCAATGCCACTATTAATTGTATGTCCACCAAAGTAACCGAGGGCAGGTGTCCCACTAGTACTTTCCGAAACTACAAGACTGACAAGTTGGGGCCTTGTTCATCTGCTTTAATGTAACAATGCTTTAAAGTTGGGTTGCCTCTCTCTGAATTGCCTGTTGAGTCCCCATTGGGCCAGACTGGTGTTCCTCATTGAACACACTCTTCTAGAAGAGAGTGATCAGACACATCCCCTCTTGACCTTGATGGAACGGCACACATTCAAGATCACTCTGTAATTAAGTGTCAACATAGACATAAAAAGGTCCCTATGCCACCTTAAAAATGATCAAAACTTCCTATCTCTGTTGCTCCTTTAGCAATAGCAACACCTCACTTTCCTCCTAGATAAAAATCACGTTCCTGATCAAATTGTCCCAGCTTCTTGACAATGCCCAATTTAGAACAGATCCCTCCTTTCTTAAATTTCCCTCAAATCCCCTATATAAGCCCAAGTCTATTCATCAATGTTTCCCAAGTCAATTTTTATTTATTTGAGAGAGAGAGAGAGAGAGAGAGAGAGAGAGAGAGAGAGAGAACACAGAGTAGAGTGAGGAGCAGAGGGAGAAGCGCCCAAGGCAGATGCTTAACGGACTGAGCCACCCACGCGTGCCCCCCCACCAATTCTATTTTTCTGGAAAACTTCATAGTTTCTTCCAGTGCATTCTCCTGAACTGCAACAAATTAATAAAAATAAGATTTTGTGTTCCTGGCAGTCTTTTTGGCCCTGTCCTTTATAACCACTTTGGGGAACCTAAACCAGAAGCCATATAGGGAGACCCTTGAAGAGGATCTCTCTAGGATCCACTCCATAGTGCTTAGGATACTGTGATGGAGTCCAGGTGTCTTCATGGTGGACACAACAGCAAGCCCAGTCCTCAGCCAGGCCTTCTGGTATTGGATGTTGCTCCCTGGTCTGAAGTCTTGGTGCCAGGGCCCAGCTGCCTGTTATAATCTGTGTCCAAGCCATTCTTCTTTGGAAGACCATGGAGGACACTAAAGACACAACTCCCTGATACAGCTCACCCTAGTGGGTTAGAATTCCCAGGTAAACAGATTAGGTAATCAACAGATTAGGCTGGGATGTTTGCTATTTAGGACAATATAATGATGCCTATGTTTGTGTGTGTCTATGCATGAATTTTTATAGTGAAAGTGATATTCCACTAATAGAATGATATTTGTTTCATAAGTATATCACTGAACTTGTAAGTTTTGAGTAATGGGTAATAGGTACCACGATATTCTATGATTTCTGATATGCAGACAGTACAATGACATCAAGTAAAAATGTTCTTATTTGATTTTAATGGGTACAGTATTTAGAATTAAGATGTCATTTGACAATGACTTTAGTAGTAGTAGATTAAAAACCACTCATTACAATAGCAAAAAATGTTTCCTTTTAATAGTTTTCACATAGAAGTACAATTATTTTTTGGGGTAGCTGATTCCCCCATAAGAGGAAGCTTCCTGAAAGTGAAAACACTGTATTTGGTGTTCATGTATTCCAACATCTAGTACAGTGCCAGGGATATAGTAGGTGCTCAGTAAGTATATTAGCACACAAACGAACATGTGAAAGTCTTTTTTTTTTTTTTTTAAGATTCTATTTATTCCCTTGAGAGAGAGATAGAGAGAGAGAGTCATAGCAAGAGAGAGAGAGAGCACGAGCCAGGGGAGAGGGAGAAGACTCCCTGCTAAGCAGGGACTTAACATGGGGCTTGATCCCAAGACCCTGGGATCATGACCTGAGCTGAAGGCAGACACTTAACCAACTAAGCCACCTGGATGCCTCCAGAACAATCTTGACTGTCATCACTAATATCTTTTAAGACTGGTTTTATAAGAACACATTGGTCTTCAGAAAAATGTCTAGTGTTATCTTCTGCCCAAATAGCTTCATGATGACTGTTAAAATATTAACAAGTGACACCTTTCCTCCATGTTTTCTTTTATCTCTGTCTCTTCCCATTCAATAGTGCAGGTGTGTACTGCTCAAGAATAGGTTGAGACAAGGTCCTGGGAGTAAGACCTGAATTGGGCTTCCTGCTGAGCACAGAGTCTGCTTCTCCCACTCCCTCTGCCCCTCTCCCTGTTCATTCTCTCTCTCTCTTCCCAATAAATAAGTAAAATCTTTAAGAAAAAAAAAAAAGAAAAAAAGGATGAGACAAAGATCTTAGTGATAGCAGTAAATACCATTCACACCCCCCACCCCAATTTTTATGCCTTCCAGACCCAGGAAATGCTACCAAGATTTATGCATATTCTCTTTACTATTTCAAAGCAGGAGAACCTGCTTCATTCTCCAAACTCCTTTGCATGAGGGAAAGAATTTCTGCACTGGCACCCTGGTTCTCTTCATCCATCACCTTCTGGGAAATTAACCAGAGCACTTGTGATGCTAACTGTTTCTTCCCTCTCTAGGCCACACAGCCACACCCACCAGCATCCCAACTCCCAGAGATAGACTCCAACGTACTCTCACAACACTGCAACAAATAATAAATGAAAAACAAAACAAAACTCTACTTCAACAGTAAAGAAAAATCCTGGGATCTAAGAAGAAGACCCTGGGGTCTGCTCCTCTGTTATTGCCAACACCCCGTTGGAGTTTTAAAGAAAAAGTTGAAATTACTCCATCGGTGCACGTCTTCTGTGGTCACAGCCTCCCATGTGCTCTGGAATGTCACCTCAT
This sequence comes from Spilogale gracilis, assembly GCA_004023965.1. Classification (NCBI taxonomy): domain Eukaryota; kingdom Metazoa; phylum Chordata; class Mammalia; order Carnivora; family Mephitidae; genus Spilogale; species Spilogale gracilis. Next base: position 264,470 of record PITA01000493.1, read on the forward strand.
TGTCTTCCTGCTACTCTTAAGTGCAAGATCCTGACTGAGGAAGATATTGCTTCTCGAGATCGTATTAAGTATAAAACACAGGCACTGATGTCTTTAAAAGTACACAAGATGTAGAAAAAGAATAGATGAGTAGGACTATAAAGTATATTCCTACCCTTTGCAAATTCTAAGTGATATTCAAATATTTAATATCTTTTTTTCAATAATTTCCCAAAGGGAACTTTTTCTTTATTTCTAATTTTGTTCATTGTTTATTAATGTATAATGTATTATTAAATGTTAAATACCTTACTTTTAAATAAAATTTATTAACTTTTTCACTATGGCTTTCCAAAGGACATAAGGCAACTTACATAAAAACCCTGCCCAGTAGAATTATATAAATAAAACAAAATGAAAAATAGAAAGCTAAGACACATTCCCACCATGTGGATTAATATTTCTGTTGTAAATAAATACCAAATAAGAGTCTGATTTTCTCAGGAGTGAGGAAAAAATGTGTGACACAGTAATTTACATAGCTCTCACCATCAGAATGAAAAAAAAAAAAAAAAGCACACTGGAATCCTTAGGGAAACAAAGATTTTCCTGGCAAGAATTTCTCAAAGAAATTTCTCACTTCAGACCTGCTATAAATAAAGAGGAGCAAAAACCATCCCATCACAAAATCTGGGCCTTTTAATCAAATGTTATATTCCTAATGAGGAAGAGAAAATCTAAGGAAGAATTATGAAATTAAATAGAGATTTTTTGTTTAAAAATTAACTATCATTATATAATATAAATAATTATAACTTATATAATATGATTATATATTATATACTCATCATCATAATTATTATAAAAACGTAATATCATTTTGAAGTTTAAACAAAAAGGCAAAGAAAGGAAATAGAGCTCTGTAAATGATTTAATCAAGAGGAAATGGAAGTGGCTTAGAGTCTAGTTCAATGGATTGCACAAAGTTGGTGCTCAATAATTGAGCTCATTGAACTAAACAAACTTAAGTGGAAAATGATATAAGAGAAGAATTCACTCTTCATCAGTCACAAATCATTTTACGTTTAAATGATCTAAGATACATATAGCATCAAAAAATGTTTTTGAGAAATCATAGGTAGGAGAGGAGTGAAGTTCTCCACAGGGGAGCATGAGACAAATGATTACTCTAGGAATGCTTCCAGCATGTTGCCTGTAACATTTTTAATCTCCACATTGGATTCTCAAGTCTGCATATACACAGCAAAATTATCTTGTTAACCAATCATTTCAGAACACTCAAGATTTCGCAGCTTTGTAGAGCAAACCATTCCAAATGTGATTTTAGACTGCAATTTAAATGTCAAGTTGAGTCTACCTGAGCCTTGCTCTCTCAGAGTGCTCTGAACATCCATTTCCTCCCCCCCTTTGGTGACCTTACAAAATCATGTGACCAATAAAGTCAAGGATTCTTGATCAAAGTGCCTGAAAACTATGGTAAGTGAGTGTAGGCACCTGGGAGCTGAGCCAGGAAGGAGGAAGTGATCACAGGAAGTGAGGTAGCAGGGAGGGGGAACTGACCAGGTCTCTAGAACAGATCTCATTTGGTCATGGTGTGTTATTCTCTTCATTTGGCACTGTGCTCTGTGTGTCAATATTTTATTCAATAGTTTTGCCTTGATACACAGAGGAAATATTGATCTTGGTTTTCTGTTACTTTATAAAGGAAATTAGGAAGTCTTCCTTCCTTTTCTGTGCTCTGAGAACTCTCTCTGGTCTTTAAAGTTATCATTGGATCCCTGTGAAGCTCTCTGGGCCCGGTGCTTTTGGTAGCATCTTTCCTTAATAGCATTTTTTATTCCTTCAATGTAAATTGTTTTTTTTCAAGCTTTCTGTTTGCCATGTGGCCAATTTCAGTCAAATGTATTTCCTTTTTAAAAAAATATTTATTTATTTATTTATTTATTTATTTATTTATTTATTTATTTGACAGAGAGAAACACAGCTAGAGAGGGAACACAAGCAGGGGGAGTGAGGAGGAAGAAGCAGACTTCCCACAGAGCAGGGCTAGGTCCCTCCTGGGACTCGGGGATCATGACCTGATCCGAAGGCAGACACTTAAGGACTAAGCCACTCAGGCATCCCTCAAATGTATTTCCTTAAGAAATGATTGTTACCTAGGTTTTTATAGAACTTTGCATAGAAATCTGCAAGGTACTCTCCTAGGACTTTTAAATTTTATTCTGTTCTTATGGTTCTTTTCCCCTTGTTATTTCTTATTTTGGAGGTCCCTTTTCTGGTGATAAATTTAGCTACTGGTTTTTCTATTTTGTTAATTTTTCTAAAGCTCAAAATTTAAATTTGTCAATTATATCTATCATTTTTCTGTTCTTTATTTCATCCATTTCTGCTTTATTTTTATCTTCTTTTTTTGAAAATTTATTTTGTTGTTCTAGCTATTGAGCTGAGAATTTAATTCATTTATTTTCATTCTCTCATTTTTCTAATAGAGATGTTAATTAGCATCATAAATTTTCCTCTAATTGCTGCTTTAAATGTATTCATGGATTCTGAAATGTAGTATACTTATTTTTAACAAATATGCCATTATTTTTAAATGCATAAATTCAGCTAATATATGTCTTTCCACTGGAGGTTAGTAGGATTATCAAATCCCCAAATACTCAATTTCAAGAACATCCTTCTAGAACTATTAAATTCTAAAGGCAAATAAAACATCTTCAATGATTCCAGGCAAAAAGATCAATAACTAACACAGGCAACAAAATGAGACAGTCATTAGACTTTTCTGCATGAACCCACAAAATAAGACAATCATAGAACAATATTAAAACACACACACAAATGCATAAAAAAAATCAGTTAAAAATAATGAATGTTGGGGCACCTGGGGAGCTCAATTGGTTAAGTGACTGCCTTCGGCTCAGGTCATGTTCCCAGAGACCCAGGATCAAGCCCTGCGTTGGGCTCCTCGCTCAGGGGGAAAGCCTGCTTCTCCCTCTCTCACTCCCCCTGCTTGTGTTCCCTCTCTCGCTGTGTTTCTCTCTGTCAAATCAATAAACAAAATCTTTTAAAAAAAATATTGAATGAAGGATTTTATGTAAAACCAATTGGTCCTTCAAATGTCAAAGCTATAAAAATGATTTTTCTGGGATTAATTTAGAAAATTTAGGTTTTTTAAATATATCATTTGAATTCTTGTAATAATTTTCAAGTCTTTTTTCTGCTTCTGGAAAGTTTTCTTAGATTAAATATTAGCTCCATTCCATTGTTTTATTTTTCTTCTTCAAAGACTCTGGTTTAACAAATGCTATTCCTTTTGTGCTACCCTCACATTTTCTGTTTACTCTCTGGCCCTTTGATTTCCATTCTTTTACCTGTTTTCCTGCCTTTCTTTAATGACCTTTATTAACTTACCATTAGTGTCTATTCTTTAGGCATCTTGCAATGTTTTATTCATTTGGGAGACAATCCTATCTTTCTCTTCCCTTGTTTTTTTCCCCCCCTGCATTGATCAACTTTCTTTATTTCTTCCAGTTTCGGGGGTCCATTTTTTTAATTTTAATTTTAATTTTAAGATTCCTGACTCAAGTTGACTTTTTATATATTTATTGCTTGTTTGGGTCTATTTAATTTTTCTGGAAATAATAACTTGTAGGTGTCTTTCTTTCATGGATGGTTTGTTCCCAGGGGGACTGCTCATCATTTAATATGCATGGGATTTTGTTTCCTGATTTTCTATAATCATAGCTCTGTATGGGTTTGACTTTCCATTTGTTTAATTTTTTGGTACTGAGGTGTTTTATATGATTCCTAGTTTAATAGATTTTTTATCTGTCAACATAGCAAAGTCCAGATATGTTGGCCAGTCTTTTTGTTTGTTTGCAAATCTATTTTGGAGCAGGAGGGGAGTTATAAGCTTCTCATTTAAAGTTCCTTTTTGACTTTCAGGACCCTAAATTAACCATCCCTCATTAACCTGCATACTTTTTCTCTTTACTTGCCAAAGAGTGCTTCTCTCTTCTTTTTGTCTTTTTTCTCCTATGCTCTATGTGTTTTAAAGATGGCTCCTTTCCTTCACACATGTCCTTGTAAATTACACCTGCCCTGTTAAATTGGAACTGCCACTTTAAATTACACATGCATTGAAAACCCTTCCCTTTGCTCCATGCTGAGATCCACTTGGATACTGTTTTTTAAGATTTAGGATAGACTTGCTTTTTCTGGAGTAGCTTAAGAACAAATGGTCTTTTTCACTAGATTTCATCTTCTGTATTTCTCCCCCCCTTTTGGGGGGGATACCCTGAAATATCCATGGGACCTTCTCTTTGGAGTCTTACAGGGGGATGGGTTATGTGGGAAGCTGAGAGATCTTCAGTTGGGATTTGTTGATCTTTCTTTCTTTCTTTCTTTCTTTCTTTCTTTCTTTCTTTCTTTCTTTCTTTCTTTCTTTCTTTCTTTCTTTCTTTCTTTCTTCTTAGAGTGGTTTTGAAGGTTAAGCATCATCTTTCTTCAAGTTATGCCGAGCATGTGATTTCCACCTAGAGTCTATTTTTCTTCCTGCCATCTTGTTTTGTGCTTTAATAAGGACACTGTCACTGGTCTGTGGACATCATTTTCCAGTGCCCATAACTCTGAGTTTCTTTGATTTAAGTAGAATTTTCATCATTTCTCCACTTGGCCCCTGTCCTTATATCACGGTTTTAATGATATTTTTGTTGCGGTTATGCCTTTTTTGACCTTTCAGATGGTGGAAATTAATAATTAAATAGAAAGAAGACTGGCTGGAGAAATAAAATTTTGCCTCGGTCTATTTCCTTCTCTGTGTGATCATTTTCTTTTGCACCATAAACATATTCTTCCATGACATTTTACCAAAAGCTTTTACAAAAGAATAAATATATTTTAGCTCTCTCAGTGCTCACATAAGAACTGTAAAGTGTTTACTATCTCCACTGTACAGGCTTAAAAACCGGATACCTAAAAAGGCGAAGTGCTTTGCCCAAGGTCATGTAGTTAGTGTCAAAGCCAAGAATTCAATGTCACTTCTATGGCAAGTTATAAAGAAAAAGCACAACAAACATCTAAAAATAAACATGCCATATGTGTAGAAACATTTCTAAGCCATCATGGTCTTTTAGTATATTTACAAGGTTTAGTTAATTAGTGAATAAGTGGTATTAAGCCTTGACTCAACAAAATTTTGGCTGCAGTCTCAGCTCTTTGTAGACTATGCTAAAATGGGGCAATTCAGCTTGAGACTAATCTTACAGAGTAGAAAATTATAAACTAAAATTCTTAATCCCACACAGATACACCAAGGGTGACAATTGCTTTAGTATCTGACATAACAGCTCTGAGATGATCAATTCTATTTCCAGGGATGGGATGAAGGGCAACTCTCTCCTTAACTTGAGCCCTAGACATCATTAGAGCCAATGGATTAGTTTGGATAAATATTCAGCATAGATGGGGTGCCTGGGTGGCTCAGTTGGTTAAGCGACTGCCTTCGGCTCAGGTCATGATCCTGGAGATCCGGGATCGAGCCCCACATCGGGCTTCCTGCTTCATCGGGAAGCCTGCTTCTCCCTCTCTCAGTCCCTCTGCTTGTGTTCCTTCTCTAGCTGTGTTTCTCTCTGTCAAATAAATAAATCAAATCTTAAAAAAAAATATTCAGCATAGAATGATTTGACTGAATGTTTTTCATCAACTTGAAACTGTTGAATCTTGGGAGAAGAAGAAAAATTTGCAAATCAACTTCTCACTTGCTAAGTGCTAAAGTCAATCCTTTCTTGCATTAAATGTAATTGCTTAGCAAAACTCTTCAGGAAATAATTCACTGATCCTCTCTCGCCTTCATATAAGTATTCCCCATCCTATATGTGCTTTCATATGTTTAAAGACTCATCATCTGAAATAGCATTTTAAAGAACTCTTCTCCATAGCAAATGGCTGTTCAGTGTACAAAGCAATACAACACAATTCAGATAACTCCATCATCAATGTTCAAGGAATTCTTCATCGAATCCTTCCTTAGCAAAATAATGCCAAATTCTTCATAAGCTGCATCTAAGACTGATCTTTGACAGAATCCTAATCAGTTAGGGGCTTTAAAAAAAATATTTCTTAAAGTATCCCCACAAAAGAGTGAAAGGGAATAATTAGACCAGTTTGTTAAGAACATAAATGGTAGCCAACAGCTCAAAGCAAAACATTTATATTGGCTTCTGGTAGCAATTCTAATTTTTCTGTTTTAGAGTGAAATGTCAGCTTAAGTTTTAGTGGGGCAGAAACTGAAAAAAAAATTCACAGTTTCAGTATTTCCCTTCACCGTCCCTTTCTAAATATTGTATCAAATAACTTGAAATGAGTGAAAATGCTCATACAGCTCTCTGAATATGAGAGTAAAGCATGGGCTTGAGCAAACATTGACACAGGCATCCCCTTCTTCCTTAAAATTTATTTGATCAGAAGAAAATATGTTGTAAAGCAAAAATCCTCTTCTATGTCATTCAATTAAAAAACATTTTTTCAGGAAGTACCACTGTATGCATGTGAACTCGGTGTGCACACACACGTACACACGTGTGTACAGGAACTAATAGCCTGCATTTGGAATATCTTCCTTCAGGCAAAACAAGGACCTGTAAGTAGTACTATTTTTCCTCGGAACCCTGGCGAGTACAGAGGCAGCCCTGTGTGTTATTAATGGATAAAATCTGAACAGGGGCCAACCTTAAGGTGAACCCTATGCATTTAAAACATTTCATCAGACAGCTAAGCACCCTTTCCTTTCCTTCCCTTTCCTTCTCTGTTATTCCTGTCCCTTCCCTTTCTCTCTCCCTTCCTTCCTTCCTCCCTCCCTCTCTCCCTTCCTTCCCTTCCCTTCTTCTCTTTTTCTCTTTTTCTCTTTCCTTCTTTCCTTCCTTCCTTCCCTTTCCTTCCTTTTCTCTCTCTTTTTCTTTCTTTCCCTTTCTCTCCCTCCCTTCCTTCCTTCCTTCCTTCCTTCCTTCCTTCCTTCCTTCCTTCCTTCCTTCCTTCTTTCTTTCTTTCTTTCTTTCTTTTCTTTTCTTCCTTTCCTTCCTTACTTTCCTTTATTTTCTCCCTTCCTTCATAGTAGGTATCTCTCTATCTGTCACCCAATAGATCCTGACAGAAGAAAACAATAACTGGTCTCATTAATGTGCA
>PITA01000494.1:0-214006 GCA_004023965.1 Spilogale gracilis
CCAAAAAAAAAAAAAAAAAAAGGAAGAAAGAAAGAAAGAAATTCAATACCCCTCCCCCTCTTTCTGTCTAATAGGCATTTCCAGGGCATAGCCGTGCTCACTATTAAGTGTTCAGTGCTGACCATGAAAAACTCCCAGTGAGTGTCAGTTACATAGACAAGTGTAAGACAGAGTGAGTGGATATACGTAAGTAAATGAGGGAAGGGTTGTCCCTCCACTTATGCGACGTTTAACATGTCCTCCTTTTTCTCTCCTAAGTTGATGAACCTGCTAGAGGCCACAGCTCTCCAGGCTTGGTTCTTAAAAGTTTGTGTATGCCATCTACCCCTTTCTGGCTGCATGTATTTAACTACATTTCCTCCCAGTTCTTTAGTGCTGTTGGTCTCCTGCCTGCAAGTCTCACAGCAAACATTTCATAAGTCATTTTCCGTCTTATGGCCTCGCATGGCCTCCTCCTCCTAATGCTATCTTTTACTGAGCACATCCTGTACGCTCGCTGGGGTGCTGCATACTTCAGATGAACAGTTCAGTGTGACCCTTGTGTTCCTCTTGAGAGGTATATACTCTGAGAGCCTCTTCCAGGTTAAGAAGCTTGCCCGAGGCCAGCCAGCTCCCTAGAACATGGCAGAGCCGTTGTTCATATCTGTACCTAAGATTCCAAAGGCACCTGGCTGGTCTGATTTTCACTGTGCCCTCATGGCTTTCATTCATTCATATCCCTATTCTGATAGCTCTTAGAAGCACATAGAGCTCTATGTCATTTCAGAATTGCATTGGGATGAGAACGCAAACAACCTAAGATTATAGCCTAATGACATTGGTTTTCGCCCAGGAGATGAAAAGTTTGGGAGAAGATAGTCCCGTATCTAAAGCCCATGGAAACATTACAAGTTTTGTTCTCTCTTCTGCCATCCCTAGGTCAGGCTCTTGTCTTCCCCTCAAACAAAGCTTCTTGACTGAGTTCAAGGCAAGGAGAAGTGAGAAGGACAGAAAGAGGATAACATCAGTTGACAACCATCTGTCCTCTTTTAAGAAACTCTTCTGGAAGTTATGTGCATGAGCTGTCCTGGCACCTCGCTGGCCGGACACATGGCCCTGCAGGGAAATTGGGCTGCCGTCTACCTGGACAGAGAGAACAATGAGTCTTGCATGGGCACCTTGAAGCCTGGCCCACCGCATGTATTTATATGCCTGTTTTAGCGCTTGTGAATTCATCCCCCATACACTTGGGCAGGTTTTGTTTTATGAACCCTGAGCTTAATTATCACTTTTGGTCTTTGAGGTCTGGCATACCCCCTCCAGCTGTAGTCAGCACTCTCCCCTCTTGGATCATTCCCGGCAGATGTGCTTCTTTCTGGTACCTTCCTCGTTCCAGCAGACATTTGTGTCTCCGGCCCTGGGTCAGAGGATGCTGTTCATATCTCCAATGTGCCATACTCCTTCTTCACTTGTGGGCTCTGAGTAGGTATTTCCTTTTTCAGTGGTGTGATCATCTGTCATGGCGTGTCACCTGGGAGTTGTGTGCTAACTATGGGTAACAGTGGGACCAGCTGAGCCTGGAGACCTAGCAGCCCATTTAGGTGGCAGACACTAGAGTAAAACCCACATGGCTGAGCTCCCCTAGTAGGACATTTCGTGCACCTCCCTCCAAAAAGGGCCTCCTGGAGTGGGATTGTAAGACCAGCTTTGAGCTTTTTCATAAATATATTTGAAAGTGAGGGCACCTGGGTGGCTCAGTGGGTTAAAGCCTCTGCCTTCGGCTCAGGTCATGATCTCAGGGTCCTGGGATCGAGGCCCGCATCGGGCTCTCTGCTCGGCAGGAGCGTGCTTCCTCCTCTCTCTCTGCCTGCCTTTCTGCCTACCTGTGATCTCCTCTCCGTGTCAAATAAATAAATAAAATCTTAAAAAAAAAAAAAAAAAAAGAAAGTGACCCATTTTGCAGAAAGGATGGTTCTTCTAACATCGGCCTTGGAAACCACTTTCATTTCTCTGGTGCACTCTTCGTATAAAACTTGGAGATGGTGATGCCAGAACTGCTGCCGTAGGAATTCTGGAGCTTTTTGAGAGTGGATGGATGGACGTTCATCATTCAGTCATTCACTCAACCATTCATTCATTTACTCCAAGATCAGATTTTTGTATATACAAAGTACTGTCCATGTTGCTGGGGTACCAAAGCTCTGAAGTGAAAAAGAGAACGTTATGTTGCATTTGTTTATGTTTCTTTGTTTCTGTGTGCTTAAATAATTATTTGCAATAAAAAGTTAGAATTTTTGGGCTACCTGGGTGGCTCAGTTGGCTTAAGTATCTGCCTTCGGTTCAGGTCATGATCCTAGGGTCCTGGGATCAAGCCCCGCATTGGGTTTCCTGCTCAGTGGGGAGCCTGCTTCTCCCTCTCCAGCTTTCCTGTGCTTGTGTTCCCTTTCTTGCTAACTCTCTCTGTTGTAAGTAAATAAAATCTTAAAAAAAAAAAAACAAAAAAAACAAAGAACAAAAAACAAAAAGGTTAAAATTTTCACCCAATCAGCCTATTTTGCTATCTATTTTTGAGGGCTCTTGGTGCAGGAGACCATTTATCCCAGCAAGTCTGCCACTTCTAGGATTTGCAAGAAAATGCATCAGGCAAAGCATTTTTAAATAATTTAATTAAATATGATCTTGTGTAGCTGGAGACTGCCCTTTTTGGAAACATCTTAAGGTTTATTATTGATCCACAAGTTCACTATTCATTTCTGCCATATTATGTTGATAGGGGAAACCATGTGGATTGAGCAGAGAAATAAGTAAGGGTTTGATCTGTCACAACTTCCCAGCAGGAGAGTGTGGTGTGTGTTTTTAACTTTTGATAGTGCAGCATTTGAGGGATGGAACTTGTGTTCAAAATTTTATTAGCACAGGGTATGCACTGAAGAGTGGGGGAATCTCTTAGCCCTGCCAGGAACTCACTTATCAGTGCAATAAACATGCTCTTGTACAACTATTCATGTCACACAAGAAAGGCAGTGTTTACAGTTTCCATTGATCTGTTTACTACATCTGCGTTGAGTTGGGTTATCCAGAGATTGTCATAAATCTCACAGGACTTCCTTTTAAATCTTGGCTTATGAACCAACAAAGGATGCTGGTGGTGGGTGTCAGAGTTGTGACCACCAATATTTTCCAGTACTTTGCCAGTTATGTAAAATATGGGTTCAGACATGTCTTCTAACATTTATTTTATGGTAATAGATGTATGTGTATAAACACATGTCCAGTGTTTTTATTTATTTATTTTTCCTATTACGTAGAGTTTTACATTTTGATCTATCTTCCTAAACACAGAGTTGGGCTGTGGTGAAAAGTAAAAAAACTGTTTGTTTGCTATCGTTCTTATCCCTTTCTGGGTGGGTGCAGATGTGTTGGTGATCAGGGGCAGAGAGCTCCTCTCAGATATCAGGCTCTTAATGTCACTAGATGCTTTGTCACCTCGCGCCAGCCACCAGAATAACCATGGCCGGCATTTCTTCCTTAGGATGTGGCCAGAAGGATGAGATATAGGTAGCGTTGATCCACAAACACTTGATGTGTAGGCCAGTCATCCGCCCAGCGGATGATAGAATGCCAGGCTTACCTTGGGTCCAAGTGCTCTGGAGCCCTCCCACCCCATCTCAGTGTATTAGTGTATATTCCTTAAAAACCTTCCCCATCCAATCTCAGCTTTTGGCTGTTGCCCACATTCCTCTCAAATTCTTCCCTTGTTCTTCTTCCTCATGTGTATCAAAACTATGCAGTCTCTTTCTTATTATGTTGCTTATGCCTTCAAACTTTTTTGATTGAACTTAGTTTTACATTAGTGAGTATAAATATTTGATTTCTGTCAATATATTTTAGAAAATATCCCAATCATTTGTGACCATCTATGTGTGTATGTGTCTATCCATATACATTGATACATAAAACTTAGCCAGACAGATCTTCCCTAACTTAAATTTACAAGTGTATGACCACTACTCATCAAAATCCAAATAAGGCAACAACATAACTCTTTTAGATGATGTGAAGTCCCTCCCTGTATCTTTACACTCCAGGAAGATGTGCCTTGCTTATTTGACACTTCAAGGATGTCTCTCTATGGGGCTGACTAGCCATCCTGGTTTGTCTTGGATTTGAGAGTACTCCTGGGCGTGTGGAATGTTCTTAGAACCAGGACAGTCGTAGACTCTCTGGTTGGCCTGGGACTGCATACTGTCATAAGTTTGCAGGACTGTAGGTGCTAAAACTGGGAAGTCTCAGGTAAAATGGGACTAGTTGGTCATTCTAGATCATGCACTGGAAATTTACCAAAATGTAGAGCTTGACACAAGCATACTTGTTCAAATTCTTAGAACATTCCTCAAGTAGTTACCTTTAAATTAGTGTGAGTTTTATAAAGAAATAGCGTGTCCAAATGGTTTTGGCTGATAATATTTTATTTTACTTTGAGTATCAGTTATTTAGAAGAAAACTATGATCTGTGAACCACCGTAGTGCATAATTGATATATTGATTTATATCCATGCTCTGTGCTATACTATAAAGTAACTTATATATCTGCATTGCAGAGAAATATCCTAATTTGAAGCTGAATCTTGAAAGGGAGCTGGTTTTGGGGAGTTAAATTTCTTTAGGTTCCCAAGCACCAACATCAAATCTTTAGTGGAACGTTGGAAGAAAGAAAAAGATTTTTTATTGATATATATTTTAGTTCTGTTAAGTTCCTTCCTTATTAGGTGTGAAGAAAAAAGAAAATGTATCTACCAAGAACCCCTGGAGTACCATTTAATCATTTTGTACCTGTCTAGGAGAAATGCCTTTTTCTTAGGGGAAAAAAAAAAGTCATTCACTGAATACTTATGGGCATCTTAACCGCATTATTTCATTTACTCTTTGCAACCTGCTTATGAAGCAGCCTATCAGTCATTATTGTCTGAAGTTACAGTCATAATCAATCTCCATTTACCAGCACTGTTAAAAAAGAAAAGAGGTTTTGTTTTAGCTCAGAACGCATGTGCATTAAATGGGTCAGTATGTGGGGATATGGCCTGCCCATCATGGTTATTCAGATCAGAGAGGCCACCCTCCCAGCATTGCTGATTACTGTCCAAAAGGGAAAAGAAGATTCTGGATGGTGTTGATCCTACAATTCAGTGTTTGCACTGGACATGATACACCTGACCTCTACACAACTCGTGGGCCAGAACTAATCACATGCTCCCATCCACCCATGAAAGAGGAGGCCAGGAAGTGTGACCTTTCCGTATTTCTAGTTACAGAGGGCCTGAAATACTTGAGGAGCTGCTATGATCAGTAGCAAATCAGGAAGTCTTTGTATCTGAAGATGAGGCCTGTGAAGTTCAGAGAGTGCCTTTAGGTACCTTGACTGAGAGCATTCAGCTTGCAGGTGGCAGGGCTCACGCTCAGGACTGTCTAGGTCCAGCACCCAGGCTTTTAAACAGTAAGCTACACTGCTGCCATTCCATTCCTATAGCTCTTCATCTCTTAATAAATTATAAGGTCATGTTTTTCCTTTCAGTAAACACTCTTGACTTTGAAGGAAAATACATACAAACAAAGAAAATTGGATACAATGTAAGTTGGGTAACTCTACCAAAAAATAGTTATTTTCTAGGCCCAAACTGTGCCTCAATTTATATTGAGTTCATTTTAATTCAAGATTACCTGTCTGCTCTTTGTAAGTGTTGCATTATCAGAAGTTGAGCAATAGTGGGTCCATGGGTCTGGGAGTAAATGTACTTTAGGGCTGTTGTGGATTCCCAGTCCTTAGAATGTCAGTCTGAGCATCTTATTAAACTTGTCCAGAACCAACCTGGGGCATGAAACATTCCGGGTCACTTGGCTTCATTTTACTCACCTTTTTACTTCTCCCATATGTGTCCCATATGGTTTTCTCTACCTGAAATTTCATTCAAGGTCACTCACAGTTTCCACAGTCCCCATGCACACTTCCAGGAGCCCAGAGACACATGATTGGATAAATGGATTTCTTGTTTCTTCTCCTTGATGCTGGATGAAAGTTTGACAAATGTCCTTCCTATCCTTCAGGTAATTCTTACCCTCGGGGTTATCTCCTTTGTGTTCCTGTTGGGGAAAGGCATTTAGTGCCTCCGGGCTACCCAGGATCGACTGAAATGAGAAACAGAATTAGCAGAAGTTCGAGCACTTGTTTATGTGTACAATTGCATCTTGACTGAGTAGGATTTCCAGCAAAGGAAAATTGCTGCAGAACTGCCATTAGTTAATGAGGTTTCAAAGCGGAACTTTGTACCTTCATGCAAGTATGTTAGGATGACTCAGCATCAGCTAGTCATGGCAAAACAAATGGAAGCATATCAAGGACTAGGAGAACAGGTAGAACTGCATGTAGAAATCCCACGTCTGGGGGCGCCTGGGTGGCTCAGTCAGTTAAGCATCTGCCTTCCACTTGGGCCATGATCCTGGGGTCCTGCGATAGAGTCCTAGGATAGAGCCCTGTGTAGAGCCCCCAGACCCCTGCTGCTCCCCCTCCCTCTGCTGCTCCCCCTGCTTGTGCTTTTTCTCTTTCCAATAAATAAATAAAATCTTAAAAAAAAAAAAAAAAAAAAAAGAAAGAAAGAAAAAGAAATCCCAGATCTGTAACTTGCTAGTTCTGGAACAAGTTCCTAGTTTAGACTGAGCTTCAGTGTCCTCACCTATAAAATGGTGAAGAGCCCAGGAACTATTAGAGTTGTATCATCAAAGCACATTTAACTTACACACTATCATCTGTCCACCCTCAGTATGCATGCATGAATGAATGAATGGTATAGCTATTTCTCATTGCTGTGTAAGGTCAGGAGTGCTCCTACTGGGTTCAGTGTGAGTCCTGGGGATTTTGAGCTCCTCCGTTTCCCTATAACTTCTATATTTAAGAGAACGTTCTAGGGATGAGACTATCTCCATATGGAGAACAAACTAAATTTGTTCATATTTTAGTTAGGATTATGTGAATAAGGTGTAAACTAAAGATTGCCTGCTTTCTTACATGAATAAATTTGACAACAGGAATACCATCCAGATCTTAGTTTTATGGTTCGTGGGGACTTGAGAGGAAAAAAGAGCCACCAGGTGGTGCCAGCCATTTTCCAATTTAGAGAAGGAAAATAACAAACCCAACTAAGAAATCTCCATCCAAGGATACCCTTAGCAATTAGGATTTCTTAAGCCATTCAGCCAGCCATCTGCTTCAGATGTCATGTTATTAAGTATATTGAAATTCTTGAGCTCAGAATCCTCAAGTAGTAATCTCTGTCTCTGATTTGTGATTTGTCGTGCTACACTTTTTGGACCTATGGGATTTCTGTATTTACGAAGAAAAAAATTCCCCGTAGTGAAGAATTGCTGTTTTTTGCACAGTTCTTTCTCCCTCTTCTCCTCCTCTCCTTCTCCTCCTCCTTCTTCTTTTAAAGATTTTTTTTTTTTAATTTATTTGACATAGAGAAAGACAGCTAGAGAGGTGGAGAGGGAATAGAAGCAGCGGGAGGGAGAGAGGGAGAAGCAGGCTTCCTGCGGAGCAGGGAGCCTAATGCGGGGCTCAATCCTGGGACTCCAGGATCATGACCTGAGCCAAAGGCAGACGCTTAATGACTGAGCCACCCAGGCGCCCCTGCACAGTTATTTCATTATGTGCTCATGTTTAAACTGGTATCCACCCTTAGGGTACTAAAAATATGGTTCGGGAAATAATTATCTTATAATCAGTATAAACAGATGAGCTTAGATTTTAAAAGTAAGATTCTGCTTCTCTTCTCTGGGGAACCGCAGCGAGAACAAATAGTGTTTCCCTTTTCATTCGTTCGTTGGAGGTGGGAGGGGGAGTAGGGGAAGCCCTGGAGGGTGAACACGCAATATGATTGTATCTGTCAACCCATCCATCCTATCACAAATATGTATTAGATGCTTCCTCAGGGAGGCAATGTGGTATAATGGCTAGGGCCTGAGGCCCTGCAGTCAGACTGCCTGGATTTGAGTCCTAGCACCAGCATTTCCTGGCTGTCTTGCTTCGTCTCTCAGCCCTACAGTTATCCCATCTGTCATGGGGATAATCACAGAACCTACTTTGGGGTTGTTATGAGGCTAGAAACAAAAAACACATTTTTTACAGACTAAATGCTCAAAAACATATCGGTCTCCATGAATCTCAGTACTTTGAGCCAGTTGCTTCTTAGGATTAATAGCTGGTCTCTGAGGGAGCCAGAGGACCCATCCCAGATTCATTGCCCCCTACTGTGCCCTTGGTGGCAAAGCATCATTTAACTCTTGACAGCCTAGAAGATCCAGACCATGATCCCATTTTGCAAAGGAGGAAATGTTGCTTGGGGAGATTAAGTACCTTGTTAAGGCCGCTCAAAGGCCCAGGGGCATTTGGGGTCTAAACATGGCTCTGGAGTTACAATGTGAGAGTCTGAGGTGATATTTCCCTTTTCAGCTGTTACTCCTTTGAGACAATATCACATCAGGGCCTGTATCCCAGAAGGACACTAGTTCCCCAGCAGCCTCTAGTCAGTGTTAGAGGTGCTAGTGAGGATCTTGAGATGAGAACTACTTCTTCTTCTTTTTTTTAAAAGATTTTATTTATTTATTTGACAGAGAGAAACACAATGAGAGAAGGAGTACAAGCAGGGGAGCCCAGGCTTGGAATCAGGCTTCCCACCGATCTGGGAGCCCAATGTGGGGCTCGATCCTGGGGCTCCGGGATCATGACCTAAGCCGAAGGCAGTCGCTTAACCAACTGAGCCACCCAGGCGCCCCGAGATGAGAACTTCTGCGTCACCATTGCCATCTGTGAGTGATGGACTGGTGGATGACCTCCTATTCCCCTGCTTTCTGTGGTGTGCCCACAAGTCCCTTTCCATGGGCTGATTTGGTCAGAACTAACCACATCAAGGGCTCCGTGTGGCCCTAATTACTCCTGGCTTATAGCTCTGGTTCCCCAAATTTTGTGAAAGGAAGATTGAAGCTTTTTGTAGCCTGGCCATCTACCTACTTTTCAACTTTGAACTAGATAAGGACACAAGGATCTGATAGGTTCCACAGATCCCTACATCTGTCCCACCGTAAGGCCAGTAGTAAAATATTGGGTGGCATCATGAGTCATGTCCCTTTTGTAGGAGGCGGCGCTGTGTGTAAAGTGGAGCTGGTGGTCATGGTCCTTTTGGCAGATTGGAACTTGAGGAGGTTGGGATAGATGTGGCTGAGACGGGTAGGGGGTGAGAAGCCAAGAGTGGTCCCTTGAGAGTGAAGTGAAAACCTCAGATTCTCCAGCCTAGCCATGCAAAGGCAGCGCAATGACCTGACATCTGTGCAGTTGTGACTGATGCGGTTGACACATGTTGAGATGATTAGAGTCTGTTAGAAACTTACGTTGGTTATTTTAGGATTGGATGCATTGGGTGATGATCACTGCGGGTGGCATGTATTGGGTGCCTCCTCTGTGCCGGCAACAGTGCCAAAACCAGACACAAATGATCTCCTGTCATCCCAGCGAGCCAGGTGTTTTTATCCCCATTTTACAGCAAAAGATGGTGAAGCTCAGCAAAGTTAGTTGACAGGTGTTGTCAGTAATGGATCAAGAAATCAAGTTCAGAGTTACTCCAGGACTCCTCGTCATAACCGCTGCACTATATAGATCCTCCAAAATTCCACTTGGCAGGACAGAAAAAGAAGTTAGCAGATTTAGGGTGCCTGGGTGGCTAAGTTGGTTGAGCGACTGCCTTGGCTCAGGTCATGATCCCGGAGACCCAGGATTGAGACCCACATCGGGCTCCCTGCTCGGCGGGAAGTCTGCTTCTCCCTCTCTCACTCCCCCTGCTTGTGTTCCCTCTCTGGCTGTGTTTCTCTCTGTCAAATAAATGAAATCTTAAAAAAAAAAAAAAAAAGAAGAAGAAGTTAGCAGATTTACACATGGCTGTGTGGAGAATGTGTCTCCCTCACCTTTCAATTGGAACTGCTCCCGGACTCATGGTGCCCTGTCCTATACATTAGAGGGAGATAGGCAAATGATGATCAGTATTAGTTCATTAGAAATTTGATTTTCATGCTTTTAGACTAGGGTCTGATTTGCATTGGGGACATACCATAAAATAAGATGCAAGACTTATGTGAATTGGGTTTTCACTTCATTTCAAGTTGTACTTGGGGAGCTGCAGCTCTGGACTCTTGTTCTCTACAGTATGGCCTCCAGAATGTTACTTCAGTAGGATTATTATTATTATTTTTTTAGGATTTATTTATTTGAAAGTGAGTGAGTGAGAGAGAGAGCACAAGCAGGGGGAAGAGGTGAAGCAGACTCCCCCACTGAGCAGGGAGCCCGACATGAGACTCGATCCAGGACCCTGTGATCATGACCTGAGCTGAAGGCAGACACTCAACCAACTGAGCCGCTTAGGTGCCCCATTTCAGTAGGATCTTTAAATAAAGGATTGAATTTAAGCAGAGGGTTTGGTTTTGTTGTTGTTGTTGTTGGTTTTTTTTTTTTTTTTAAAGATTTTTATTTATTTGACAGAGGGAAACACAGCCAGAGAGGGAATACAAGCAGGGGGAGTAAGAGAGGGAGAAGCAGGCTTCCCGCCGAGCAGGGAGCCTGATGTGGGGCTTGATCCCGGATCTCCGGGATCATGACCCGAGCTGAAGGCAGTTGCCTAACCAACTGAACCACCCAGGCGCCCCTTGTTGGGTTTTTTTGTTGGTAGGATTTTTCAGAGCTTTTTTAATTGGCTAAGGAGCCTTAGGGTTCTCTGAGGAGTGGTGATAGCTTGTGTTCCTAAACATTATTTTACTCTGAAAATCTCTTTTCTCAGAACTTTTCAGAGGCTAGCATAGAAAACTTACCAGAGGGACACCTGGATAACTCAGTTGGTTAAGGATCCTACCCTTGATTTTGGCTTGGGTCATGATCTTATGGTCGTGGATCGAGCCCTGTGTTAGTCTTCATGCTCAGTGAAGAGACTGCTTGAAATTCTCCCTCTCCCTCCCCCTGTGCCCATCTCCCCATCATGAGCTCTAAATAAGTAAGTAAGTAAATAAATAAATAAATTCCTAAAAAAGAAAAACTGACCCAAAATTTCAACCTATCTCTTTCTTCTACTGCATTTTGATTGCTTCAATGTGAAAAACATTCCACACAGTCAAAGTCAGGGTGATGACTTATTTCCTTTAATCTGATGAGGATAGCTGGAGTAGAAGGAGCCTCTGGAATCACAGGCTCTTTGGACATGAATGAGTTAAATGACCACTGACTACTTGCTGTCCTGCCTGTAGCTTGGCTGTGAAGGTATATTAGGTAGCTCTGCTGTGTAACAAATTCACTCCGCTTTTGTTCAGCTTACAGTAGTAAATATTTGTTTTTCTCTCTTTGTGGGTCAGTAATCTGAGGACCACTTATTTTGGGAACTTTGGCTCAAGATTTCTAAGGAGGTCGTAGTCACAGTGGCAGCTGGGACTGATCTCTCATCCAAGGTTTACCTGGGATGGGGGGGTGCTCTTCTAAGATCACCCTCATGGTTGGCGAGCCTTGGTCCGTCACCACAGGAGACCTCTCCACACAGTGGCTACACAGGATGGCACCTGGTCTCTCCCAGTGTGAAGGATCATAGAGAAGGTAAGAGAGAGCCCAAGACAGTAGTCCCTTTAAATCTTATCTTGGATATGGTATCTCGTCACTTCTGTCCATTTCCTTTAGTGAGACAGGAGTCAATATGTTTGTCCCACACTCGTAGGAAGGGGATTATTTAAGGACATGAGTATCAAGAGGAGGTAATGCTCACTGAGGGCCATTGTAGGGCTACTTACCAGAGAAGTGTAGAATTGGACAGAGTTTTCTTGATAGAGAAGACATATTCCAATTTTTCACTGGTGGTGAGGAGACAGAGGACAGTTTCTCCAAAAAGCTGCCACCTCCCCCTGTGAAGATCATGTTTCATGGTCCTAGAATAAGCAGAGAAAAGTAAGGGACATAAGAAAGTAAATCTGGAAGTTGGTCTACATGATTTGCCCCCCGGATCCCTGTGGGCTCTGAAGCTTGCTCCGAGGAAGGAAGGAATTACAGAGAAGCATTTTGCTATAGCCCAAGTATTTCTTTCAGCAGGAAACAATATTAGGTTCAAACTATACATTTATAAAATTCTAGAGAGAACCAAAAAGAGAGAGAAAATAGGTGTGAATTTGTTACTTAATTAAATACCCTTTTATATCTCGTCCTTCGCTAGAGTGTAAATTATGGTGTTACAAGAGGTGGTATTGTTTATTTGCAATCTCTTAAGACACCCAGGAGGGAAAATCAGCGGCTTCCTGCTCTGAAGGAAACAGCTCTCTCTCGGGGCTGTGACATCTGTTTTGATGTTAGAAAGATGACAATAAAAATTTGATTGAGGCGAAACCCTGCTATGTGGGGGGGGGGGTTAGAACAGGAAATAGAAAGGTGGAATGATAAAAATGCTCACACTGGTATTTAAATATTTACCTATTTAAATATTTCATTACTGGGATTGGCTTATTTGTGTGTCTGTATTCTCAAACTCGATAATGAGCTTGTGTTTTGAAATGGACATTCGATGTCCCTCAGGCATTTTGAGTTGACTCATTTCAGTCCAGTATTAATAAGGGTCATTTGTTCCCCAAATGTGAAAAATCCCCCCCACCCCCTGGGGGGACATATTTTATAAAGTCTGGAGAAAGTCTTGATTGTTTGGTGGTGGAGGAGACCAGGGAGGCCATTAAATATCCTACTGTGCCCAGCACAGCCCACCACAATCAAGAGTTATCCAGCCCCAAAGGTCAGCAGCCTGAGTTTGAGGAGCCCTAAGGAAAGTGCGAGTTATGTCATTACAGAACCAGATAATAATATCAGCCTGGACCTAACAGGGAGGTATAGAAGTTCAACATGGAGTAGAATGCAGCCAAGAATCATTCCTGTGAACCTAGAGGAGAAAAAAGTATAGCATCAGAGTAAGAAAACAACAAATCAGAGTTGCTTTGTGCTTTACATTCATGTGTGGTATTTATTTATTCATGTATTTATTTATTTTTAATTTTTTTTAAGATTTTTAATTTTTTATTTGACAGAGAGAAACACAGTGAGAGAGGGAACACAAGCAGGGGGAGTGAGAGAGGGATAAGCAGGCTTCTCGCCGAGCAGGGAGCCTGATGTGAGGCTCGATCCCGGGTCTCCAGGATCATGACCTGAGCTGAAGGCAGTCGCCCAACCAACTGAGCCACCCTGGCGCCTCGATGTATTTATCTTTAAATTGGCATTTTCTTTCTTTCTTTCATTCTTTTTTTTTTTTTTTAAGATTTTATTTCTTTTTCAATAGAGACAGAGACAGCAAGAGAGGGAACACAAGTGGGGGAGTGGGAGAGGGAGAAGCAGGCTTCCTGCCAAGCGCAAAGCCCAATGTGGGGCTCTATCCCAGGATGCTGGGATCATGACCTGAGCCGAAGGCAGACACACAATGACTGAGCCACCCAGGCACCCCTCATGTGTGGTTTTTATATCAGAGGTAAAACATTCACTGTTTCTGAGCAGCAGGAGCTTGGCGGGAACTTGGGTGAGCATCTGCTGGTACTGGCTGCATGTTTTATATAAGCAAAGAAAGAAGGCATATATCCTTGGGGGTGAGCTGGAGGGGCAGATAGAGGGGGGATCTGGCTTTGCAGGTGTGTGGCCATCGGAGCCTGTGGCTGGGAGACATCCAGGAGTCCTGTCTGTCCCACCTGGGAGGTGGTTGTATTTTTCCCCCTTTCAGTTTCATGGTTGTGTCCTATGTCCCTTAGCAGGCTTGGCAGCTCCAGCTGGTGCTGACCTGAGGGGCTGTGCAGCCGGCTGCCGAAGACACTATACACGGGCTCGGCATGGAGGGCGCAGGGCTAGGGAGGCACCCATCTGCCTCGAAACTGTCTTTTGCCTGGGACTATTTGTTGCCGGAGTTGGTTCTCATCTCCCCCCTGTTCTCCTTGGAGCTGAAATCTGTTAGTGCTTCCAAAGGAAACCTGTCTGCTTCCATCGTCATCTTGAACTTGCTCATCTTTGCCATCCCTGTCACTATGCCAGTGGTCCTCAACCTCGGTTGAAGACATCCTTTATAAAACTAGAAAAACTGCAGGAGCCTTACCGGATGCCAGCAGAATTAGATGACTTTCTTTGTTACCATTGGATTTTTCCGTGGATCGAGCTGTTCACTCCCCTAATAATAACCTCACCTATATTAATGGGGGAAGTATTCTCAGATTTTTCCAGAAAAAAGATTGTCTTTCCTTGACTTGGTCATGTTATGTGCGGTACCTTTTGCCTCTTCCTCCGGTCCAGGTATGCCTCACCTTTCTTTCTGGTTGGCACAATGTCAGGCTGGTGAACCACAGCGCTGTGTGTCTGAAGTCATGTGGGCGACCTGGCGGATGTCAGCAAACTAGCCTGTCCTGATCCTGGGTTCTCAGACTGAGCAAGCAGCACCCAGATTGCAGTGATTTGGACCTCAGTTCTGCTCCCCTCTAGATGAGAAACCAGTCTTAACCATTAGAGCAGAAAAACAAGATGCCTCATGTAATCCGCAAGGGAGAAGCAGAGCGACTGAACAGAAGGGCTGTGTTCCGGTTGTGAGCACAGGGCACGAGAGTCTATACATGGTGCAGTGGGTGCCAAGATTGTAGATCTAAGTCATTAGCTGTGCCGGATAATGGCCTATAAATACTTAGTGGAAAATAAGAATGTTCTTATTTACATTTAAATAGTTTGGATTTCTTAGATTTCACTATAAAAATGCAATATTAATGCAAATATTGTTTGGCAATGAAAGTAAATGCTCCAGACAGAGTTATTAATTTCTTGTACACAGTCATTTACTTTCAAATATTGGCTTACCATGAATGGCCTTTATCATACTTATCAGTTCTATTTGTGAAAGTGGTAAGAATCAGACACTCAGGAAGTGCAGATTCATGGAATTAGATAATGCATTGGCTTTGGGCTGAAAGTGAGTCTTTTCTCCAATTGCTTGATATGATAATATAAAATTAACTTGCTGGTACATTTGTCATTACTGTCAAGAGTTCTTTCTGACACTGTTTTCTCTTCCTGTCAGACACATCAGAACCAATGAATTTTTAAATATCTTTATGCTAAACTGTAGTCTCTTGTTTCTTTGGTGTGAGTAGTTATATCATATTTTGCACATAAGTCCCTGGACAAAACTACAATAAATATTGTACCAAAGTGTGATATATCCCAAAATACTACAGACCAATGGAAATGGAATTTTAAAAAGTGTTCAAGTAAACCACAGGAAGGCAGGAAAAAGAAAAGGGAAGAAAGAAAACAGAGAACAAACAGAAGACGCACACAAAAAATGGTAGGTAGACTTGAGCTGTAACACATCAGTGACTTCATTAAATGCTGATGGTTCTAAGTTCACTAGCTTGAAGATTGGCATAGTGGGCTGAAAACACAGCCCAACTATTTGCTGCCTCCAAGAAACTCACTTTAAATAAAATGATGTAGGGGCGCCTGGGTGGCTCAGTTGGTTAAGTGACTGCATTCGGCTCAGGTCATGATCCCGGAGACCCGAGATCGAGCCCCACATTGGGCTCCCTGCTCGGCGGGAAGCCTGCTTCTCCCTCTCTCACTCCCCCTGCTTGTGTTCCCTCTCTGGCTGTATTTCTGTCAAATAAATAAAAAATCTTTAAAAAAAAATAAAAAAAATGATGTAGGCAGGTGCAATATAGAAGGAACAAAGTATATCATGGAAAGATTAACCAAAAGAAAGCAAAAGTGGGTATATTAATATCAGATAGAGTCAACTTCAAAACAAATAAATAACCGGGGAGGGGAACACATTGTATAATGATGAAAGAGTCATTCCACCAAGTTGACGTTTCTAAATGTCCGTGCCCCAAACTTCCTACTGTGTGAAGCAAAAACAGTTAGAGAGAAAAGGAGATATAGACAAATCCACAGTCAAAGTTCAACGCTCCTGTCCCAGCAGTTCAGAGAACAACTAGAGAGCAGACCAGCAAAGATATAAAAGAACATAGCAACACCATCAATATCATGATCTAATTGACATTTATAGAATGCTCTACCCAACAAAAGGAGACTATGCCTTCTTTTCAAGCACCAGTAGATTATATATCACAGACACCCATATCCTGAACCACAAAACCAGTCTCACTAAATTTTGAAAGATTTGAAATCATACCAGGTATGATCTTCAGCCACAATGGAATCAAAGCAGAGATGATTAAGAGAAAGATAACTCCATATACTTGGGCTTCCTGTATTGTTTCTTGAGCATATTAAGCCCATTCAGACTGAGTGGTTTCTGTCTAGAATGGTCTTCCATCAGATTTTTTCCTGGCTATTCTTTCTGAGCTCTAAACTCAACAGCATCTCAGAAATTTCTGACATTACCTATCGAAAGTAAACTTCGCACAGCCCCCTCTTGATACCATCTTCCTGTCTTTGCTTCTCCTTAAATTTTATATCACCCCATTATTTTCTTCTGAGGCCTCAATATCTGAAGTTGCTTTTTTTTGTTTATTCATCAGTCACTGTTACACACAAGAGTAATGAGCTACTTGGGGTGCCTGGGTGGCTCAGTCAGTTAAGCGTCTGACTTTCTGCTCAGGTCATGATCCCAGAGTCCTGGGACCCAGCCCCACATCGGTCTCCCTGCCTCAGTAGGGTGTCTGCTTCTTCCTCTCCCCGGGCCTGCCATTCCTCCTGCTTGTGCTCTCTTTTCTCTCTGTCAAATAAATACATAAAACCTTAAAAAAAAAAAAGCAGTCATGAGCTCCAGAAAAGCAAGAATGGTACGAGTTCACCACAATATCTCCAGCTCCAGGACAGTAAGTGCTGAGTAAGATTTGTTGAATGGACTGTAGATTTCTATCACCTAGCTAGCCACATGTGCTATTTATCGAAGACTGTTTTTACTGCTGCAGAAAGCCACCAGAGAGCTTGTGAAAGTTAGTAAGCAAGCTCTTTCCCCATGCCAATGACACAAAGAGAACTAGCCTTTCTTTGTTTAGCTAACCTTTGGTTTCATATATTTGTTTAGCCAAGTATGGGAACTCCTTTGGGAGCTTGGACTGAAATAGGTTGAATATGCTCAAAAGCTTTCAGAAGCCTGCAGACTTAACTTGTGGAAAAAGGCTCATAGTCCCTAAAGCTCATTGTAATAAGGAAGTAAAAAATCTCACTTGAGTCTGGAATTTAAGAATGAAGATTCTTTATTTATATAGCATAGCAAAAACTTGCAAATAGGTAAATGGTTATCAGTAGTGGTTGTGCTCTTAGGTAGACATTTGATCGTAGACGGGCACATGAAGTGAGAGGTCATCCTCAGATTTTTGGGTCTTTCTCTTTTCAATAGGAGACGTGCATATGCTGTTGGATAGCTTGGAGAGGTCATAAAACATGAGTGTTGGAAGTTGGGTATAACTCGATTCCAGTCTTTACTCTGGCGCTGACTCTCTTGTTGGAAGATGTTGGAAAAGCCATTCACCCTCCCAGGCCCTAGTGACTTCCTCCATGAGAATGGGAATGATAATAGCACTGCCATCACCTTCTTGGGAGGATTTTAAGGACAACAACAACAATAATGATGCGCATGTAAGCTGTTCTCTTGACACAGTTGTGTACTGAGTGAAAGTAGTGAGTCTCCCCCACATTGCATAGAAATAACAGACTGACGTACTCAGCAGTATCCCTTATGGTGTGCCATTTTCACCAAAGTGGGTAGAGACCCTGATTGCTACATGTAAGGCAGATGCCTTGCTTGATTGATGGTCATGGGAGTGAATATTAAGTCCCCCTGTGTGTCTGGGTGACACTAGGCTGTGGAATTAGAGAAATGAACAAGAAGCTCAGGTCTTCTGAGAGAGATGGTCAGAAAAGAAGAAAAAAGGAACAATGACAAAGCACATGGAATTTGCTAGAAAAAAGCTATGGGCTGGGCACTTTTGTGGCAGACGGAAAGTAGTTCCAGCTTATCCAGGGGTTTCAAAGAGTAAGAGTAAGTGATTTTTTTCAAAGAGTAAGTGATTTTTCCCGTGCTAGAGGGGGAGGAATCTGGCAGAAGGCACCGACGAGACAGATGAGCATGGAACCCTCATTCGGAGATATGAGTGCATTTGGGTTATGAAGATTTGCCTGTAAACTTTTAATTTTTGTGATTCCCCACTTCATGAGAGTTTTATTTTCAATGTATTTAGTTTTATTATATGTGCTAAAAGCACACTGATAGTCTTTCACTAATGTTCTGAAGAATCTTCCTTAGTTCCTCCCTTGGCATACGTTTTAAAGGGCTTAAACAACTTAAAAGGCACAAGGATGATAGAGAACCAGCTGCTTTCGCAGGCACTGATTTAGGAGACATCAATTCTGCCAATTAAATATGGGGGTTCGTGGATCTGCCGTGTGATGTATGGCAGATCATACATCACACGGCATGTATGTGTGCCGTGTGATGTATGATCTGTATGCACAGCGCTCTGTCCTTCTCTTTCTGGCCGCACTTAAACATTCATCTACGGGCAGACAAGAGAGATGCCCTCAGGAAGCGGCATGGCTGGGAACAACAGAAACCAAAAGGCACTTGGGAGTGATGTCAGCAAAATGTTACAGACCTCTTGATGAAAGATGGAATGACGTCTTTCAAGGGAGCATTGGCACAATGTGAAAAGCAAGGCCTCCACAATTACTCCTCACATTCAGTAAGTCCAAGAGTGGATAAAGTTAAGTACATTAGAATTCTGGTGGTGTTCTCCTCACTGCAACCTTGTGTCACACATCCATGGGGGCAAGTCTCAGATTTACCTTTTTCAATTTAATGTCTGCTGTAAAGACTTTGAACACCTGCCAACTTTCTTTTCTTTCTTTTTTTTAAAGTCACTGTAGTTCATTGTGGCATATTATCCACTCCCATTCATGTGAGTAGGTTTTCTCCAGGAGGTGCTTTTCAAATTTTCACTTGCCAAAAATCTTTGTGGAATTTTGTTTTGGCTTTCCTGCTTGAATCTGAAGACCAGGAGTCATTAAGCTCTTTGCTTTTTCTGTTCAAAAGCTTGGCAATTTTTATTGTGGTTCCATGCCAACTGTCAAGGGTCAGAAGCCATTCTTCAAATTTATTTTATGGATTAAGTGTTCCATTTTGTGTACTTTGGAAGAAGAATGTCAAGTTCAACAGTGTACTTGGTTACAATGAGATGTTTTATCTTTATACTTCTTCCCTCCACATACCCCATTCTTAGAAATATAAAGGAAAACAAACTCACTAGCTTTGAGTTTTACTTTGTGCTTGTTTTAGTTTTTGTAAACAGTAACGCTACTTGCATTATATAGAAATTTCTACCAAAGTGGCTTAATTTTTGCTCACAATTCAAATAGGAAGCTTTTAGCAGAGGAGAAGCTGAGGCTTGCTGGGGACCACACTTGCTTCAGGTTGTTCATTAAATCAGGGGCAGAGTTTAAAGCAGTGGGCTGACTTCTAACTCATTGTTAGAAGTAAGGAACCAAAGGTCAAGTTAAGGACAATGCTCATCCACACAGCACTCATGAATTTAGAGTGTAGAGTTAAATGCAGACCAGCTCCCTCATTTCACAAATGAGGGGGAAAATCACGTCAGCTCAGGGAGGTCCAATTACTTGCCTAGTGATACACAGCCAATTACTCCGAGAGTCTAGATGCCAGACTAGTATTTACTAAAGATATTGCATAACTTTCTAAAAAACATCAAATGCCACCACGCTCCAGTTTTACATGCTTTTTGCCTCAATTTAATAATAGAAGCCTTTTCATTTATCATCATCATCACACGTCACAAAGGAGGATTCTTGATAAACAATGGTGGTATTGTCATCTCTGTATTTTCCTTACCCCTAATATTGAAGTAAGGTTATTGATACCTTGATAAGCTTTGGGTAAGTCTTACAGTGTTTAGTCACATGGACACGTGATTATTTTCAAAGGATTGCATAATATAATACTGTTAATTATAAACCACGTTGGCAATTGATCACCAGTGTAGGTCAACCTTGAATTGTTTAGCTGTAGCCTCCAGGAGCCTGAACCGGTAAGGGCTCTGATACAAAGCCTAGGATGGGAGTCTGGGGGAAGTCATGTGTACTGAGAGAAACGGTGGTTGGCAGCATATTCTCCAAGTACTGTTTTCTGCTATTTTTTGTTGTTTTTATTTTGTGGTTTAGTATTTATTTTATTTTATTTTTTAAGTTGATTACAACTTTTAATCCGGTGAAGTAACTTTTTTTCTAAAGATTTTATTTATTTATTTTGACAGAGAGAGAGAGATCACAAATAGGCACAGAGGCAGGCAGAGAAAGAGGGGGAAGCAGGCTCCCCTCTGAGCAGAATTCTGAGATCATGACCTGAGCTGAAGGCAGGGGCCCAATCCTCTGAGCCACTCAGGTGCCCTTATTTTTTTCTTTTTAAAATAATTAATTTTTTTAGGAGCCCAACACAGGGCTTCAACTCACAACCCTGTGATCAAGACTTGACTAAGATCAAGATCAAGATTTGGATGCTCAACCAACTAAGCCACCGAGGTGCTCCTATGATTGAACATTTAGAAAAATAATTGAATCCATTTTCCTTTTAACATTTATTTTGTATTTTCTGTAAACTTCCACGGGAGTCATGGTTCAGCCATTGGGGTTGGTAATAATCTGACTCATGGCAGCTATAGCTACCCTAGGTGTTTTTTTGGGAAGCAACTTTTTTTTGATAGTCATTCTTTCACAGTTTGTTTCCAAGCGTGTCTTTAGCAGTACATAAGTAGCCTCTGGTGGATTTGTGATTATTAAACAATCTTTAAAAAGTAAAAGGTTTAAAAGTCCTTAAGATATTCAAAATATGTTCACACTCATCCTTAAGATAGAAAGTAGGAAGACTGTGATGTCCCAAAAAAGGTACTCTCTGACACAGCGTGTGCCAAGACCCAATGATTTACATATTGTGGGTCTGGGCAGTGCTGGTGGTCAGGGTCCAGAATAATCTTTGCATCCATATGTGTATCAAGATTTGAATGCATATGGGCGCCTGGGTGGCTCAGTGGGTTAAAGCCCCTGCCTTCAGCTCAGGTCATGATCTCAGGGTCCTGGGATCTAGGCCCACAGGGGCCTCTGTGCTCAGCAGGGAGCCTACTTTCTCCTCTCTCTCTCTGCCTGCCTTTCTACCTACTTGTGATCTCTCTCTCTGTCAAATAAATAAATAAAATCTTTAAAAATTTTTGAATACATATATAATTGTCTTACTTGTGTCTGGAATACAAGTGTATGTATGCACCTGTATGTATTTACCTCTATGTAGATGCTGTTGTGATTAATAAGGCGCCAGTTTGTTTATGAGCATTGATGAATCCAGAGTAGATTTGGGGATTATGTAGTTTATCAATCCAAACTTACTAAAAGCACAACTGTTCATGTACGGGTCCGTGGCTTTTTTTATTTTTTTTTCTTTTCTTTTTGGCCATTTTATAAGCTCCTAATACTTGAAAAAAACTTGGAATTACTGATTAAAGTTAATTATCTTTGCCTTTTAGAATTGACTGGCACGATTTAATGTCTTGGGTAATAATCTCTTGGAGACTTTGCCCAACACCACCAGCTGTCTTTGGTGTTGCAAATGTGATTCTGCAACAGCTCTCCCTAAAGAATATTTGTAGGGGCTCCTGGGTGGCTCAGTTGGTTAAGCAACTGCCTTGGGCTCAGGTCATGATCCTGGAGTCCCAGGATCGAGCCCCGCATCTGGCTCTCTGCTTGGCAGGAAGCCTGCTTCTCCCTCTCACTCCTCCTGCTTGTGTTTCCACTCTAGCTGTGTTTCTCTCTGTCAAATAAATAAATAAATAAAATCTTAAAAAAAAGTTTGTAAATATTTGTAAATTCTATAACTGGTTCCCTTTTTTTTTTTTTTAAGATTTTATTTATATATTTGTCAGAGAGAGACACAGCTAGAGAAGGAACACAGAAAGAAATGGGATTCATTTTGTCTGAGCCTATATATTAATTTTCTATTGCTGCCATAACAAATTACCATAAACTCAGTGTCTTTAGGTCAGAAGTCCAACAGGCCTTGTGGCACTAAAATCAAGGTGTTGCTGGGCTGCTTTCCTTTCCGGAGGCTTGAGGGGAAAATTGGTTTCTTGCTTATTTGGGTTGTTGGCCAAATTCAGTTTGTTGTGATTGCCATAGGGAGATGCCTGTCTCCTTGTCCTCAGCTTCTAGAGGTCACCGATATTCCTCAGCAGGTGGCCATGATCTTTCATCTTTAAAGCCAGCAGCAACCGGTTCAGTTTTTTTTTTTTAAAGATTTTATTTATTTGACAGAGAGAAACACAGCCAGAGAGGGAACACAAGCAGGGGGAGGGCGGGAGGGAGAAGCAGGCTTCCCGCCGAGCAGGGAGCCCGATGTGGGACTCGATCCCGGGTCTCCAGGATCATGCCCTGAGCCGAAGGCAGTTGCCCAACCAACTGAGCCACCCAGGCGTCCCAATAAATAAGTGTTTTAAAAGAATATTTGATGGTGGAAAATTTTGTTGTGGGATTGGCATTTTCTCTCTGGTAAAGGTTGAACTCTCGAGTTGGACTGGAGTGTTGCTGGATGCTTGCTGTTGGCCCCATTTGTGACAGAACTTGATGAATAAACAGTCTTCCTCTGGCCTGTTGAAGAGATCTGTTAGGATGTTTTGAGTTAACAGTGAGAGATAGAGCTACATAAGAACTTTCCAACTGATGTGCACATAGAAACATTCCAGGCTCAGGTCTCCCTGAAGCTGACTTGCCATCCATCTCTTCTTTGGTGCCAAGAAAGCAGATGGGCTCTTGTCACTGCAGAATGAATCTATGTTAATTAATATATTATGAAGCCAACTCTAGTTGAATATGCACTTTCTATAAGTGAATGGTTACTGGTTTATCTGGAAGGAAACGCTCAGGGAAATTTTTAGATCACCATTGTCATTATAGATGAAAAGATGCTGTTTATTTTTATATATGACTCTTTTTTAAAAAAAATTGTACTGCAGGCAGTCGAAAGGATTTGGTGATAAAATAACTTGTATGTTGGCATCACTGTAAGAAGAGTAGAGCTGTGCTTCTGAGTACTGAAATGAGACGGGAGAAAGCTTATCCCTCTCTGTAATGTTTGTGTCTGTGATCTCACATAACTTCCTCCATGCCAAGAGCACAGAGTTTGGAGCTAAAATTTGTAGCATGTGGTGGAGGAGCACAGATGATCGGGCCTGAGGTGAAGGTGCTCCTGACACGTCTGTGTGTCACTCGCTGGACTCAACCATCCTAGGCCAGAGGCCTTTTAAGGTTGAGACTCAGGCCCACATGGAGGCAGAAGAGTCTAGTGCGGGAGAGAAAGGGCTTTGGAACAGGGTGATTTGAGTCTGTAGCCGACTAATTAGTAGTGTGACTTTGGCATTATCTCATTTTGCTGAGTAAATTCCATATGATAATATTGTCTCCTGAAAGGATTTTTGAGCCTTGAGAGGCTTTAAAAAATGAATATTTGTTGCACTGTGCCTGACATACGTAAATCAATTGATAAGTGGAAGTACTTCTTCATGTCTTCTCTGCTTGCCGACTTATCTCCCAATTCAGCACTAACTTTCTAAAGTTGGGGTAAGTCTCTTAGGCTCTTGGTCATGAATACCACTGTTTTGCCTGTATCAGGGAAAGGAATGGAGTATGGAAGGGAAAAAAAGAAGAGCTACCCAATAGTTAGTGGTAAAGACTGAATTTTACAATCAGTAGCAGATTCCCTGGGACTGGATGAAGGAAATCCTTAATTTTTAAAAAATTGTTGTGTGATTAGTCTCCCTTGGGGCTCTGCAGTGTGGTGACCCTGGAAACACAGACATTTGTATAGGAAATTTTAAAGTCCTAGAACTGTTGGCAACCACTGAAGCTGGGAACATGCAAATTTAAGATAAATGAAATATTTCTGTTTAATACAGTTAAGCATGTACTTTGAATGCATGAGAAAATCCTATGTCTCAATTTCTCATATTTTGGTATAGGCTGAAAATAGAAATAGCAACAAAATAAATACTAGTACTGGATCATAGCCCAAACTAGAAAATGATAATCTATAAGTCCACAATGATAACAGTCAATGATGGAATAGATAGAAGTAGGAAAAAGACCCAAATCTTCTTTACCCAATTCTAAATACTCTATGACTGATACTTTCACCTCCAGAAGGGGGAGCTTAATTTGCTTTCTCTGGTGTGCACGTGGACTTGGTGACTCTCTTCCAAGGAATGGGGTATGGGAAATAATGACTTTGTAGTAAAGGAGACCTTGCAGAGATGACCTTAACTAATTGATTAATAGTCAACATCACCAGTAAAATGCTATGTTGACATCATGTATCCCTAATATGAGGTGATCAGAAGGGCATCTTGCCCTCTGATATTCTTTTTTTTTTTTTTTTTTTTTTTTAAGATTTTATTTATTTGACAGAGAGAAACACAGCCAGAGAGGGAACACAAGCAGGGGGAGTGAGAGAGGGAGCAGCAGGCCACCCGCTGAGCAGGGAGCCTGATGTGGGACTTGATCCCGGGTCTCTGGGATCATGACCTGAGCCAAAGGCAGTTGCTTAACCAACTGAGCCACCCAGGCACCCAGCCCTCTGATATTTTTGAGGAAACATCAGACAAACCCAAATTGAGGTTTCTTTCTTTCTTTCTTTCTTTCTTTCTTTCTTTCTTTCTTCCTTTCTTTCTTTCTTTCTTTCTTTCTTTCTTTCTTTCTTTCTTTCTTTTTTTTTAACAAAATACTTGGCTTGTCCTCTTCAGAACTGTCAAAGTCATGAAAAACTAGGCAAATCTGAAAACCTTGAATAAGAATAAAGCAAAACCTAATTTTAAAGCCTTTAGTCAGGTGGTTTCCCCAGGAATATGGCAAGTGTACCCCTGTGGGAGATGGTGCTAAGGTTAAGAGGTAGTTGGACAGTCAGGTAATCAGGACCAGAGTCCCCAGCAAGAAAATATGGAGTCAGCACGGCTCAAATAAAATAGCACTAACTTCTTCTTCCACAGCTTAGACAGGACCACACTAGCCTTCTGCTTTGCAGCCCTTGCAGAAATGACTTCTGCAAAATGTCCTAAAGTAAGACAGTTAGGGGCACCTGGGTGGCTCAGCTGTTAAGCAATTGCTTTCGACTCAGGCCATGATGGCAGGGTCCTGGGATCCAGCCCCTTATCAGGCTCCCTATTCACTGGGAGGCCTGCTTTTCCCTCTTCCATTCCCCCTGCTTGTGTTCCCTCTCTGGCTGTCTCTTTTCCTCTGTCAAATAGGAAAATAAAAAAAAAAAAAAGACAGTTAATCACAAAGTGTTTGTCAGTATCATCGACAAAGGTTGGTTAAGATATAAGCCTCCACATGTCAGCAAAAACCCCATCAGCACGGAGACATTAGCCTAACAGGTAGACTGGTATGCGACCAAAGCCCTTATTGCCATGACTCAGCACACCCTGATTGCTTACAATAGTTCCGCAAAAGAGCTCTAGTAAAACCCCTAAACTTAGAGACTCTGGGGGCAACCCTCCTGGGCCCTTCTCCTCCAGGAGCTTTATATTCTTTTTTTTTTTTTTTTTTTTTTTAAGATTTTATTTATTTATTTGACAGAGAGAAACACAGTGAGAGAGGGAACACAAGCAGGGGGAGCGAGAGAGGGAGAAGCAGGCTTCCTGCCAAGCAGGGAGCCCGATGTGGGGCTCGATCCTGGGTCTCCGGGATCATGACCTGAGCCAAAGGCAGTCGCTTAACAACTGAGGCACCTAGGTACCCCCAGGAGCTTTATATTCTTGCTCAAAAAATATTGCTTTGCTGTCCACCACTCTTCATCTGGTCTACCTCTGCATTCTTCAAAGTGGTGTGACCAAGAACCAGGGGCGCTAGGGGGACAAAAGTCCTGTTACACTAAGGGCAGTGCTAATAGAATGGATTAATTTCTTCTTACTCCTTTTTAAAGACTTTATTATTCTTCTAACTAATGTTATCATTGATAACATATTTGAAAGGTGTTGGGAAACAATTCAGAATTTGAAATGAGAAGTTGGTCATGTTTTCCATCTTCAGTACCTACCAAAAAGAATTCTGGAGGATCTGACATTGTCAGATCTTCCTAATGGCAAAAGTGTTGACATCTCAGTACAATGCCCTGAGTTTAACTAGAGAGAGCATTAAAAAAAAAAAAAAAATCCATGCTGATAGAAGTCAGGTTGGTCTGGCCTTCTGTGTTGGGTGCAAAATAAATCAAGTGTTGAATGATGTAGACCAGTGTGTGTAATGATAGGAAAGGTCAGTAGAAAGATAGTTTTTTCAATTATATATTAATTTATTTTTCAAAGTTTCATCAGACTGGGTGGCCATCCTGAATTAGCCCAGAAACAGAAGGCTCATTTAGGCAAGAACAACTTTTCAGAATTTACACAGAACTCTGATAACTAATTCATTTCAGCACATTTTAAAAATAATACTGCCCTCTACTTCTTATCCTAAGCATCATCACCTCAAAGTAGCTCATAATGCTAGCATTGAAATGCATATGCCAATGTTAGTATAATAACTTCTTATAATATTAATTTCCTTTTATTTAAGTTTTATTGTGATCCCCTGCCCATTATGAAATCATAGCTCTATGTTCTAAAAGCTTTGGAAATTTTAGGAAAGTAAACTCAAGTTAGAATTTACTCAAAGTCCTATCATCCGTTGATAATATGTTTTTATCATTTTGACATGCATGCTTCCATATTTTTTCCTATATGTGTGTACAGGTGTATATATATGTATCCTATTGAAATAGCATCATACATATAAAAATACATGTGTTTCTATAGATGTATGTAACTTTTAAATTAAATCTAATTTTAATTTAAAAGTACTATGGAAATCTTTCCTCATTAATTAATATATAGTTCTATATGTATTACCTTCCAAGGTGTTTTGGAAGGCCATTGCACAGTTGTGTAGTAATTTATTTGACCAATCCCCCCCCCTTTTTTTGTTAGATTTTATTTATTTATTTGACAGAGAGAAACACAGTGAGAGAGGGAACACAAGCAAGGGGAGTGAGAGAGGGAGAAGTAGGCTTCCCGCCGAGCAGGCAGCCCGATGCGGGGCTCGATCCCGGGGGATCATGACCTGAGCCAAAGGCAGTCGCTCAACCAGCTGAGCCACCAGGCGCCTCTGACCAATCCCTTTTTGATGGACATTTAGCTTCTGTGGTGTGCTAATAATTGTTTAATAATTGGCTCCCTGATTTGTAGCACTTCTGTATTTCTGTGCTGTAAATAGACCTATCAGGGCTGAACCCATGCTATCAAAATGAAGTCACTGAACAAGGATTTGGGAAGAGATGCTCTTGGAGGCCAGTACTAGCCAGCCTTGGCACTCCTCCCTTAAGGTTAAAATTTTAAACAGTTGGCTTTAAAGTTACTTCTTTGTTTAAATGCTAAACACATGAATCTTGGAACACTGAAAAAAATAAAATAAATATAAAAAAAAGGAAAAAAAAGCTAAGCGGATTGTAAACGTGATAAGAGCCCTCCTGGTTTAGGGGGAAAAAAGGTGTACCCTGTCCAAATGTATAAGCGTTCTTGTTTTCATGACTTCTCTCAGCTTTCCCAAAACTACCTCAGGCTGAGATTTTTTTTCAAAGATTATCTTTATTTTATTTTATTTTATTTTATTTTATTTTATTTTATTTATTTATTTATTTATTTATTTATTTATTTATTTATTTGACACAGAGAGAGATAACAAATAGGCAGAGAGAGAGAGGAGGAGGAAGCAGGCTCCCTGCTGAGCAGAGAGCCTGATGTGGGCCTCGATCCCAGGACCCTGAGATCATGACCTGAGCTGAAAGCAGAGGCATTAACCCACTGAGCCACCCAGGCGCCCAATTTTTTTTTAATTTTTTAAAAGATTTTATTTATTTGACAGAGAGAAACACAGCCAGAGAGGGAACACAAGCAGGGGGAGTGAGAGAGGGAGAAGCAGGCTTCCTGCCGAGCAGGGAGCCCAATGTGGGGCTGGATTCCGGGTCTCCCGGAACGTGATCTGAGCCAAAGACAGCCGCTTAACCAACTGAGCCACCCAGGCGCCCCCCAAAGGTTATCTTTAAAATATCTTCAACTAGTTTGCTCTTTGAAAGTGATTACTTCGTCTTGGTGCTTTTAAAAGATGGTACTATCTTCTCTTTATCTCGGGCCATTTGTTTGTGTACCTTTGGTGGTGTGGGCTTAGGGAGTACAGCTCTTGCTTCCATCTGGGAGCATCTGTAAGTAGTTAGTATCTATTTAATTTTAAAGTATTTTTGAATATTTCCACAGATTTGTTGGTGTCTAATAGCAAAAGATGTTCGGATGGAGCAAAACTTGGCATTTTCCAGCAAGCAGATATTGCCTATAACTTGCTCAGAGTTTAAATTATTGATAGGCAAGAGGAAAACCATGGCTTCTAGTATTATTGCCTTCCTGAATCAAAACCCAAGCCCTACATGCTGCATTAGATGTGAAGGGTATTTAGGTGGCCACTTTCAGGAGGAAATGGAAGACCTGTTGTGTCTGTTTCTTTGTTTCCAGATCCATTAATTGTGGACTGAGGATGGGTTAGCTGAGAACAAATGGCTGATTCATTGTTGAAGATAATGAACCTTAGGCAAAACCCTTTCAACAACCGATTTGCTTTTCCCTGCAGCCTTTTTAAGGTCTTCATCACCGTCTTTTTTTTTTTTTTTTTTTTTTAACATCTGGAAGTTTGGGAACATACCTGGGGCCTCTAGACCTTCTGTGTCCGTCGCCTAATTCCATCCCTGTAGTGGGATGTATTCATATCCCTTGTGCAGCAAGACCTATTGCTTTGCAACTCATGAGGAGTTCTTGGCCACCAGGGAGTTGGGAAGGTTTCCAGATGTGATGTGCAAATAGGTACCCCTGTTTGCACATCTGTAGCTCTGGCAGGTAGTGACTTCTCCAAGATCCCACAAAGGCTTAGGGAAAAGGCAAGACGGGTATTTCCCAAATCATGGCAGCTTCTGCATTTGCAAGGATAGTGGCTAGACACGGTGGTTTGGCCAAATAACTTCTAATCCTCTTTTAATTAAAACAAATTAATTTTTCAGATTTTCCTAGGGGCAGAAAAACTGGTGCTGTATCATTGTTTTGTACTGGGCATTGTGATAAGCACTTAGTTTAATTCTAACAGCAAATCTGGGAAGTCGATTTTTCATTGTTCTCTGGTTTATCAGTGACAACACTAATGTGAAGAGAGTAAGTGATTCATGTGATGTCCCCAGATCTGGTAAGTGGTGATACCAGTTTTCATAGCCAGTCTCTTAAATTCTAGACTTTAACATGCCCTACTCTTTCTTCTATGGGGAAATTGGAGAAGGGTGTGCTAGGCATGTTTCCGTCACTAAAAATGTGAGTGCGTGGAACATGCTCCATATGTGATCCATTCCAGCTCGTGGTACATGCTCAGCAAGTATCTGTTGTTTTAAAAATAAAGAAGCATGTTGCTTTGGGTAGGGTTCTTTTTTTCTCACTTTTATTGCATTCTCATAAAAATGGCCATTATGTTCAGTAACACTGAAGAAACCACCTAGAGATGGTTGGTGACTGGAATAGGGGATAAGGTGTTGAAGACCCCTGCTTTTGTGGACCCTGTTTTCCCTCTTGTTTCCAGAAACTAATGGCCATAGAAAGAACAGACAGAATAATATAATGAACCATAGTGTGCTGCTATCCCTTCTCAATCCTCTTTCTTCCTGTTTATTTATTTATGTATCTATTTATTTGACAGAGAGATAGAGATAACAGGTAGGCTAGAAGCAGGCAGAGAGGGGGAAGTACGCTCCCTGCTCAGCAGAGAGCCCGATATGGGGCTTGATCCCAGGACCCGGAGATCATGACCTGAGCCAAAGGCAGAGGCTTTAATCCACTGAGCCACCCAGGCGCCCCTCTTCCTATTTTATTTTCAAGAAGTTCACAGATGTTATATCACTTCACATATATTTCAATATATGCCATAAGAGGGATTTTTATAAGCGATCTAAAAATTTTTAAGTTAAAACAATTAACTGTAATACTATTGTCAAATATCTAGTCAATGTTCACATTACTAATGGTCAAATGCCATAAAATACTTACTCTCTTTGACTGAATAAGGATCTAAATAAGGTGCATGTGGGGCACCTGGGTGGCTCATTCAGTTAAGCCTTTGACTCTTGATTTCAGCTCAGATCATGATCTCAGGATTTTAAGATCGAGGCCCCCATGGGATTGTGTGCTGAGTGTGGTACCTGCTTGAGATCCTCCCTCTTTTTCTCCCTCTGTCTCACCCTCTGACTCATGTGCACTCTCTCTTTAAAAATATTTTAGGGCGCCTGGGTGGCTCAGTTGGTTAAAGCCTCTGCTTTCGGCTCACGTCATGATCTCAGGGTCCTGGGATCGAGGCCCGCGTCGGGCTCTCTGTTCAGCAGGGAACCCGCCTCCTTCTCTCTCTGCTTGCCTCTCTGCCTACTTGTGATCTCTCTCTCTCTCTCTGTCTCTCTCTCTCTGTCTCTCTCTCTCAGTCAGAAAATTAAATAAAATATTTAAAAATATATTTAAAATAAATAAGGTCCATGTATTGAGGTATTTTGACTGGTTGATTCACCTTTGTTTGTTTTTTGTTTTTTTAAGTAGGCCCCATGCCCATCATGGGGCTTGAACTCTCAACCCTGAGACCAAAAGTTACATGCTCTACTGACTGAGCCAGTCAGGTACCCCATTTTAACATTTCTTTTTATCTGTTTAGTTTCTTCTCTATCTTCACTGCCCTCTCCATCCTCCCCTCACCCCCATGCCCATGCTCTTTCTCTTTCTTTCTATAATTTATTTTTGAGAAAACTGGATTGTTCCATAGTTGCCTATGGTGTGGATTAGTCAATCCCATTCTTAGGGTGTCATTTTACCTGTTTACTTGTTTCTCTGCTTTCTGTATTTCCTTTAAGTTGGTAGGTGCCTACAGACACTTGATCTTTTCTTTCTTTGTGTGAATGAAAAAATAGTGATTTGGTCAAGTGGACATGATCACTTTGAAATGCAGAAAATAAATTCTACAAAATAATATTTGTCTCAGGGTTTTTTAATTTATGTAAGCCATTGTTCCCCTAGAACATGCCTTAGTAGGGGCTCAGTTTCCTCTCCATTAAGCATCTTCTAACTTTGCCCTCTGGTGGGTCTTAGCTGCTTGTCTGAAATTGTGCCGCAGTCTGAACATGTTAAGTCACAGGGGCACCGAGAAAGCCCTTTCCCAAGTAAATATAACAGAAGATATTGTGATTATGTTGCTTCTTTTTGGTTTAGCCTTTACCATACCTAGGTTGCGAATGATTCTTATTCGTGGTTATGATATCTGTTTGTGCTCCCTGTAGGTGGAAAACAGTCAAGTCCCTTAGTGTGTAATGTCTTTGCTGAGAAGGTTGGATTGAGAAATTTTTTAGTGGTTCAGTTGGTAAGAAAGAGCATTTACAGGTAAAGATCCACAAAGGTATCCGGCTATTATAGTTGTGTTGCTATTTTATTCAATTTCTCATTCAAGAAACATTTACTGATTTCCCTGACGTCTGCCAGATGGGGGGCAAATAGTGGGGCATGGTACCAATGTGGGTGTTGCCCACATGGAGCTTATAGTCCTGGGCAGGGCACCAGTCATATAAATATATACCATGTGGCTAAAGTACCAGAACCCTCAATGTCTGAGCAGTGCAGGTGACTGACCTGGTTCTGGCATGTCCAGAGAAGATCTCGCGATCCTCCAGGGGTCCAGGTGCAAAATTAAAAAAAAATTTTTTTAAAGATTTTATTTATTTATTTAGCAGAGAGAAACACAGTGAGAGAGGGAACACAAGCAGGGGGAGCGAGAGAGGGAGAAGCAGGCCTCCCCCCGAGCAGGGAGCCTGATGCGGGGCTCGATCCTGGGTCTCCGGGATCATGACCTGAGCTGAAGGCAGTCGCTTAACCAACTGAGCCACCCAGGCGCCTCCAGGTGCAAACTTTTAGAGCTACTAGTCTAGTCTACTGTCTTTATTTACTTGAATGCTAAGATTCTGTGATTCTGTGATTCCAATGCAAAAGATCAGTCTACTTAAATTAGTGTGTAGATCAGGAGTTTGTAACCAGTACCCACTTCCCTGTCTGTCATCAAAAACCTCTTCGATTTTCTTCAAACCACCACCACCCTTTCGTCTGCCTGTTTGTCCTGGAGTCGACCTGGGGCACCAGACTGAGCAAACAGAATCCCATCTTCTTGGAAGTGGTGTTTGATTCACAGATGGTCATGTAACCTGAGCAGAACTTATCAGAGCTGATACTGGGAGTACTGATGCATTAGGAAGAAGAGTCCAATCACCTGTTGTCCTTCACACTTGAACTGGAGATGTGGTTGGCCTGTCCCTGGTGGCCCCTAATGTCCCACCACATGGATCCTAAGAATGAAGCCCACAGAGATGAAGGAAAGACAGTCTTGATGATAGACTGTACCTTCTGATTCAAGTTGTGCCGTGTTTTTCAGTAACATGTTAAGCATCTTATTTCTGCAAGACAATAGACCATGGAGGGTAGGGCTCCTTGAGTTAGTGTGACTTAGATTTTCTGTTTCATGGAACCCAAAGAGTCCTTGCTGATCTAGATGTATCTGGAGGTCTTCCTAGAGCTTCAGAAGTTACAGTCAAGATTTGTGAATTGAGGGAGTCATGACCTCATAGGCTCTTGACCCCCCATAGGTTAAGGACCCCCTGATGAACATGTTTCTTTTTTTTTTATGATTTTATTTATTTATTTGAGACACACACACACACACACACACACACACACACACAAACACACAAAGAGCATGAGATGGGAGAAGGTCAGAGGGAGAAGCAGATTCCTCACGGAGTCAGGAACCCGATACGGGACTCAATCCTGGGACTCCAGGATCATGACCTGAGCCAAAGGCAGTGGCTTAACCAACTGAGCCACCCAGGCACCCCCAAACATGTTTCTAAATTAGAATGGAAGTTGTACTCCTTAACGTCAGCAGAAGAGATCACTCTCCGATCACTTTCCCTCTATACATGGGTCCCTTCATGTGGAGGATGGATGACACCGTAGATGTAACTAGGGCAGGAAGTGATCACAGCAAGAAAATGCTAGAGAAATTTCAAATGATAACGAGCAGGCTTCTAAAACTGTTTTCTTTTGTGGCGAAAGCATTAAGACTCATTTCTGAGGATCTCCCAGGAAAGGGTGATTTTTTATAGTGCAAGCTGAAAGGCAGAAAAAAAATTGCTATGGTAAATAACACTACCTTCAAGTATAGTGGGTCATTCCCCATTCTCCTCCCTGCCTCCCCTGCCAGCTTTGAAATACTTGCCCATACGGCAGCAATGATTTGTTTCTGTTTGGGTGTTGATTGTTGGATAGTCTGGTAAGTCTGTTTAAAGGTCAGTCAAGTGATTAATAAATTTCTGCACTGATGCCCACTGCAGTCTAGTGGGAAGTTTCTGGAGATACATACCTGTGGAGGGTGGTGTATTATATTAATTCACAGATAAATCATTCTGCTCAGTAGTTTCTCAATGGGTGATTCCGTCTACCCAGGCAGTCTTTATTCTTCAACTTTGCTTTTTATTGTCTTAACCTGGGGTGGAGTCTATCACATTGATGGAATCAACGTGTTAAAAATGAGTTGACTCAGTTCAAGGGAAGGTCTCTGGATCTTGAACTCTGACCTTCCACTGTGCAGTTGTGTCCATTGATCATTCAGTTGCCCAATGTGAGGGGAGGTGAAGGGAGATGGAATGCATACAAATCAGGGCAAGCTAGTTTAGCTAGTGTGTAAAAGACAACTCAAATCCCATATTCTCTTGTTGGGAAACATGTACATTGTTAGTCAAGAATGATAGAAAGTTTTTTTTCCTTTTTCTGAGTGAATGGGCAAATGGATATGTTTTCCAGCATCAATTAAGTTGAATCAGTGTTATTGATCTTGTATTGAGCCCTGTTAAACTGCATCCTGGGAGACCATCTGCTGGGGGAGGCTTCTGCATTCTGCCTTCCTTCCAAGTTTTCCTCCTCTCTCCAAGGCTGCCAGAACAGTTGTCTTCGAAAACTGAGTTCTGGCTCTACAATGCTGTTAGGATGAAAATTGAAACTCCTTAACAAGATGCACAAACCCTTCAGTGGTTATCTCCCCCTGATCTTCTGGCCTCAGCTTTTTTTTTTTTTAAGATTTGTTTATTTATTGGGGAGAAAGAAAGGGGTGGATAGAGGGGCAAAGGGATAGGGAGCGGGAATCTTATGGAGACTCACGCAGACCTGACCTGGGGCTGGATCCCAGAACCTTGAGATCATGACCCAAGACAAAACCAGCTACACCAGACAGGCACATATCTCTGGCCCCGCCTTGAGCCCATTTCCCTTCCTCTTGAGTTTACTGAACATTGGCTTCTCCTTCATTGCAGTGCTGTGCCTCCCACTGAGCTGTTGGTTCATGTCCTTTATTGGGTCTGCAATGCACTTAACTTTCCTTACCCTCTGCTTCTCTGCTGCCTTTGTTGGCCAACTTGGATCCATTCTTTGGGTCCATTCTTCTGGAAAACCTTTCCTTTCTCGCACATCTGGGCTGGATCCCCCTTCTGCATGTGTTGATAACCCTCTGTACTGACCATTCTTTATAACACCTATCAGCACTTAATTCAGCTATAAGTCTGTATATTGTTCCATCAGGCCACTACACTTAACCATGTTCATTGTCAGATCGCCAAGGTCTGGTCTGGCACTCAGCAGTGGACCCTCAGTGACCATGTATTGAATGAAATGTGAAGATAGATGTACAAACTGAGTACAAAATAGTGCACTGAATGCTTCAATAGAAAAATGTATACCCCATGGAGGATGAATTAACCAACATTTTCTAGATCGGGCAGTGTTTGAATAATATGGAGTATTGTGTTAAAAAAAAAAATGCAAGTCTTTGAAATTCTACTTGAGAAAGGAAAGAGAGAGAGACAAGACTCCTAATTTCACTTATTCTCTGACCGCAGTTAATGTGTTACATGTTTTGGCTTTCTCTATGTAACTAGAAAGAACAATTAAGACATAGCATGGTCTCTTGCATTGGAAATGACTATTTTAGGCCATTATCATAGTCCAAATTTCTTTTAGGATTTGTTTTTCTTTTTTATTAGACCATTGTGTCTTGTCTTATTACATTTGCTGTGTCATTAGCTTAAAAACATGGGCAGACTCCTCCTTTTCATTACTGTCATAAAAATGGTATTTAGGAAGGCCAGAGCCATAGTTGTTACTTGGTAGAAAGTAGAAGAGGAATGGTCCAGAAGAGTTGGGTCCTCAAAGCAGCTGATGTACTGAGCATTTTTGAGACATTTTCAGTGTCATTGATCACTGTTCTCTTTTCAAACAGCTCCTCAGTTATTAATCTGGGTTCATTCTGGGAAATAGGAGAAGTTCAAGTATAGTACTGAGTTAATGAGAATTATATCAATTAGTGTTTTGTTTTTTATCAACAGACAGTTTAATTTCCAAAGATTTCATTTTCTTTTCATTGGTACCAGCCCCAGGCTTTACCATTATGGCATGAAGAAAGAAAATGCAGAACCACAGATAATGTTTTCTTTTTGCATGTGCTGTTCAAAACATAATAAATCATTTCAAACTATGGAGGCCTTCACACTTGCAATTACCTAAGTATAATTTACTGCAAAGCATTTCTAAATTAAATTAAATTCAGATATAAAATATGTCAACATCTGATATGCAAAACTCGACTCATATAAGGCCTTTAAAAAAAGCATATCATTTTATGGCAAAATTGGGGGAAATACACACAAATTGCTAAGCAGGATTGAATTTGAATGCTCTTTGCAGGTGTTCTGTCTTGAGAATGAGCAAAGCTGGTGGCAAGTCTGTTCTTTAGAGCAATCAATAACCAGCTGTCAGTCTGGTGGAGGCCAGATCATCCCATTCTGAGACCACCATGCAAAGTCTTAGAAGACGTTTAGGAGAGAAACTCTGTTCAGTTCTTTGAGTCACTGAGACCGCCACAAGATTGGAACGGGGAGGTTGTGAGCGAGGGCCAGATACCAAATCAGCTTCTTGCTGTTGGCTCC
This sequence comes from Spilogale gracilis, assembly GCA_004023965.1. Taxonomy (NCBI): domain Eukaryota; kingdom Metazoa; phylum Chordata; class Mammalia; order Carnivora; family Mephitidae; genus Spilogale; species Spilogale gracilis. Next base: position 36,234 of record PITA01000494.1, read on the forward strand.
AGGAACCCTTGAGATAAGCTGGTCTTAGGGCAGCAGCTGGCGGAGGACTTCACAGTCTGTCAGTGGATCTGTGGGTTGAGTTTCCCAAGTAGATGATCTTGCAGTTTTCCCAAATCAAAGCTAAAATGCAGTTAAATTTTATGAGCTTCATCCATCCCTTTCTTCTCCGTAGACATTAGTTTTTCTTCCAAAAGGTATGTTTTCATAAGCCACCTATTAAAATGCCAAGGCTCTTAAAACTGGTTACATAAATGAGCCATTTTATGTGTGTGCTTTAAAATGATCAAATCAAATCACTACAGAAAGGAGGACCTGAATTAGCACCATTTCTCAAAGGCATAAAAACAGGACAGCCATTCTCTTCCCCATAAAAGGTTTCCGTAACATTCTGTGATGCTCTGAGTGTTCTTTGAATAGTCTGATGGTTGTGGGAAAGGGAAGTGTCCGGTTGGGGTTGTTAGCAAGGCTGTGCAATTGCTTAGGAAATGAAGTGCTTACTTCCTTAGCTGCAAAAAACAACAACCAAAAAACTCCCTCAAAACCCCACAGGACTGTACAGTTCAAAGACTGGAATCCTTTGGGTGAGAACAGAAATTTTTGACCATCTAAAAGATTTCATTTTATGGATGCCTTCTAGGAGGTCTGTCCTGGTGATGGTACTTGAAGTTCTCTGTGAATGGGATCTAGGGCTAAATACTGGCTTCATGTGAACTTCTAACTTTAGGCTGATGCATATCAAAAGAATTTCTGTTCTGGAATATCTTGTACTGGACATGACGGAAAACACTTATGCATGCATCCTCTCAATTAAATTTCATCTCTAAGAATGATATAGTTAAAAGAAGCTTACACCATTATTAAGCGTTTGTTAGGAATGAGAACCCTGGTGTATGACAGGACAGTCTGTGCCTTTAAGAAGCGGATATTAAAAACTCAACCTTCACTGGAATGTACTAGATGCTGAAGACCTAATTACCCTTTTTAGTTTGTATATATTTTTATATAACCTGATTTGTAACAGTTGCTTAATTGTCCTTAGTATCCAACTTTTTGTTTGTTTGTTTCTTTTTTTTTTAAGATTTTTTTTATTTATTTGACAGAGAGAAACACAGCCAGAGAAGGAACACAAGCAGGGGGAGTGAGAGAGGGAGAAGCAGGCTTCCCGCCGAGCAGAGAGCCCGATGTGGGACTCCATCCCTGGTCTCTGGGATCATGACCTGAGCCGAAGGCAGTTACTTAACCAACTGAGCCACCCAGGCGCCCTGTTTGTTTGTTTCTTAAGCATAACTATTTTGTGACACATCTTTTTAGGAGAATGTGTAATGTGTGATGCAGGTTAGGTTTGGGATGAACCGGGAAGAAACCCACCCACCAAAATTCCCTGGTTCCTTCTGCAGGGGACCTTTAGGTACGTGAGGACTCCTGGAGCTTTTCAGTACAAGGTTTGAAGAACCCTGGACTTAAATATAAGTGCTGTGTTTCAGGAACCGCTCCATTATTATGGAACCTTCAGCTTGATGACTTTCTTTTCTCTGTTATAAGCCCATATTTTGGTCTTCATTGTTCAGAACACCTGTGTACCGTGTGCACTCTGCATTTTTCTGATTATTTCTGTAGGATAAATTTCTAGCAGTGGGGTTGCTAGGTCAAAGACCATGTGTATTTGAAAGACATACAGATTGCCAAGACTCCCTCCAGAAAGGTTGAAACAAGGTGTGCTCCCACCAGTCCCACTAAGTTGACTCTTTATCTACATCTCCACGATCACTGTGTAGAATATATTTTTTTCTGAATAAGTGCCAATCTAATGTGTCTCACATAGAATCTCAGTGATTCAGTTTGATTTGTTGAACTATTCATGAAGGTGATCGCGATATCTTCACGTTCCTGTTTCCCGTTGTTCCCCAATATTGCCCTCCATCTGCTTTTGTTTGAGGGTAGTCTTGCTTTGCTATAGGATTTTTTGGAGCAGGTGGATAGTTAACAATAAAAGGACCCTTGGCTGTGTTACAGGTCTCACCCAGCCCATGCTAGGTCAGTGAACGAGCTGGAAAGAATGTGGGTATGAGACTTTGGTGAGATTCAGAGAAGGCAACTTGAAAAGTGTTTCCCGCACATGCGCAATTGCCACGCTGACATCTGGTCCTTCTGGATTCTTGTCAAAGAATGAAGATGCTCTCATTTTCTCAGATGCTAGTGGGACTGTATATTTTTTGTATTGTTTTTCTTTAATAGATATGAATTTATAAAGTTTTCTTTTTTAAAAAATGTAAACCAATATTAGCTAGTGACTTTACTTCATTAATTTTTCATCATCTAGAGTTCCTTTGGGACGTAGAATGCCATATTTCATTGCTAACTCTCACAGATACCCTGTGATCAATCCTTGCTCAGACAAGATGTTTTTAGGGTCACAGCAATGTGTGCCCCCCCCCTTATCAGCCCTACTGGGGAGCACTGGGTAAGGAGCAGGTAAATGATAATCATAGCAACAGTAACAGCAACAAACATTTCCAGAATACCGACTGTGTGCCAACTTTTAAAAAAGGATTTTATGTATTGATTTGTGAAAGAGAGAGAGAGAGAGAGAGAGAGAGAGAGCACGCGCAGGGAGAAGGCAAAGGGAGAAGGAGAGAGAGAATAGTAGGCAGACCCCAGACTGAGCACAAAGCCCCACATAGGGCCCTGAAATCATGACCTGAACTGAAGTCAAGAAACAGGTGTTTAACCAACTGAGCCACCCAGGCACCCCGCTGCCAACTCTTTCATTGCACTTACATTGAGTCAGAAATGCGATAAGAATAGCCATATTTGGGGCAATTATTATTTTTCCCTCTCCACTTAGGAAAAAAAATTATCATTTGTCTAGGAAAATATGTCTCCTAAAAGCTCTTTAGAGAGCTTGGCTTTGAGTTGTAAAGATACACAGATTGGTTACAGACTGGATTAATTCAGATTATGGGATTACCTCTCCTCTCCCACAGTTTCTATAGGAGAAAAATTTGGTGTTTATAGTTATATATGTCCCTGTGTACAGATGGGTGTGTGCAAATATACAAAAGCTTTTCATAGTCCCAGGAAATGAGAACATACATATGAGATTACAATACATGAACTAACTAGCAGTGAAGCTGATTTAAGGGAAAGAAGAAAAACAGGAAGTCTGTGTTACAGGGACCTCCGGTTGTTCTCAGGGTCAGGAATGAGCTGGTTCTAGGGAATGGGCTGGAATCTGGACCTGGAAAGCCATCGGCACTTTATTTTTCCCTCTTGTTTCTGCTTTTTGTTTTTGTTGCATTTTCTCTTTCTTTTCAGAGCAGCTTTTATGCGGAAGAAAACATGAATAACCCCTCATTCCTTCTACAGCCACCCACGGAGACTGGCTAGCTGGCTCTCAGTCACAATTCCACATTCCCTAGAAAGAGATTCTGCTTTGCCAAGCTTGGGTCACATGACCACTCTTGGCCAATGGATGGAGCTTGGACTCCCAGCCCAATCATGGCTGCCTAGGGCCTCCCATGGAGATCTGGCAGGAAGCTTCACAAGAAGAGGGCTGGCTTCTGGGCTTGGCAGACACTCCAAAAGATGTCCAATGTAATAAGAAAAAAGCAACCCAGGATTTAGACATTAATCTCCTAGACTCTAACCGGAAAATGTTAGCAAATGTAGATTTACTCATTTGGTCATGTCTGTAGGGGCCAAATAAGATGAAAAAAAGTTCCCGTAACAATAAATGCTCAACAAATAGTATGAGACTTTATTATTTTGTGAAATTACGTGGAGATAAATAATGAAGTATATGTGGCAGTGTTTTGTTTTCCCATATACATAGATGTTTTCTGCAGTTAGTTTCCAGTAGCTAAACATCAGTTATCCATTGAGAAGAAAAATATTTCTTTCCTTTGTCCATATGTGTTATGGACTGAATGTTTCTGTCTTCTCCAAATTCATGTGTTGAAGCCCTAACTCCTAATGTGATGGTATTTGGAGGTGGAGCCTTTGGGAGGTAATTTGGCTTAGATGATGTCATGAGCATGGAGTCCCCTTAATGGGGTTAGTGTCCTCATGAGAAGGGAACAAGAAACCAGAGCCTTCTCTCTCTCTTCACCATATAAGGACACAGTGAGAAGGCCACCATCCGAAAGCTAGGGGGAGAACTCTTACCAGGAACTGAATTAGTTGACACCTTGATCTTGGACTTACCAGCCTCTAGAACCATGAGAAATTTCTTTTGTTCAAGTCAATCCAGTCTATGGAATTTTGTTATGACAGCTACAGCTGACTAAGATAATATGTAGGTGTTCATTAAATTATTCATCAGCCCTTTGTTTTAAACCAGTAGATTAGTTTCCCAAACAATTGCCTACTGTGTGCCAGGTATTTGCCATACAGTGAGGGTATCACCTGGTATTGTGGTAGAGAATATCATGGAAGAGAAAGGGAAGAGAGACGACATACATAGGCAAATAGCAAAGCATACACAATTTGCCGGATGTGTAGGTGCCAAAAGGATATAAATGGTTGTTGAACTCTACAGTCAGTGGAATTGGGGAGGGATTAGGGCTATTTTCTATAGCAATCTTTGCCCGGCATGAACAAGACTTCTCTGACAAGGTGACTGACACTTGGAACCAGGACTAGCAGAATGGAAAGAACTGGATAAAGACTTTTCTCAGGTAGAGGGAAAGGCAGTGTTGTGTCGCTGGCTTTCGGGGAGCAAGGCAGATTGTGGTGCAAGTGAGCCTAAGTCATGAGGGCCTGGTAGATGGTGAGTTGCTTTTTTTTTTTTTCTTCTTCCCCAAAAGCATCTTAGTCCATTTTGGAATATAAGACAGATATGGCAATAAGCAGGTGCCTCTGGGAATGAGAGCTACAGGGGTCTGTGGGGTCACAGCAGAGGTAGCGTCTGTGTTTCTCTGGGGGGAGGAAGCCATGCAGGAGAGATTTGTGACCATCCCACTTGGCTGAATTATGTCAATAGAAAGTCTCCAGGTTTGAGTTTCATCTAAGGCATCTGGACATATGGGGTGTCTTGTCACCATATTCCGAGGTGTGGGTGAGAAGGTCACTGCATGGGAGATACCACTGAAACTGGAAGACAGATGTCATGGTTGACCTTAAAAACATCTGTGGGCCATAAGAAAACAACTTGAACAAATATGTACTAAGAAGGCCAATATGTTCTTCCACTGGTATGTGTATTTGTGAGATATTCTGCAGTTTGAATAGACACATTGTTGTGGGTTATTGAACTTGTGGGTGTGTGTGTCTGTGTTGGGTAAGTAGCCAAGTAGCGGAATTTGAACTTCCACTGCCTGTAGTTTGTCCAAGTGGAGAAATCCATTCCTTTCCATATGTTGAGATTGGGCTATCCCCCCTTTAGCTGATCAAGGAATGCAAGAAGTCCAATAGTGGGCTGCCTTCATCTTCCCCTGAGACCAGCTCTTTAATATCACTGAGTGAGATGGAACCTTCGCTGGCTCCTTGGAAATTAGAGAAGGCGAATACCCATCAGTTCATTTGATTCTCCCCGGGGAGCCAAGTTGGAGTTCATTTTCCATTTGTTGTTGTAGTTACTAGTTTCTTGTCTGGAGCAGTTTCTGACTTGTGTTCCTAATCAACACTCTAATGGAATTACTCATGTTTCATTTAACAGTCTGTCTTGAAATAACCTTTTGGAAGTATTACTTTTCTGAGTAGAGGCATAACAGGCACACTAATTGGCCTTTTAGGTGTATGGGGCAGAAATTAGATAAAAAAAACTCCTGCTGGCTAGACATCACAGGCCCTCTGCATTTCCGTGGCATGATTTCAAGGCTATTAGGAAGAACAGTCCTCTTGGTCTCCCCGAAAGTGCCACAGTATTTGAAATATTATGAGTAGTATGTGTACCTTCAAGTTATAATCATTTTCCCTAACATGTGACATCACAGGCAAGGATAGTGCTGGTATAGCACCTTTTGATGAACGAAATCGTGTACTGGCTCGTGTTTCTTGCTATAGATGAAATCGTAAGTATTTGAGAAAAGAGGAGATCCTGAAATGATGGAAGATGAGAGGATACAGAGGGATGCATGTTTCGGGAGGGCAACTTCAAAAAGGGGTTGTGTGGCATGGCAGGAATGAAGAAAGGGAGTTGCGTAAGTTTTGAAGTCTGACTGAACTTTTCTAGAAAGAGGAAGTGTGCAACATTCGCCATTATTTGTGCATGATGGCTGACCTGAATGTGCAGTCTATCTGTTCTTGTCTATATGGCATCCATTCTCTATGATTGTGGCCACAGGGTACCATTCTCCCTCCATCCTCCTCCAGCAACCTACCCTCTTCTCCTGCGCTGGCCTCTTCCTCGGCTTTCTGGCTCCAGGGCTAGGTGTGTGACTAGGCCAGAAAATGAGAGTGTCCTATTGTGAGCTGGAGTTGGGTTTTCCAGCATAACTCAAAGGGTCTTTAGATGGTTTAGGATTTCTGCCGGATGATGGGACTGAGCGGAACAAAGTGAACAGCCCGGTGCAAAGTGTTTCTGAAAGACCCCTGATTTAAGTTGTTCTTGAATTTAATGATGTTTCTTCAATGTCCACTGATGTCTCTGTCTGCCACCTGTATTGTCTTCAATTGCCTCACTTGCCTGAGCCCTATTATTTCCATATTGCAAGGGAGCATGAAATGGATGACATCTGAGAACTGTATTTCTGTGATCCTTGTAAACGTTTGTACGAAATTCTCTCACCTACTTATTTAACCTCCCCTTGGAAACGGTGACAGTTGTTCCTGTGTCCTAATGGCCTTAAATTTAAATTTGTCTTCTGCATTTGAGCTGCTGAAATGTCCAGAAACAAGCTTAGGGTCCCAGCGTGGTCAATTATCCCAGCTATTAGAGCATATCATCATTGTCCGTGATGGAAATGCTGTGTGAAACCTCAGATAGTATTTTTACACCTCCTTGGTGTGTGTGTGTGTGTGTGTGTGTAGTATTGTATTTCAATGTAAATGCATTTCTTAATAACAGCCCATGGGTCCTTTTGGACCATAATCATGGGTTCAGTGCTCCTTTGGAATTCCCAGTATCCAAATATTTCTCTCAGATTAAATATCTGTACTTTAGATTATTCCCACTCTGGGTATTGCTCTCATTTTCCCACCATAAATCTCCTTTTGTTTCTTTCCTTTCCCCTATGGATTATCCATGAGACACATTGTTCATGTACCTCACATTCCCAGCTGAGCTTCAGCTGTAAACTTAATATTTTTGTGAAGGGAGAATTCACTTAACATCCCCCCCCCCAATCTGGATCTACTTAAAATAAGATATAAAAAGCCAAGAGCCAAGACCCATATATGATCTAAGTAGGTCCAAAGTGACAGGAGACCGGAAAAGTTCCCAGTTTGTGAGGTGATTGGAGTATGAGACTAGGGTTCGGTTGATCTTATGAAAGTCTCACCATGCTGGAGGACCCAAGAGCATTTAACCCATGTTAGTTACTGCTAAGAGTATGTTGGCATGTTGGCTTTTTATTATTGTTGCTTAACCCATAAAATCATTGTGTTCCAAGCAGTTGAGGCTCAGCTCTCAGACCAATCTTATTTTAAATCTTGGCTCCATCAAGAAAGTAAACTATGTGACTTTGGATCATTTACTCAATCTTTTGGTACTCAGTTTTCTTACCTGTAACGTGCGATTACAGGTATCTATCTTGAGAGATTGCTCTGAGGATTACTGACATCCTGTATAAAACCTATGTCATTAAAAGAAGCCACACAAGAGTTCGCTGTCCACTGGTGGCCTGCTTTCACGGCCACTGGATGTGGTCTGTTATGTCCTTAGGCTACCATACTCTACATTTTCTTGTTTGGAATAGCCTCGTGTTCTGTTCAAAGAGCACTCTGATAATTCTCTACATGGAGATGGCAATATATAGTATGCTGGTTAAAATGATAAATTTGAAAGGTAGGCTTAGATGGGACCTCAGGTCAGCCGTTTACTGACTGTGTGACCTTTCAGAGGACATTTAGCTTTTGTGAACCTTAGTTCTGTTATCTGTAAAATGTAGAAAATCGTAGTACTTATCTCAGGGTTGCTTTATATAATGCAGCCTATATAAAGCTCTCAGTGGGACGGCTGATGTTGAATGCTGAATACATAGAGGTTGTTTTGTTTTATTATTATTGCTGCTATCATTATTATCACCACACCACCATCACCCTCTTCATCATCACCATCATCATCATCAGTGTCATCATTATAAATCAGTGATTCTCAACTACGGGTTACTTTACCTCCCAGGGGACAGGGGACGTTGGCACTGTCTGGAGCTTGTTTTTTTTTTGTTCTTGTTGTTGTGACTACATGGGGGGGATATGCTACTGGCATCTAGTGGGCAGACATCAGGGGTGCTGCTACATATCCTGCAATGCCCTGAACAGCCCCTCATAAGAAAAGAAATAGCTGGTTCCAAGTATTAATTGGGAAACCCTGATATAACTAAATTGTCCACAGCAGTCAGTGATGTCATCTGCAGATCTTTCCTCTGTTTGGATGTTCTAACATTCCTGTGTCCCTTTTTACTAAGCCATCTGAAAAATTCTCTGTTTTGCAAAATGATGAATTCTCTGGAACTTTCTGTCTTTCTTTCTTAGTTGTGTTCTGTGCCAAGCAGAATTGTACCAGGCTGTGTTGAGGAGTCAATGGTGTGATTCTTCTCTGGGCTTCTATGTTGATAAGACAAATATTTGGTTTTCGTAGTTCTTGATTGTTATAGATGGGGTTTGACTTTGGAGTTGTCTCAGGGAGAGTTGGAGAGTGGATTCTAGAGATGTCCCACATAGTTTTTTTTTGGTTTTTTTTGTTTTTTTTTTTTACTAGATTCTTGTTAATTTGTCATTATTACCTTAAAGGTTTAAGTAGTCTCCATGGATCTTAGTTGGGTTTCTTTTTTGGTTTCTTTTTCTTTTCTTTCTTTCTTTCTTTTTTTTTTTTTTTTGGAAGCTCTCATGTTTCCTGTGCAAGAGAGGTAGAGAGGTATTTTGTCCTTTGCAAAATTTCTTTAACAAATTATTTTGCCTTATGACATTCTCAAATGATGGATGGAACAAGATTTCACAAAGGGAACAATTATAAGATGAGAATTTTGAGGGGCACTTTGTGTCACATCTGACAATTTCTTGAGCAAATCTTTTATTTATAGTCAGTAAACAAGTAAATTAAAATTATTGAAGCATTGAGTATTGAGAATAAAGCTACTTCAGTTAAAAACCTTTAATATATTTTCATATCCTTAATGCCCCTTACACTAAATATCATCTACATTGTTTTAATCCAGTTTTAAATTTACATCTCCTTATAGAATACTCCTAAAGTCCTAATACTATTTTTCTTCTATATCACTTTATTAGATTGAGATTTTTGGTTTCTCTAAGTAAAAAGAATGAGCTGCTTAGCCATTGTCTTATTCAGAACCTCTTTTACTTTTTAAGTAGTAGAAAAACAAAAGACAGAACAAAAAGTGAGTGAAGCTGTTGTAAAAGAGTGAAAGGAGGGGTGTGGAAGGAGTCTGTTGGGGTACTGGAAACATCTTTACCTTCATCTGCTTGAGGGTTGCATGGGTGTGTCCTTTAGCGGACAACTTCATTCTTCGCTTTGGGTAAGTTAGGTGTCAATGAAACACACACATACACACACACAGAAGATCCTTTTAGGGGAGTCTTGGAGAATACGCTGGCGTCACCACAGAAGAAGAAATGGCCAGACATTATACTTGAGACGGAGACTCAGTTTTCTTTGGGCACCCATTTTGTCAATAAGCCTTTGAACACTCACTTGAGTGTTGGTTCAGTGCCAGGTATCTTGTACCTGATGGAGTTTACAGGGATGGACAAGGGAGGGGTGGCTCTCACCTGAGCATTGACATCATCTTACTAATTCTCGCTGTTATGAACAATTGGGTAGCGCCACGAGTTTCTCATCCCTGAGTGCAGTGTGGTGTTGGGCAATCTCTCCTATTCTTAAGGGTCTTAAAGTAATTGCAAAGGACTTTTAGATTTTTCTTGACATCTCTTACACAAATGCTTCACTCTCTTCCCATTATTTGTAGTTATATGAATAATTCATGAATGCATTCATAAGGTCAAAAATTCAAACCCCAAAGACAAAGCAAGAATTGCCTCCATCTTCTCTTCCCTTCATCTCTCAACCAAATAGAATTAAGAATTTCTCTATCAGGATTAGTAACCATTTCAGTCAGACCTCATCTGAGAGGCAGTAAAAGAGAAGAGAAAGTTTCTAGGGCACAATTTGTATCTCCCGTCCTGCCAACAGTGCCTAGCACAGAGTAAGAGCTCAAATAGTTTTTAGTTGAGATGACTATTTTTGAATGAATGCAGATGCTTTGGGGGTTAATAAAATAGGAAATCTTTTTGTAAATTTCTTGACAGTTTTGGTTTATATGTATTTTCTTTCTTACTTTTTAAAAATGTCATTACTATCACATTGGTTCTACTACACTTTAAAACCTATATGCGCATTTTGAAAAGTTGGGAGCCATTAAGCTGGAGTGGTGGGTGGGGGAGTTTTTGGAAAGTGAGGCCCAGGGGGACAGAACTCTGACTTTGGTCACGTGGAGTTTTCTCCAACCAGGTTTGCCGAAGATGCTATGTCAGCTTCATGGTGGCAGTGAAATTTGGTAGTCACCTTGAAGGACTGTAAGATTCAAGATCTGGCATTTTTCTAGAACCTTATAACTTTGTATCTAATCTCAAGATCTAGCTACTTTTACTGGTTCAAAGCTTCAGGTATTTGTTGTCGCCATTGTTTTTCACCACTCCTTTGAACGTACAGTTACTAGATTGGAAAATACTAGAGCCATTCGTATTGACTGCATCAGTGTTTTTGTTTGACTGCATTCTAAATGCCTGCTATTTTTGAGATCTCATTTCCCCCTTGACTTTTTGTGATTGTTCCTTTCCATTTCAGAAACAGAATATTCCCCTGGAAACTTTAGATCCACAGTTGTTTACCCAGAGTTGTTCTTTATCTCTTTTTTTCATAAACATCTAAAATAGAAACCAGTATTACTTGACAGTTTGTAAATAAAAGGAGACTAAAAAGAAGAATTAAATAAGAACTTCCAGAGAGTTGTACCTGGAGTTGCCTAATTTATCCAACCCTCTTGCATCCAAGAAAAGACAAAGAACTTTGTAACAGATCTATTGTAATACAAAGGAAATAAATACAAGAGTAAAATGCGAAGGAGTTCCTGGGAGAATCTAAGAACATCAAAATACTTGGAAACGATAGGAATGGATACATTTTTATTTTAAGGTTTTTATTAATATTGCTCTTTCCCAGAGACAATATGGGTCATATGGCCAATATGCCAGTTTCTTATATGGTATTTTTTCTCCCTAATTAAAAAATACTTCCTATGGTGGGAATATCTATTGCAGTGGAAGCATTTCAGATCTTTTGAGGCTGTTCTGCTTTGCCCCATTGAGCACCTGCTCACTGGGCTGCTGGCTGAATGATAAGGAGACTGTGATTGATAGTGGTGATTTGGACCATTTGACCTCCCCGGAACGTTTTTTTAAAGATTTCCCTCTCTCTCCTTCTGGGGATAAGAAAGAAATATGAAATTACCAAAGAACGCTCTTGTTTTAAATAACATACTCTGCAGTAATAAAGGGTTGGTTGTGTTTCATATTTAACATCCCCTTCCCCCACCGGCCCTCGATTTTACTTACTCCTACATTGAACTACTATGCTACCTTTCAATGTAGAATGAAAATTAACAATGGGGAAAAAAGATGATGATGATTAGCACTTACTAAGGGCTTACTATTCTCCCTGCTTTCCATGCATGAAGTCATCTATTCTTCCCTAGAACCCTACTAGGGACAGATATTATTGGTATCATATTTACAGATGAGGAAAGTAAAGCATTGGAAAGATCCAGCAACATACCTTAACCCTTATTAAGTAAGTGAGAGACCGGATATTAAGAAGCCTGCATTTTTGTTCAGAGTGTCAAAAAATTGGGAAAGATGATTATAAAATTATTTTTGAACATTATGTTAGTTGTGTGTCCAGATAATAGGTTACTTTTTTTTTTTTAAACGACCAGAACATTGAATTATAAAGCACTGGGTACTATTACTAATCTAGGGGAAAATATATAGTACCTGATAGGATTTTCAAAGATTCTTGAAACCCTGGCCAAAAGAATATACTTTTCAAAAATATGTAAGTATGGGTGTTAATATCCATTTAAAACTACAGTCCACTGGTGTGTGAACTGCCCTTTTAATGTAGCTGTAGCATTATTGGAAATTGTTTGAATTGAAGAAGACCTCAGTTCGCAATGAGGATTGCCTTACGTCGTGGGAATCTTTATTTTGACTGCAGTCAGCATGAGTCTGTAGAGTTTAAAGAAACCCAAGGTGTTCTTCCAAAGCCAAGACAGAGAGGCAAGAACTGTAGAGCTGTTCACCCATCTTGATGTGAGTCCTATTGCTGAAGTCTTTCTTCGGGACTTCAGAGTGGCATCTTTGATGTGTGTTTCAAAATGATGTCTGCCCCATGGGTTCTTATGACTTATACTTCCTTTGAGATAGAAGGACAGGGAAGGGTGGTGAGGTCATTGTTCAGGGCTTCTAGGCCTATGTTTGTAAGGCGATGGATTGAAGATGTGTTCTAGAAATTCAGTTCTATCCCTTTCAAGAGCTGTAGCTCAAGAGGTCTATATACCATCCACAAACCCTTATAGGTTCTTCCAGTCCGAGGATGCACTTGGCCATAGCATTGCAGAATTTTCCAACATACTGAATAAATTCCAGCAGACACTTGATATTTTCCCTCTCTGTTCTGGTTAAAATGTGAAACCAAGGTGCCTGGGAGGCTCAGTCATTAAGCATCTGCCTTTGGCTCAGGTCACGATCCTGGAGTCCTGGGATCGAGCCCCAATCGGGCTCCCTGCTCTGCGGGAAGCCTACTTCTCTCTCTCTCTCACTCCCTCTGTTTATGTTCCCTTTCTCACTGTGTCTCTCTCTGTCAGATAAATAAATAAAATCCCTAAGAAAAGAAATATGGGCACCTGGGTGGCTCAGTGGGTTAAAAAGCCTCTGCCTTCAGCTCAGGTCATGATCTCAGGGTCCTGGGATCGAGGTCCACATCAGACTCTCTGCTCAGCAGGTAGCCTGCTTCCTCCTCTCTCTCTGCCTGCCTCTCTGCCTACTTGTGATCTCTTTCTCTGTCAAAAATAAATAAAATCTTTAAAAATAAATAAATAGGGGCCGCTGGGTGGCTCAGTTGGTGAAGCGGCTGCCTTTGACTCAGGTCACGATCCTGGAGACCTGGGATTGAGACTCACGTCGGGCTCGCTGCTCAGCGGGAGGCCTGCTTCTCCCTCTCTCACTCTGCCTGCTTCTGTTCCCTCTCTTGCTGTGTTTCTCTCTGTCAAATAAATATTGTTTACAAACAAGCAAACAAACCATTAAATAAATAAATAAATAAATAAATAAATAAATAAATAAATAAATAAATAAATTTATTTTAAAAATGTGAAACCAGATGTTCAATGTTGAAAATGCAAAAAAACCAAAACAAAACAAAACAAAAACAGTTAAAATACTAATATGAATAGAAACCGGCTTTCTGTTTTTCATTATTTTTATTTTAAGTCTGTTTTATCAGAAGCAGCAATTGCCAGACATTTATCAGAGTAATTAAAAAGCTTTTCTAGAATCATGCTGTTAAGCCTAGATTCTCTCAAGGCACCTTGTTCTTATTAAAGCTTTCATAGGAGATTTTTTTTTTAAGTGTTGTCTATGCTACAGTGTTTTATCTATCTCCACTCTTTCTTTTGAAAATTTGAGGGAGCACTGAAGCTGGATAATGACGTGTATTGTCTACCCTAATTAGGCTTGGTTCGTATCTCAGAGACAGAAGGTTTAAATTTTTTCCCCTGAAGTTCAAAAATTACCAGCAAATAATCACTTCAGATTTTGCGTGTAATCAAACTCATGGGGCATAGCTCAGGTTTTCTTTTTGCATCCACTTTATTTTCCTTCCCCTGTAAAATATTTTCATATATACATCAAAGAATGGCCGTTGCCGACTAGCTTTATGGGACATTTCAGCCTGGGATTTGTGTCTCCATTCTGAATAGTGGGGGAGAGTCTGAGGGGGGCCCAGCTTGGCTCCGTCAGCTTTGATGGGGGGAGAATCTGTGCTCCTCACACGGAGGATGGTCAGTCATGAGGGGCCTGATGTGAGGAACGTTGACAGTAATGGAGCACTGAATGGCCAACTCAATGAGGGATGTCCTTTGCAAAAGGATTGCATGTTAGCATGTGGATACGAATACTGTTTTATTACACCTCTTCCCACCATGGAGCCGAAAGGTTCTTCATTGTTCCCAAAGGAGGATGAGATTTTTAGGTTGAAGTGTCTTGATGCTTTAAGTCCAAGTCACCATTTTCCTACTGTATTGGCTTAAGCTTAATAATTTTTATTATGCAGTCCATTTGACAGGAGAGGTCAGATGTTATTATTCTGTCGGGCTCTAACTCTGTGGGTTTTGGGAAAAACACGCTGTGTTTTTGTCTGATTTTCATATCTTCCGCTTAACCATTAGAGTGGCTGCCTATTTTGACTTTTAGTCCAAAGGAGGACCATTATTAAACTTCAGAGGGTTGGATTAGAAACTTGCTGAGCCTGTGCTAATAAAAGATGGGTGTAGACAGACCTGTGCTGGGGAAATACTTTGTGAGGAGGCCTCAATGGGCTTCCTTGTCCTTTGCCTCCGTTCATCCCCAGTTATGTGAACTGTTGTAATTAAGAAGGCAGTAAGATCAAAAGGACAAACAAAACTTCTTTTGTTTTTCTTTTTCCTTATTATGGTCCAGTTGCTTTGCCATTATTTTTAATTTTGAATATTGCATTTTTATTTTTTTAAGTTTTTTAAATTTTAATTGCACTATAGTTAACATACAGTGCTGTCTTAGTTTAGGTTTACAATATAGTGATTCAGTAAGTCTGTACATGACTCACTGCTCATCATGATTAAGCACCTTGATTTTTAAATGTGTTTGTTTGGTGAAATTGGGAGTAAGCGTATCCTTGCTTTGGCTTTTAGGAACATTAAAACTCATTTGCTTCCCAGATACTTATTTGCGTTTTAAAAAGTATCTTTCTGTTAGTTCATCTTGACCCTGCAAATTCTGAAATGAAAGGCACGCAACATATTTATTACATTAACAAGGACTAGATATGATTATGCTTCTAATAATATTTTTTGTTCAGAGTATTCTGGAAAGAACATCATCTTGAGCACTTGAAGAGTTTCCTTGGCGTGCACTCTGCTTCCTTTCTGTGGAAAATAGAATAAAGAGAGGAAAATTTGATAAAATTATTGAGACTATGTATTATTCAAGGACTTTTAAAAAGTAAACTTTGTGATCCTCCCAATAGTGTCCTAAGAGATTGAAATGTGGCAGTATCTTCTATGCAAAATGATAGAAGTGACTAAAAATTAGGACTCTGAGATTTGCGTTTGATTTCTAAACTTTCCTCAGACTAGCTAGTTGAGCTTAAGTTACCAACTTTTCTGATTTTAACTTGCCTCCAGGGTAAAGTGGTAATGACTTGATGAAACATCTTCAGATTGGTGAAGGGTTAAATGATGCTCAATATTTTCTGTGGAATCCAGGGGCCTTACAGCTAAGCAAAATAATCTGTGACTTGTGACTATAGATTACGGGAGGGAAGTTTAGCATCAATGCCAATCGCTTCTTGGCAGTCTGACTCCTGAGGGCTTTGGTTAACCTGCAGGAGCTCAAGACTGAGGATCCTTCCAGAGTGGGGTCGCCCCAACACTGGCATAGCCTCACTGCTGCCCCTCCTTGCTTTTCTTCCTTGCTCTCGGAAAGGAGGTTTTTGGTGGACAGTTGAGTTGTGGTTGTTTGTTTGTTTTGTTAATTTTTGATCAGTTTGGTGCTTATGGGATAAAATAACCTTTAAAAATTTTCTTTTTACTCCCACACACATCATTGTAGAAGCCATCTGAGACTAATGCGATTTTCCTCTGAAGATACCCCATATCTCTGAGTATTGATTTACTTTCTGACATGCTACAGTTTGGTAAGGGTAGCGATGCAAAGAAAAGTGCAAAGTAGAGCTCATTTTTTTTTTTTTTAAGTTTAATTTGTTTAAAGTCTTCTGCACAGGCAGTGTGGGGCTCGTACCTAAAACCACGAGATCAGGAGTCACACGCTCCACCAACTGAGCCATCCAGGTGCCCCAGAACTCATTTAGAGAGAGCTCCTGTAGAGTTGATTTTATTGCAGCAGAGGGTCTTGAATGCACACCAACTTTGGAACTCTGTCTTAGTGGTTCATCGACCTTTACGCATAGCTGACAGTAGGGCCTGCTGGGAGTGAATTCAGGTAGAGCAAACTGAAAAAGCAGCTCTCTAAAATAGCTTGAAATATATCATCCAAAATGCATAGGGTAGAGTGGTCGTAACTTATGGACATTCTAGCCACTTGTTTCCAGAAGGAAGCAGCTGTTACAGTAGTGAAGAACCAACCAGTGAGAGAAATCAGGGCTGGAGTCCAAGTCTTATTGCAGAGTTCAGTCTTGGCTAGTCCATTCTCCTTTTTTGAACTTCAGTCATACTATTTTTGTAAGTTTGGGAGGAGAACACCCACCTCTGAAACTCTTTGTAAAACTTGAATATGCTTTTAACATGCATGTGACGTGTGAGTCCTGCTCACGTGGGCTTTTGGAGAATTTCTCGCACTTGTTTCCTGTGAACTTGCTTGGGCACAGTTGAGGGATAATGTATGTTAATTACGTTTTAAGGTTTCTGGTTTGTCCTCTAGGAAATTTAAGAGAGACTACAAAATATGAGGGGGAAGAGAAATGCAGCCTTCAGACTTGCGGGCCATTGCAGGGATGGCTTCCTGAGGATCTACCCTAAATGAACATCTTTCATGATTGGCCTGCCTTTACCTCCTTAACCCCTTTCTGTCTCTGTTCCATACTCTGTTTCTACCATACTGAAATCTCGCTTATTCCTCGAACTTTCTAAGCTCTCCTGCTTGCAGACCTCCAGGCTTTTTTCCTTTCTGTCCAGGGTACTCTTTTTCACTTATTTCATTGTCTAGCTGCCTCTCATAAGTTTCAGCTATATTATCACATCCATTTATAGTAATTACTAACCACTCAAGGTTAAATTTGGTGTTCAACGTCTGTGTTCCCATTACACCTTGTGCTTAGCCCTGACATTCCACTCTTTTTTTGTTAGTGCCCATTTGTATCTGTCCATCTGGTCTACCAGGCCACGCGCTCTTAAAGGACAGGGAATGTGCCCTGTTCGCTGTCATATCTCCAGGCACCTCATATAGTCCCTAGTTAGTTACACGGAAAAATGTTTAGGTATATAAATGAATGATGTGTGAGAGTTAGTTTCCTTGTCACTCAAGTACAGCGTGCTTTGGCATTCTATTTAAAGTTCTGGGCTGCCTAGAACTGGCTATGCATGACATCTCGTTTTGACACACTGTTCGCTAAAAAATGGCAGAGGAGGACTTTTCCAGTTGAGTTTATCGTGGGTGATCTGGTTTCTTGTGGAGGGTGTTGCCCTGAAAATGCTCCAGGGCCTGATTAACCCAGGGTGCCCCCAAAATGATTATGGCCTGTGTGTGCAACAGCATATCCTTTATCCATTTGTTAATCCCAATGAAAAATATGTCTAGAAATCATGTATATCTTTTATTGGGACTGAGCTGAGAGTGCAGTAGGATTTTTGCAACTGAATATGGCTTCTGGGGAGGAAATGCAGCCAGTATTATTAGTGTTACAGACACCATTCTGATCTCAGATCATTTGAAATATGAGATGGCTGGGGAAGAATGTGGTTTCTTCTAATGAAATGTTCTGTGCTTGTGGTTTATTAAGCGGTGGATTGATTAACGAACTTTAAATAGGAAGACCAAAGATAATGCTTTGAGAGAGGTATGTCTGTCAACATTAAAGGATCCATTGGCCAGAGAAATTGTATTTGACACCACAGAATGTCTCTGTGAACTCCTTTGGTAGATATTTATTCAGTGACATGACTATAATGTTTTATTCATTTGTGGTATGGATCCAGGGAAATATTTTGATCGAGTTTCCAAAGCACAGTATATAAACACTTTTTCCTGAAATTCTAAAAAAAGTAGATTTCACTCATCTATTCATTTATCAGATTCATTTTTAATAATGTTTATTGAGTGCCATTTGTGTGAGTCTTTGCTCTGGGGGCTGGACATGGAAAGCAGAGAACCAGAGACCAAGTATTTATAACACATTTCGTTTCTTGTAATGATTTCTCTTGTCTGGATGCATTTTATGTGAAAGAAATAACTTTGTATAATCCATTGTGTGACAGGAATGGAAAGAAATGAGTGCAAAGCGATGTCATGCGTAGTTTCTGTATTACTGAAGTTTAAATATTTACTTTTTATCTGTGTTTGTCATGATTTTCTCAACCTGTCATCAGTTTTGGTCACACTATTTGCTTAAATTTTTGAGGTAGAATTTACTAATACTCCACCCCTGCCCCAACAAAGAGGGAAAGAAATGTGATAGATACTACCCAGGTAATTTAGTCTCCTTGTTCTGTAGCTGTGAGCAGCGCGCCCTCTTGTGGTTGACCATGGTTGTTTTACAATTACTTCTCAACCTGCTTCTTCATGTAAAAGCAATGTAATTAATGAATATATATGGAATATTGAAATTAAATCACATTGGTAATGGATTTATTATAGATATAGTTAATAGATATAGTTATATATATAAAGAAATATCATATAATTCATCCATATAACATATAGAATTCAGTGTTTTTAATAGATTCAGAATACAATCCATTACCATAATCTTATTTCAGAAAATTTCTGTCCCTTTCAAAAGGAATTCTGTACCCAGTAGTAGCCACTCCCTACTCCATCCTTCCACGTACCCCCAAGTCCTAGGAAATGATTCATCTACCTTCTGTCTGTATTTGCCTATTTGGGTCTTTGGTGATTGGCTACTATCACTTTTCTTGTTTTCAGGTTCATCAATGTTTTAACAGCATCCATACTTTATTCTTCTCTTTTGCCAAATAAATATTTCATTTTATGGATATACCACATTTTATTTATCCATTTATCTGTTGATGGACATTTGAGTTTTTACACTTTTTGACCCTTAGGAATTAGGCTGCTATGAACATTTATGTATAAGTTTCTGTTTGTACGTATGTTTTCATTTCCCTATGTATGTATCTAGGAGTGGAATTGCTGTGCCGTATGGTAATTTTATGATTGACTTTTTGAAGAATTACTGGACTGTTCTAAATGGCTGGTCCATGAAGATTTCGATTCTTCCCCATCCATACACGTTATTGTGTATTATTTTATTTAAGCTGTCCTCATGGGTGTGAGGTGGTAGCTCATTGTGGTTTTGATCCACAATTCCCTAATGGGTAATGATCTTGAGCATCCTCTGTGCTTATCGGCCTCTTGCGAAGCATCTTTGAAGAAATATCTATTAAAATTCTTGACCTGTTTGTAATTGGGCTGTCTTTTTATTGTTGAGTTGTCAGACTTTTTAAAATATGTCCTCCAGATAATAGATCCTTTTCAAATATGTGATTTACAAATATTTAACCCCATTTTGTGGTTTGTCTTTTCTTTTTCTTCTAAAAGATTTTTTTAAAAAGATTTTATTTATTTATTTGACAGAGAGAGAGGGAGATCACAAGCAGGCAGAGAGGCAGTCAGAGAGAGGAGGAATCAGGCTCCCGCTGAGCAGAGAGCCTGGCATGGGCCTCGATCCCAGGACCCTGAGATCATGACCTGAGCCAAAGGCAGAGGTTTTAACCCACTGAGCCACCCAGGCGCCCTGTCTTTATTTTTTCTTGATATTTTCCTATATAACACAAAAGTGTTACATTTTGATATAGTAATTTTTTTCTGTCACATATCAGTGAAAGTGAACCTTTCATCCACCTTTGTGATTTAAAACAAATTCATGTAATTATTTTTAATCAGTTTCTATTCTTCTGGTTTAGGAAAAAATCTCAGTAGTTACTCCCTGTATTGGTCTTCTTTTTACTGCTATAAAAAATTATCACAGAGGCGCCTGGGTGGCTCAGTTGGTTGGGCGACTGCCTTCAGCTCAGGTCATGATCCTGGAGACCTGGGATCGAGTCCCACATCAGGCTCCCTGCTCTGCGGGAGGCCTGCTTCTCCCTCTCTCACTCCCCCTGCTTGTGTTCCCTCTCTGGCTATGTTTCTCTCTATCAAATAAATAAAAAATCTTTAACAAAAATTATCACAAACTGTCTTAAAATGTACAAATGTATTATTTATGACAGTTCTGTGGGTTAGAAGTCTGATGGATTTCACTAGGCTATAATCAAGTTGTTGGCTGTGCTGTGTTCTTCGCTGGAGCCTCTGTGGGAAAATTTGCTTCCGTGACCTTTCCAGCTTCTAGAGGCTCCTTTCTTCTATGGTTAGAAGCCAGCAACATTGCATCTTTGTTTGCCTTCCTTTCATAGTCTCATTCCCCTCTGGTTCTTCTTGTGTGCTTTCTCTCCCATTTTTAAGGGCCCTTGTGTTGCAGATTTGGCCCATGTGGATGATCCAGGATAATCTCACTATTTTCTTTTTTATATATTTTATTTATTTGACAGAGAGAGATCACAAGTAGGCAGAGAGGCAGGCAGAGAGAGAGGAAGAAGCAGGTTCCCTGTTGAGCAGCAGCCCGATATGGGACTTGATCCCAGGACCCTGAGATCATGACCTGAGCCGAAGGCAGAGGCTTAACCCACTGAGCCACCCAGGTGCCCTAATGTCACTATTTTAAAGTACCCATAATTAGCATCATTAAATCTCCATTGCCGTGTAACATATGCATAGGGTTCTGGGGAATAGGATGTCCATGTCTTTGGGGGCCATTATTCTTCCTACCATGTGTCCTAAGTATAGTATTTGCCAACTGTGTGACTGTAGACTATGTCCCTTGGACAGCCCTGGGCTCTGAGTTTAGGACATGTACTGAACGGATATGAAATGCATCCCATTCCAAACTCTTTGGGGCAGTGAAATCTACCTGTCTGCTCAGGAGAATGCCCCTCCCCCTTGGGTGTGTTTTTACACAACAGTCTCATGTGTGTGGTTGATGGTTTGCCTCCCACTGGCCTTGGGACTTTAGGAAAGCCACTTTTCTGTAGCCTCAGAAGGAGAGGTAGGTAGAGGGAGGGAGATGAATCAGAATTGAGCTAACACGCATAGGAAGTCCTTTTCGTGTTTGCTGTTGTTATTACGAATATTGCAACACTGGCTCCAGAGCAGTTATGATTCTGTGACAGCCTCTCAGTCACGAGACGCCACTGAATTATCTATAATATGAGTTTAATGTCAAGTCAGTTTCATCATATCCTTGGTCTTTGAAAAGCTGCAATTGCTATATGATTTGTATAACAGTTCTTTAAATGAACCTATTTCTGTGAAGCAAAGTATTCAGTTAAACAAAAACAAACAAACAAACAAACAAAACAAGAACAAAAAATGACAACCCACACACTCGTCCATTCCCTGATCAGGGGAGATAAGGCCATTGGGAAGATGAAACCGTCAAATGCCCAGATGATTAAGTGAAGACCTTACCCTGCTGCTTGGTGCATAGAATACAGGCTATGAAATATGTTGTTCCAATATTTGTTTTGGAGGATGCCATTAGCAGGTCCTGTGCTGATTTTCTTCCAAACTTAGAAAAATAAAGTACAGAAGCACTGAAACATGAAAACTGAAAAATACTCAAAAAAAAAAAAATAAAGATGTCAAAAACAGTCATAGCCATAGACCTTAAAAAATACAAGCAGTCCTAATACCTCCTTCTGCCCCAGGTGGGCTGTGGTATTTTCCTCTCTCATCAGCCCCCTTCTGTGAACCACTGATAATAAGTTGGTTTCCCTCCTTCCTGAATTTTTCTAAGTTCTTATAAACACATCCACACATGCTCTCAAAATATGCATGGGGTGTATTCATCCAAATGATCCACTTAAAGATATATTTTAAATGTTAGAATCTTTTTTAAAAACTGGATTCTTCCCTCAAAGAGGAACTATAATTCAGCCATTAATAATTTCTAACCATGTGTCCTCTTGAGTCTGAGTATTAAAACTTTCTATAAATAAAGACCCAAAGGGGTCCTCCAAGTCTCTTATATTCAGTAGGTTCACATCTAGTTGTTCACCCTTTCAAACTCCGTAGTATTGTGGTTATAGAATGTCTATTTTAAATATGAGCTTTTGTGGGGTGCCTGGATGGCTCAGTCGGTTAAGCGTTTGCCTTAGGCTCAGGTTGCGATCCTGGGGTCTCCCTGCTTGGTGTTGGGCTCCCTGCTTGGCAGTGAGTCTGCTTCTGTCTCTCGAATAAGTAAATAAAATGAAAAAAATGTTTAAGTGTTTGCTTTTGCATGTCTTTAGGACAGTTTTGTAATTTTAGAATTAAGTACGGATTTAAATATATCAATATGTTTAGAGGGGAAATATTGCCCTCCCACTTGTGTTTGGTGATATCTTTGAGTAAACTGCCTTTCCTTCTTCCTGACTCTTCTGGTGACACATTAAGATGACAGCATGGTCTCACATGACAACTCCCCCTTTTCAGATTTGTTGAATGCGTCCCAGTTGTCATTTTCCCCCTCCTTCACTGTGTTTTGCTTGACAGTTCAGTAATCAGTAACAGATCTACCTAGTAAGAAAAATGGAAGAGTCACTACTGCTTTGGCCTAACAACATACTTGTCATTTCAAAAGATAGATCTTTTAGGGAGATTTTAGGAATCAAGACCTTTTTCTCAATGATGTGAGTAAAATTCATTAGAGCATGGCTTTAAAAAAGCCTTGTGTTCCTACAGGAAAACCATTCATCCAAGTAGATGCGTAAATTTAAATTACATATTTTTGGTAAGGGGTAGAGGGTATCAAATTAGAGGGCGCATCCATCAAGTGACTATATAGTTTCTGTTCTTAGAAAGTGGATTCAGCGTTACCTTTCCAAAGTTTAATTCTAAATGGCTTCACAGTTCCTTATGTCAGAAAACACAGGCAAAGTAGAACACATTGCTGGGTTGAAGATGTGTTGCATCAGGAGAAATGTCGAGTGCGATGTTTTGTGACATCCATAAGAGTGGCTCTTGACCTTCCTTACCTTGGGCTGAGCCCTTACAGAAGCCTAATAGGGACCTTCTGTGTCAGCTTGAGACCCACATTGGTCCATTTGTTCACTTCTCCATGAAGAAGAGGGCCACTGACATGAATGCTGTCTGAAGCCAGGGTGTGATGGAGGGGTCAAATAGGCAGTGGTGCGTGCTGAAGCATAACCTTCACATGGGAGAAAAAAATGAGTAATGCTCAGTGGCTCTTCCTGTGGAATTCTAGATCATAGCCAAGCTCAGTACCATGTTTGGAAACTCAGAAGATTTTCATTCATTGGTTAATACAGGATTTTTTTTAACCTGGGCACTGTTGATGTTTTGGACTAGATACTCCACTGTTGTGGAGGGCTGTTCTTTGCTCTGTAGGATATTTAAATGCATCCTTGACCTCTACCCTTAGACACCATTAGCCACTTCCTAGTTGTGACAGCCATCAATGTCTCTGAACATTGACAGTGTTCCCTGGGGCATACAATACCACCAATAGAGAATCTTTGGAATATGCTGGAATCTTGGGTTATTTGTTAATCGCTGCCTGAGCTTAGCTGAGAGTTGTCTTTTAAAAGATTGCTAAAAATAAAGATAAATTTTGACTGGCTTTATTCATTCTTGTCTTTTCCTGTTCAACAAATTTTAGAGATATAGGCATAAGATTAGATAGATCAGAGTTTGGATTGTGGCTCTGTACTTCGTGTTTTTGGCAAGCAGTTTAACTGCTATGTTTCCTCACCTGTACAGGTAAAGTGATGGTGTTAATCTTCTTAGTGTATAGGGAGGATGAAATTAGAACATGTATGTAAAGGGTTGTAGATGAGACATGAAATATGCTGGATGTTCAATAAATGCCACCTTTCTTTTATTATTTCCTATGCATCTCAAGAGCTTTTTCTTTTAAATTAATTTTTTAAAAAGAAAATCTTTTTTTAAAAAGAGAGGTGTGTTCAGTCTCATAACGGATGAGGAATGAATGTACATGCCTGACTTGAAGCCCTGCATGTTTGATGGGTGTGTTGTGTCATCTCTGGGGCTCTGTGTAAACAAGTTTTCAATGCAGATGATAATAATCATTCCCAGATTATAAAGTTTTTGTAAAGATTGATAACATGTATAAAGAACTTAGCAACTAACCTGGCAGTTACTTAACTATCCATACATTTTAGCTAATGGTACCAGCGTGCTATTGGAGGGTCTGGTAATATCATGACAAATAGGTACTGTATAATAATTTGTATGTTGCATATCACTTATTCATGCATCTAATACTTATTGAGTGCTTACATCATATTAGTGAATTTTAGGTGGCATCTTCTGCAAAGCCCCACAATGGCCATGTGAAACAGTCTATGGAACTTCATCTAAAAAATTAATTTAAAGGGGTGCCTGGGTGGCATCGTCAGTTGAATGTTGGACTCTTGATTTCAGCTGATTTATGTATTTGAGAGAGAGTGTGTGTGTATGTGCGTGGGTATAGGGAGTGGGGGAGGGGCAGAAAGAGAGGGAGAGGGTCCAGCAGATTCCCTATTGAGTGCAGACGGGACTCAATCCCACCACCCTGAGATCATGACCTGAGTGGAAACCAAGAGTTGGCTGACCAACTGACTGTAGCCCCAAGGCCACAAGATTAAACACATTTTTCAAGTCCATTTGTTATTTATGCTACGTGTGACCCCTATATTTTAATAAAATAGTTATAATTCTCATTTGCTTTTACTTACTCCCTTTCCTTGACTTGGAGCATTTATCTGTTTCATTTACTCTGCTAAGGACGTTAACCCTCACAACTCCTTCCTGAGGCAGGTACTGTAATTCTCCTAGTTTAAGGAAGAGGAAATGAAGCCCGAAGGCTAAGGAATTTCCCTAAAGTCATGCAACCATGGAGCATATCCACTTCCAGGCATATATTTGAAGGAAATGGAAACAGGAGCTTGGAAAGATAGCCACACCCCATGTTTATTTCAACATTGTTTGGAATAATGGAAGCAACTCAAGTGTCCATCAGCAAATGAATGGAACATTACTCAGCCATAAAAATGGTGAAATCTTGCCATCTACAACACAGTGGTTGGACCTAGAATGTGTTATGCTAAGTAAAATAAGTCAGAGAGGAAGAGAAATACCCTATGATCTTACTTGTGTGTGGAATTTTAAAAATAAAAAAACACCTGTAGGAAACGAGATTAGATTTGTGGTTACCAGAGTTGGGGGGAGTGGGGATTGGATGGTCAAAAGGTACAAGCTGCCAGTGATAAGAGAAATAACTACCAGGGATAAAATGTACAATGATGACTATAGTTAACACGGCCGTATGGGGTTTGTAAAAGTTAAGAAAATAAATCTTAAGAGTTCTCATCACAAGGAAAAGAAGATTTTTTTTTTCTTTTTACTACATTTATATGAGATGATGGATGCTACCTAAGCTTATTGCGTCATCCCTTACAATGTGTGTAAGGCAGACCCTTAACGCTAACCACCTTCAACTTACATAGGGTTGTGTGTCAATTGTATTTCGGTAAAACTGGGGGAAAATGGACAATAAAAGTAGAATATTTGTTTTAATATATGAAGTCATGTAAGAATCAGAGAAGTCTTTTAGATCTCGACATTTGCTTTATTTCTACATTCTTGGTCCATTCACACTCATTCATTGCCCACTCTGTCTACCCATGGCCTTCTTTTGAACATCCACTGTGTTCCAGGCACTATGCTGGGCTTGGGACGTCCTTCAGGAATGGTAGGAAAGCTAAAAGCAAGGAAAAAGTAAAGGTCCTGTTGGAACCAGTGGTAGAAGTCAGGAGCTCTGTTGGGCACGGATATGACCAGGGTATGAATGAAACAGCCAACGATGGGCACAAATGTAACTGAAATGCAGATGGGTCTAATGGAAGAGTTTGAATGATTCTTTGTTCATGAATCACACAAATGTCTTTCAGCTGCTCTAGACTAGAGGCCCCCATGGATTCATGTTTTACATTAAATCTGTGGTTATTTTGGGGGGGAGGGGTACCACTTTTTGTTGCCTTCATGAATTTTTTTTTCATTATGATGCCTGAAAGCTGGCATTAATTATTGTAGTGGTGTGTCTGCCCAGAGATTTCCTGCAGCTGCCAAGAAAACCAAATATTCGAGGAGAGTCAAAAATCACCCCAGATGTGTTCTGTTATAATTTAGAAGTCAGTCTTTACAAAATTGATGTCCAATTTATAATTTAATATGTTGGAAAAGGAGCTTGTGTGTGTGTGTGTGTGTGTGTGTGTGTGTGTGTGTAATAAGCATTCCCATTTACAAAATTGGGTTTTCTAGGACTCAGGGACTTTGAGAAAAATTTTGGAAATATACCTTGCCTTCTTTCATGTCATCACTTTTGTTGACATTAATTTTTGTGTGGCTTTTCAAAAAAATTGAGAGTAGGATTTAATTAATGGAAGATAAGACCTTCAGAAGCCATGAAAAACACAGCTGTCCCAGTCTTGTTTCAGGCAGCACTTGGTAAAGAATGCTGCATTGATCAGTCTTTTATTCCCTCTGTACCACCTGTGGAGAGGACAGGTAAATGAGTATTTATATTTCAAAGAACTGGTAAAAATCGAATCTGTGGATGGATGGTGACTTAAGCAAAACACATTGATGTATTGTAATCCACTAGATTTTGGACATACTGTAAGTTGGTGGTTTATGTTTTCTTTATTGAAACAGAGTTTAATTTATTTCAGAAGTAATATAAGTTCATCAAACAACAATTAGAACATGCCGTTTAAAAAGATCCATAGTCTGACTGGGTATTTGCCCTAAAGATACAAATGTAGTGAGCTGAAAGGGCACCTGCACCTGAATGTTTATAGCAGCAATATCCACATAGCCAAGCTATGGAAAGAGCCTAGATATGTCCATCAACAGATGAACTGAATGGATAAAGAAGATGTGGTATATATATACAATGGAATGCTATGCAGCCATCAAAGAAACCCTATGAAATCTTGCCATTTGCAACAATGTGGATGGAACTGGAGGGTATTATGCTGAGCAAAATAAGTCAATCAGAGAAAGACAATTATCATATAATCTTTCATATGATCATATCAGGAATTTGAGAGGTGGGGCGGGGGGTTTTGGTGGGTAGGGAGGGAAAATATGAAACAAGATGGGAACGTGAGGGAGACGAACCATAAGAAACTCAATCTCAGGAAACAAACTGAGGGTTGCTGGGAAGTGGGCAGGGGGGAAGGGATAGGGTGGCTGGGTGATGGACATTGGGGAGGGTATGTGCTATGGTGAGTGCTGTGAATTGTGTGAGACTGATGATTCACAGACCTGTATCTCTGAAGCAAATAATATATTATATGTTAATTTAAAAAAATCCATAGTCTGACCACTCATTATAACCACAGTGGAGACTTTTGTGTGTGTGTGGATTATTGCAGAGATTTTTTTTTTTAAGATTTTATTTATTTGACAGAGACAAACACAGCGAGAGAGGGAACACAAGCAGGGGGAGTGAGAGAGGGAGAAGCAGGTCTCCTGCTGAGCAGGGAGCCTGATGTGGGACTCGATCCCGGGTCTCCGGGATCATGACCTGAGCTGAAGGCAGTCGCTTAACCAACTGAGCCACCCAGGCGCCCCTGCAGAGATTTTTCTGTGTATATCCACTCTCATACAGATGTGTTTTCTTTATTATAAGATGCTATCTATTGTAATGTTTATCACTCTTCACCAGACTGAGCAGAAGTATTTTTGCAGTCAGTAAAGGAAAAATTGCATTATATTATAGGATTCCAGAGAATGAAAAAAGAAATGCACTTAAGATGAATCAATCTGGGGTTCCTGAGTTGCTAAGTCAGTTAAGCATCCAACTCTTGATATTGGCTTAGGTCACGATCTCAGGGTCATGAGCTCAAACCCCGTGTTGGGCTCTGTGCTCAGCCTGGATTCTGCTTGTCCCTCTCTCTCTGTGCACATTCTCTCTTAAACAAACAAACAAACAAACAAATAAATAAATAAAATCTTTTTAAAAAGATAGATGAATCTGTTTGTTACATTAATGTGGGTCTTTTGGATAATAGGAATGAGAATGGTAATGAAATTGTAGTTAATCCTATTGAGCTCTTCCTATAAGCCAGGCACCATGAACTTCATAGAATTGTTTCCTTATATTTTCACTTGTGATCATGGTGATATTATTATCCCAACTTTATAGATGAGGAAACCGAAACTTGGAAAGGCTAAGTAATTGATTCCTGTAGCTAATCAATATCAGAGGCAGAAATCAAGCTCTGGTTCCAAAGGCTGACTTTTCCATACGGTCTCCTTGCCCAGGTTGACTGGAGTGTCTTGGAACCCTTGTGAGATGCAGAACACATGCTCTGTACCAGTTCGCCCTTTGGCTAAATTTCTCAACTGTCTCTTACATAATGTCACTGGTGACCTTTCAGTTCCATGTAGTTGTTCATTACTGAATGGGGAAAATATTTTGAGCATGCTTTTTCCTTTAGCATGGAGCAGATGAATGTCAAGGTAAAGAAGAGCTCTGTGGACTCTTGAGTTTGTAGGAACGCATGCCAGTGGCGTTCTGAGGAAAGTCTGTGAGTACTGGTGATGAATCCTTTTCCATCAAAACCTAGGTATTCCAAATAAGAAGGAACCCTTTAACCCAAGAAGATTTTAAATGTAGGACGAATTTGGACTTCAGAAACTAATTATCCCAGAAGCATAGCAGCATGAAGATTGTGCTCATTTTAAACACATTTTCAATAAATTCATGGGTGAAAAAAGTCAGAGGGAGGTGAAAGGGGCAGCATTACTATTGGGGTAAATGTCTTCTGTGCCTTTGAAAGCCACATCAAAGATGATTACCACCATTTCACCCTGCTTAGAACTCCTGTTTTGTCAAAAACAGAATTTTGTTTGAGCTGGAATTATATGTTATAAATAGAAATTCATAGCAATGATGAATTTCATCCAACATTAGGAAAAAATGCTGTTATATACTGATTTTTTCCTTTTGTTTATTAGCTAGAAAATCTGGGTCTATGAAAACAAATGCCCATGTACCACTTAATTATTGGGTTGGTTACATTAGCGGATTCTGTAGCGTGTAATTTCTGCAACCGAGCTATTTGTCCTTTGGAATTTTCTCTCTTCCTGTGAATTCTTCCTCCTCTTTGTTCTTTGGAAGAAATTACTCTAATTTGTAACTTGTTCAGCAACCACAAGTAATTCGTATTAAAAGGAAAGTACAAAGGAATATAAAAATTCTAATCTTTGCATCTAATTATAAAGATGTCATTAAAATTAGTGACTTAAGTGTAATTCAGGCATAACCAGCCTAGTCAAGGCAATCTGAGACCCGAGAATGGGCAAGTTAGAATAGAGTTATATTTTCCTTCCGAATTTTCCATATGCTCTAGAAGGCAGTCTTGTGAACTTCTGGATCATAGAGCAAATTGGAAGATGATCGCCACTCAGAATCCCAAGGCTGGTCTACCAACAGCACAGCTCATGGAACTTTCCAAGCAGATAACTTTGAAACGATCAGAATGATGTTGCCGATACTGTTGCTGGAACACAGGTTGTCTGCCAGTGATCCACCCTCCACCCCTGGAAGGAATTAATCCCTTGAAGGTGTCAGTGGTTGTTTTAATATATTGTTCCTTGGTCCTAGTGAATCAGGGATGGTGAGAACGTGGGAGTTTGTATTTTTTCTTCAACTTTACATTTTATGGGGGTCAAGTAATAATAGCTAACATTTATGGAGAACTACCCTGTGCCAGGCACTTTTCTGAAGACTTCATACATATGATTTCATTTATTTCTTACAACAGCCCCTGCTGGGCAAGTAGACTCCCCCCTCCTTTTTTTAAAAGATTTTTATTTATTTATTTGACAGAGAGAAACACAGCGAGAGAGGGAACACAAGCAGGGGGAGTGAGAGAGGGAGAAGCAGGCTTCCCGCTGAGCAGGGAGCCCAATGTGGGACTCCATCCCTGGTCTCCAGGATCATGACCTGAGCTGAAGGCAGACGCTAACCACTGAGCTACCCAGGCGCCCCAGACTTTCTCCTTTTAACATAAGAGGAAACTAGGTCTTAAAAGATCCAAAAACTTTTTTTTTTTTTTTAAAGTAAGAAGGCAGTGGGCTGGTATGAGGCAGTTTGGATCTTAACCTGGTTCTGCAGACCTCATGGTTTTCCAGTTCCTGGGTCCCACATTGTTTCCCCTTCCTAAATTCTCAAGTTATTTCCTGCTTCTTTTGCATCTTTTCTGTCCTCCTGGAAGGCAAGGAGTCCTCACCATCCTGTTCATTAATCAGGACGTGGGTCATAAAATCAGGTCTCAGAAAACATGTCTCATCCCAGACTGATTTCCAAATGCCACGACCCGTAGTTTCTCTGAGGTTTGCTAGCTTCCTGGTTTGTAAGCTTTTACTCAGGACTTACCAGTTATCTTTTCCCTGCTTCTGTGTAGTTCCCGGTTTGTTTTAATCCAATCCCGGGAAAGTGTTTTCCATGTAATAGCTCCTGGCTTAATTCTTATCCCTGATGACCACAAGGAAGGGGAGGCATCCCTCCCTGCCAGCATCTTTATCATTCTCTGACTAAACCTCAGTTGGCTCAGTTGGGTACGAGGCTGATATCATGATTAATTATCCACCCTGAGCTCCATGCCCACCTCTATGGCACAAGTGGCAGGATCTCGAGATGGACAGCTCTGCCAGGGTCTCATGGAGTCTAGGCGGAAAAGACGAAGAGGGAATGAGCTTCCCCCATAGTCTGTCAATACTAATGGGTAGACCTTTGAGTCTAGAATCATAAAGCCTGTTTTGATAAGGAAAGAAGAAGTTGACCCATCCAGGGACGGGTTCAGGCCTAGTGAGTTATTAGATTCTTTCTAAAATACAACTGTAAATTAAGATCTTACATGATGTGGAATCATAAGATGGACTTCAGATGCCATCTGGTTCCCGGTTCTCATGGCAAGTTCCAGGCAGCCCTGGGATTCATGACTTGGGCTGAAGTAGAGTAAAACAATGTCAGTCTTGCTGAGTAAAAAATTACATTCATTAAGCTTTCCTTTTAATCAGTGTGCCTTAACACTTTGGTGCTGACTCTAGCTTATTCACTTTTGAATGCTGGTAGAAAATGAAATATTAGGAGCTAATAGCGAAGAACTCTTACCACATTTGAAGAAGGTTGCCTTTCCCTTCTTTTGGTAGCCAGTATTTTTTTCTATTGCAGATGTGGAATCTATTAGTTCTGATTTTATATTAAATAGTTAAAATTTTTCTTCATATTTATGATGAAATGGAATATCTCAATATTTCTCCACATTCTTTGAGTAAATGCTTGTCTCCAGGTGCTCTGACATCTCAATGTTTAAGATGGTTCTTTTTCCCTACTCACATATCACAAGCTGATATTTGCTTAACAATATTCTTTAAATTAACTTCCTTAAAAAGTAAACAGCTTATTAAAAGAAGAAAACAAACCTATGTACAAACCACCAGTGTTCTTCTGATGCTCATTACCTATCGAAAGCATCTCTCATACCCCTTCCTCCAAACCTCTGTGTGAAGTTTCCCACACTTTGAGAAACAGTTGAGGAGTCCATGTCTTTTCCATAAGAGTGACCCAAGGCAGGGCGCCTGGGTGGCTTAGTTGGTTAAGCAACTGCCTTCCGCTCAGCTCAGGTCATGATCCCGGAGTTCCAGGATAGAGCCCCACATTGGGCTCCCTGCTCAGCAGGAAGCCTGCTTCTCCCTCTCTCACTCCCCCTGCTTGTGTTCCCTCTCTAGCTGTGTTTCTCTCTGTCAAATAAATAAATAAAATCTTAAAAAAAAAAAAAAAAAGTGACCCGAGGCTCATGGGCTGACTTGCCTCTGTCCAGGGCTGCTGGACGTGATTCGAGCCAGGGCTGGCCAGCAAACTTTCTCTCAACTCTTGTTTGTGTTTTACACCTGGAGCAGAGATAGAATTTACCAGGTTGTGTCCCAGGGTAATGAAAAGGGCAGAGCTGAAAGCATGTTAGCATTTTTCCACCCTAATGGTGCTCGAGCACATTCCTTATAAGGATTGGGGATCCCGATTCTAGTTTTCTTGGAGGCACTTTTCATGGGAACTGGCAGCCGGTATATGATCTCTGGAAAATGGTGAATGGTTTCAGAGGGCTTGTCCTGGGGGTTGCATTTCTGCAGGCAGGAGATTGGAACAGTGAGAGGGAGCAGTTTCCCCAGTGATGTAGTTTCTTCGGCTTCCCTCACCTTCCTGCATCATCATTAATAGGGTGCCTGAGAGCCACAATCATGTCAACTCCCAGGTTGCATATAAATCTGCAAGTTGAGACTTTGATGGCGAATTTTGGCCATGAACATCTTTGCCCAGGGTCCCTGTTGGATACTGTGGTTTTCATTAGAGTTTGTGACAGGACGGGCTCTTTATTGAAGATTTTCAAGCTACTTTCTTTGAGAAGTAATGCAGCCTGGCAAAGCTGTTCGTCATTATCCTGTCCCTGTCCCTCCTGGGGTGGGGGCGGGGGGGCGCCCTTTCAACCTCACTGAAAGGGGACTTTTAACCTCACTGTGCTTCTGTTTCCCCACAGGTCAAACAGGGGTGTGAAATTTATTGCACCAAGAGTAAAGGAGATGGATAGCAAAATTAAACCATTGCTTGCTGTGGTTTAGCACTCAGTTTTTTAAAAAAAATTCATTATTTATTTATTTATAAATAATTGTGTTTCTGTTTTCATGGCAGTTTAGAGGTAAATAAGACATGTTACTGTCTGTGGATGTTCTCTCAAAAAAAAAAAAACCAGAGCATGCTATTTTTTAAAGATATTAGAGATTTTAACAACACATTTAAATCAAGGCACCTACATATTTTTGGTATTTGGGGGGTCTAGAGATGTGTGTTATCCACTTCCGGATCTGGATCTTCCTCTTGTTTTTTTTTTTTTTAAGATTTTATTTATTTATTTGACAGAGAGGAACACAGCTAGAGAGGGAACACAGGCAGGGGGAGTGAGAGAGGGAGAAGCAGGTTCCCCGTCAAGCTGGGAGCCTGATGCGGAACTCGATCCTGAGACTTGGGGATCATGACCTGGGTGGAAGGCAGATGCTTAACGACTGAGCCACCCAGGCTCCCCCTGGATCTGAATCTTCTGACTGAACAATAGAGAAGGGTGCTTCATAATCATTGTACAGCCTAGGGCTTTAGACTTTCATTTGGTCACAACTCCCTCCCCACCCCCCTGCCACCGTCCCCCAAGAATACCCTTAAAAATGCAGCTCCTTCCTGGGGTGAGGCCTGAGGTTTTTAATAAGTGCCCTATGATGCGAATGCACTTTGAGCAGCTAAACCAACGGCATCTCCAGCGTGAATTCATTTTTGTAAAAAGATCGAAAGGAAACAAAGTCATCTATATACACTCACATTTGCGATTAGGTACATATAAGCAGTTGATCTTTTATTGTCAAAAAAACTGGTGGACTTCATTTTCTAAAGATTTCATTTAAAAAAATAAAAATTTGGGGCGCCTGGGTGGCTCAGTTGGTTGAGAGGTTGCCTTCAGCTCAGGTCATAATCCCGGAGAGCCAGGATCGGAGAGCCAGGATCCAGCCCCACATCAGGCTCCCTGCTCAGCTCGGCGGGAGGCCTGCTTCTCCCTCTCTCACTCCCCCTGCTTGTGTTCCCTCTCTCGCTATGTTTCTCTCCGTCAAATAAATAAATAAATAAATAAAATCTTTAAAAAATAAAAAAATAAAAATTTTATTTTTTTCATTTTTGTTTTTTAAAGAAAGATATCCTTTTTTCTAAACAATATTTTATTTGATATTGAGACAGCGAGAGAGGGAACAGAAGCAGAGGAAGTGGGTGAGGGAGAAGCAGGTTTCCTGGTGAGGGGGAAGCCTGATGTGGGGCTTGATTCCAGGACCCTGGGATCATGACCTGAGCTGAAGGCAGACACTTAAGGACTGAACCACCCGGGCACCCCTTAAGATTTTATTTTTAAGTGAACTCCATACCCAGCATGGGGTTCGAACTCGTAACTTGAAGATCAAGAGTGGCATGTTCTACTGGCTGGCCAGGCATCCCAGATTGACGACTTTTAAAGAATGTTTTCCTCTTTCTTTTCTTCATGATAAAGCAAATATTGAGTTGGCATTTTTGCAAATTTATTTTCAAGGCACTGCTTCTTGTTAAGGAATCGTTGGCTTTAAAACAGAAATACATTGATTTAAGTCATCAAGAGGCTATTTACTGGCTTTAAGTTTCAAGGAGTTCTTAGCACTGATTTTGGATAGATTTGCTATTTCACCATCCCAGTAGGCTACAGGGAGATGGCTCTGAAAAATTCGCCCTGTCTCTGGAGTTGAAAGGGGCAAGTATTATTCTCTGTGTGGCGCAGTTTTTATCTTTTTAAAACACGTTTCTCACATTTTCCAAAAGATAATGATTTCTTTAAAGTAATGCCACTGTAGAGTTGTCTAAAGCAGAGATGTTAAAAATTAACCTCAAGGAAGGTTCAAACCCACATTGCCGTGTACTCTCCCTAAACTGGAAAAAACGGGCCTCCCGTTTTTGCTGCATCTCGTCTTTGTCATTTATTTAATAGGTTTGAGTAAAGCCATTCTACTCCACAGCCAGCTTTATTATGTGAACCCTGCAGGAGTGATTAGTTTTTCAGGAAGGATTCTAACTTTATGCTCTTTGATTTCGATAGTTTTTTTCTTCTTTTTTTTTTTTTAAGTAGCTGTATGTGTGTGCATGCTTTAATAAAGCAAAAATAAATAAATAAATAAATAAAAAGGATTAAAAAACTTGATTGAGGCAAGTGCCCTTTGTTTTATCAGTTCCTGAATTTCATGTCGTGGAACCACATGAAAAAAAAAAAACACATGAAAACCTTGGGCGCCTGGGTGGCTCAGTTGGTTAAGCAACTGCCTTCGGCTCCGGTTATGAGCCCAGAGACCCGGGATCGAGTCCCACATTGGGCTCCCTGCTTGGCAGGAAGCCTGCTTCTCCCTCTCTCACTCCCCCTGCTTGTGTTCCCTCTCTGGCTGTGTTTCTCTCTGTCAAGTAAATAAAATCTTAAAAAAACAAAAAAACCTTAAGTAGTTTTTTCTGCAGTTTGTATAAAGTATTTCCAGTAGGAAGAAGGATGCTTGCTTAGAACATTCTTGGCAGAGTGTTATTCCGGGAGGTACTTTTGTCGGAGGAGGACATGGATGGCTTTGTGCTTTCCAATGCTATAAAAATATCCTCCAATTTAGGATAACCAGAATTTTGAAAATGGTTTGAAGAAAGTATTAAAAAACAACTCAAACTGTGGTGACTCAGAAAGAGAAAGTATGATTATTTTGGGATCTGGAAGAAATGTTCTATGACTTAGGGAATCACACAGGTGGCAGGCAGGACGGTTAAGTGTGTGAATAGGTGATTATTTGGTAAGATGGAGAGGTGGCAAACTGTGGGATCTGGTGTTCATGCCGGCCAAACAAAATGTGTGTGCTGGTGATTTTGCACATCCTGATTCTGCCCTCCTGGCTCGATAGTCTGGACCAAACACCCATAGGAGAGAAAGGAGAGGAACTGATACTCAATGAGGAGGATATGACTTACCCAAGATGGTGGTCTCTTACCAACCGGGTCAGGACCAGAATCTGGGTGTTCTTACCCCCAGGCTAGTATTGTGTTTTCTGCTATTCCATCAGTGTAACGTCTGTGATGATGATTTTTCTTCTTTTTACCCCAGCAGGCTGCATTCCCCATACTTTCCATTTTACCAAGAGATCTCCAGTTAGTTATTTTCTTCTGTCTCGCAGCTCTTGCCAGTGATAGTAGCTGGCATTCTTGGTGTCACTGTGATTAGGGCATAGATGTCTAGGTCGTGTGAACAAACTTTACCACCTACTCCCTAAGCATATTCATTAGAACATGAGTATTTTTTTAAACTCCAGAGGAAGATAAGTATAACATTATCATTTTCAACTATGAGACCCCGCCATGCCTTTTTCTTTTCATGTATTTCATGAAACTCATATTTTGAGCTAATTTAAGGAACATTCTTTGAGAGAGAGAGTGTGTGTGTGTATACTGCTTGAGGCAACCATAGACTTCTTCCAATCTGGTTTCAAATCTCTTTCATCCAAATCTCCTTTGGATACAGTTCAGTTTGTGTCCCTTTTACAGTGGGGCATCAATGGATTGCAGTTGTTTGGGTATATTGCCCAGCAGAAAATGATTTCTCCCTTTTTCTACAGAATATACTACATTGAATGCAACAAAAGTTTATTAAAATCTCTACTTCTGGGTTGGAGCAGGCATCCCCCATTACCCAAAGGATGTGTTCCAAGGATTAACTTGTTAACTTGTGCTATGCCTTGTAGAAAAAGCTGTGCTAAATCTGTGAGGTTTAATTAGTATTAAATATGTTAGGAAGGCAAATGCAAATAACCATAGCTGTTACTTAAACAAGCAGGAAAATGCTAGGCGTAGTTCAGCTCTGCCTGTTCATCTCAATTTAATAAAGTTCCAAGAATAAAGACACAGATGAGACTGAAGCTTGAGATGGTCAAATTAAATTATTTAGTTAAGGGCAGCAAATATTTTGGTTATATGATCAAGGTCATGTACGTATTAACCATTTAGCCAGGTTTTATAAGAAAAGTGAATGTTGTATAGGAGGAATCCTTGCCTTGCTTAGAAGTGCAGTAGAGAAGGACAGAACATCTGAATATCTAAATTAATGTTCAGCATTGTCCATTTACTCGCATATGGAAAACATGAATTGATTTCATAGGGAAGGAATCACTGGCATTCCCCAGCCAGTGACTAAATTCTCTACACAATTAATACCAAAAGGCTTATATAGCATCTAGTTAAGTATTTCTGAAGACCATCTCAAAACTTTTCCAGACAACTTTTCAGGGCAACTCCAAGATGGAGGAAAGGCGCCATAGCCTATTGGATTTGGTGTTAGGCTGCCATGGCCTCGAATCCTGACTCTTGCAACTTCCCAGTGGAATGACTTTGGGTAGATTACCCAAATATTTTAAAATTCAGTTTTCTTTATTATATAAAATGGAGCTAGTAATAAACATTTTCTAAGGAGAAGAGCACTAATGAGACTTTTGTTCTTTTTTTTTTTTTTAAAGATTTTATTTATTTATTTGACAGAGAGAAACACAGCCAGAGAGGGAACACAAGCAGGGGGAGTGAGAGAGGGAGAAGCAGGCTTCCCGCCGAGCAGGGAGTCCGATGTGGGACTCGATCCCAGGTCTCCAGGATCATGACCTGAGCCGAAGGCAGTCGCTTAACCAACTGAGCCACCCAGGCGCCCTGAGACTTTTGTTCTTAATAAGCACTCAAATATCGCTGTTGGTCAGTTTCACCGCCGCCACCACCAGTTGTTGAGCTGAGCCACGTACTTGGCACTATTTCGAATAAAAACCATGCCCCCTAATTTGCAGTTCTGTTAGGAGTTGGGTAGCCTTTCCACTTGGTATCAATCCATTCCCTAACACCAGAGCTATAAATGGAATTCCATGTATTTGCCAAAGATTTTCATTCTACAGGAATGGATCTCATATATTGTCACTTACAGAAGGGAACAGGTAAGTCAGTTGTTAGTTACTAAATATGTAGGACTAAGGACACATGTTGAAGGCTAGTTGTTGACCTTCATGAAAGAACGAATGCATTGTGGCTCACAGCCCTTACTGGTTGGTTGATTTAATTTAGTTCCTATAATGCCTTTGAAGAAATGTCTCTTTTTCTGCCATATTCTTGGCTCAGTGGTTGAAACTCTAAGGAAATGGTACAGAGTCTGTTGCCATGTCACTTTGTGACCCAAATAAAAAAGGATGTGAAAATGGACAAAGCAAGAGGTGCTGTTTTTAATTGTCAGGAAGAAATCAGCAGGCCCAGGCATATACCAGATATGTGTGCACATGTATGCTTATGCCTGAAACAAATCAATTTCCAAAATTCCTTTCGAAAGTCATGTTCAATGACACCATTTTTTCTTACCATATCCTAAAGAGATTTTTTTTCTTTTTTTTTTTTTAAAGGAAGCTGATTTATGGTATATTTCTGCTGTCCACAAAATGTAAGGCTTTTGATGAATTTTTCTGTAAGCACTCTGTCGAGTTTGGTGATCTTTGCAAAA
This sequence comes from Spilogale gracilis, assembly GCA_004023965.1. Lineage (NCBI taxonomy): Eukaryota > Metazoa > Chordata > Mammalia > Carnivora > Mephitidae > Spilogale > Spilogale gracilis. The sequence goes on from PITA01000494.1 coordinate 74,636, forward strand.
GGCCTCAGTTGTCAGGCCTTCTTCAAAACTTTAGGGCAAATTGAACTTTGATTTAGAGTAAAAAGTGAAGACCCAAATTAAATAAAAGTGACATTTCCTTTCTTCTTTCAAAATGTTTGTTGTTTTGGAAATACAGCAAATGTAGTAAAATAGAACATCAGTAGTCGTTGCAATGTTAAAGCTAGACATTCAGATTTCCCTTTCCTTTTTGATTACTGAGGGGAAGCACAGAGCTAATGAATCACTACAGTAAGTAACATTTTATGGCTTGTGTTAAGTGTTTACTTGAGAATCTCTTGGAAATTCAGTACCATTTGGACATCTATATCCTTTTGTGGAGGGAGCTACAAATTTTACTAAATGTGTGTAAGTATTTCACCATCATTATAAAAAGGAAGAGAAAGACCTTAATACCCAACTATAACCATTGTTAACAATATGGAGGATTTTTTTTTCTTAAAAAGTATCTATTTTAAAACATAAGGTGGACTATGCGTACATTCCGAACAAGGAGATTGGGCTGTTTTGTTACCATTCGTATAGAGTAATGATTCCAAGTGTAGACTTGGAAGCCAGGCAGGCCTGGGTGGGAATTCCAGCTCTTACACTTAGTAACAGTGTGATTGTTTCTGTGTGCCTCAGTTTTCTGGGGTTGTTGTAAAGATCAGATGAGCTAATGCAGGACAAGTGCCTGATGAGTAGTGACTACTGTGCAAATATTGTCACCATCACCTGGCTTAGTTCTGGGTTTTCCTTCCTAAGGGCTACATATCTTCTTCCATTGTATGGCTCTTGCATCATTGATGGAACCACACCTACTTTGGCAAATAGATGTTGTTTCTATTTCCCATTTGCAAGTTGTGCTGCAGTGAATCTCTATATACATTTATACCTACATTTAGACCACAGTTTGGAGGTGGTAGAGTGATACATACAGTAATACTGTACAGAAAACGCTGCTCTATCTCTTTTTCTGAATGTAGGGAGGAGTGACTGTTAACATCTTTGCTTCCCCAGAGCACTGCTCCTGATTTTCCTGGGGAGGAATAAATGAGCAATGAGCGGTGCACTCTTTTCTTAGAATTATTATAAAGTAAAATAATGGCATCCTTTTGAGAGCTGTGCATTTTTGCCTCCTGTGCCCCCCCCTTTGCTTTCTCTGTACATTCTTGTCCATCTGCTATGCCATAATGAGATTGCTCAGAGAGGCTAGTTTTTGGAGAAGGAATAGGTGCCCCAGAGTCAGCTCTGCTGCATTTGTCTCTTTTCCATCATCAGAGGTCTGCAAACACTGTACAGAACTTCTCATTTGGAGAAGAGAGAAGTGGAAGGTCAAGTTGCTGCCAGTGGAAACCCCCTCCCAGGACACAGCTGTGGCTCTTGTTGGAGAGAGGAAAAGGGGAACCATTTGAACTGGGATTGTTCACGGCCTGCCTGCCTGAAAGGACCTGGGTATTTGAAGTGGTTTGTACTTTTTGAAATGCAAACATTCTGAGGGTGTTATGAGCACCAGATAAAGGATCATTTCTGTAAAGAAAATGAGGACATTTCCCACCACTGCCCTGATGACCTCCTGAAACCTTCTGGGCTCATATCCCAGTGTGCTCTATTGAGGTGTGAACCTTGAAGGGTTAAACAGCCTTCATTTGGTCTGTGTAGGCCCATTTAGGAACAAGATGGAAAATGCAGCTCTTTATCATGTCAAGACCATTTTTCACTTCTCGTAGTCCTGTCCCCCCACACCTGGCGTGTTTTCACCAACACTTGGAGGATCAGCAACCCTTGAAGGATGAGTGGCGTGGAAACAGATCACATTCCCACCAAGTGGTACAGAGAGGCAGACACAATCAGTTTTACCTGCAGCCATCACGCGCATCTGTTTTCTGTGATTACCACGAAATTGTGCATTCCGGGCTCATTCTCAGCTGGTTAATGAGGAGCAGGTTGGCTGACAGAATAAAGACTTCTTTTGTGGCGACGTGTATGTGCTTTGTGGCTTGTTTGAAACAAAATGGTTCCCTCCTCTTAACCTCTCTGCCTTTGCCACTAGAAAAGAGACAGACATAAAAGTGTTTTGAGTGGTTAGAAATGAAGCCTCGTGTAATTACTATAGGAAATGGCTTAACAAGTTTCGGATTGGATATTTCACTGTAGTTCTGTAGGGTCCTTGCAACCCGACTCCCTACGTCTATTGGAGATAGGATTTAGTCTTCATGAAAATGTTGAACCTTGTTCTTTGACTCCATTTGCCTTCTCTAGCTGTATACGAGTCTCCGGTTACAATTTTGCTTCTAATAATGATTTCTCTGAATTTAGTCCGTGACTGTACAGGGGTGACATTGTATATCTGAAAGCTCTTTTCCTCCAAACATGCCGTCTTTTCCCTTCTGCATCTCGGAGATGCTCTGCAAATTGGACTTGCCCCGCGAGAATCCAGAGGAGTTGAGGGTTGAGTCTCCCATGCTCTTTTCCTACATCTATCATGTGGAAATGCTCTGTCCTTTTAACCTTAAATGTCTGTCTCTCTCAGTGACTGGGATCCCTGATTTTCTGCTCTCAGAAAGCTGTTTTGTGTGGAAGCTAAGGATATTAGCTCTGAGGCTCGCATCCTGGGCTCAGATCACAACTCTGCTACTTGCTAGCTGTGTGACCTTGGGCAAGTTTATTAACCTCTCTGGTGTCCATTTTTTTTCCCTTCTTTAAAGGGGTTAATGATAGTAGCTACCTGGTAGAACATTGTCTAGCAAGCAGTAAATAGTTATTAGCTGTTAGCAATTATTAATCAGACATTTATTGTGAGCCTTCTGTGTGTGAAGTCTGGTGCTAGGCATTCTGGATGCTGCTGCTGATGTTGATAATGACAGCAACAATAGTAGTGATGAGGAACATTCTTCTACGTGTTTGGGATGCCGGACCCTCTGTTAAGAGTTTCACATAATGTTCTTATCACTTGAATTTCAAAAGAGCGCAATGAAAGGAGGTACTCGGGGTGCCTGAGTGGCTCAGTCGCCTGAGCATCTGCTTTTCACAAGGTCATCATCTCAGGGTCATGGGACTGAGCCCAGTGTCAGGGCTTCTCACTCACTCTTCCTCTGTGTTCTCTCTCTCTCTTTCTCTCTCTCTCTCTCTCAAATAAGGTCTTAAAAAAAAAAAAAAGAAAGGAGGTACTCTTGTAATCTCCAGTTTTGCCAGGGAAGTGGAGGGTGCTGTGCAGGGTTCTGCCGGGCAGAGCCGGTAAGTGGAAGAGGCAAGATTCGAATCCAGGCTGTCTGTTTCTAGGATCTGAGTTTTTACTTCAGTGTCATGTCGCTCACATAAAAACGAGCTCCATTTTGAGCCCTTTAAATAAGGAGATACAGACTCAGTTGTGCTGGAATAGAGATCATGCGTCAGCCATACGTCAGCCCCATGACTTTGTGTCTTTAATGGCAGAAAAGGAAATACTGATGGATGCCAGAGACTTGTGTTTGACCTGGTGCCCACTGTCACCTGGAGACAGCCTCTTTCCCACGCCCTGTATCCTCCTGCTTGCTTGGATAGTATTTTGCTGTAAATATTTCTTACGTTTGGAGCACCTGGTGGCTCAGTCTGTTAAGTGTCCGACTCTTGATTTCAGTTCAGGTCATGATCTCAGGGTCATGGATCAAGGCTCCAAGCTCAGTAGGGAGTCTGCTTGAGATTCTCACTCTCCCTGTGCCCCTCCCCTGCTAGTTCTCTCTCTTGCTGTCTCTCTCAAATAAATGAATAAGTAAAATCTTAAAAAAATATATTTCTTGTTTTGGCTGAGCTCTCTCTACATTTTGGTTGCTTGCTCCAATATAATTCTGCTAGGATTGCATTGGCCTGGCGTCTCCCTATAAGAGTAACCACAGCAGGTGTTTATCCTTGAGAGCTCCTCTGTGCTAAGTGTGGACCTAAGGAGCCTTATTTTCTCCTCTCAACCTGTCCCCATTTTTCAGGTAAGGAAACTGAGGCATGTACAGGATGAGTAACGTCTGTGAATACTTGGCATTGATAGTTATAGTCCCAGCAGCTCGATCTGATATTTATAAAACCATCCAGGAAGGGAGCATCATTGTAATAGGAGGAAGGACAGCAAGGTTAGGGAGAAGATTGAGCTATGCCGTCCTGTGCATGCCCTGGGAGAATCCAGCTACATGGCTTTCCTTCCTCGGGTACTCCACTTCCCTTTCTCCGTAGGATTCTCTGGGGGACCAGATAGTGTTTCTGTACGTACCATCCGAGGTAAGACATAAGAACCCTTGCCAATGTTAGATGGATTGAAAATGTGAATTCCAAAAAACATTCACGTGCATATGTGTTCATTGAGTGTTTTATTTTATAAATGCAGGTAATAAGTAAATTTTTGCCTATTTTTCAGACTTCTTGTCAGGGTATGTTGGAGTCATTGAAGAGTTTTGAGTCAGAAAGTTTACCCTTTTGAGAAACGTTGCTCTCAGTGAATAAAGGCAGCACAAACTCAGTCAGTGATTTCTCTAGTGCAGTGGTTCGCAACCTTGACCTTGTGGACATTTTAGGCCAGGAACCTCTTGTCATGAAGGTTTGTGCATTATAGGGTGTTTAGCAAGATCCTTGACCTCTACCATTAGAGGCCAGAAGCATCCCCTAAGTTGTAACAGCAAAAAAATGTCTCCAGACCTTGCCACATGTCCTCTGGGGAGCAATACTTACCGGTTGAGAAACATTGTTCCTGGATTCTGTGTTGGCAACTAATTCATTGAAAAATAAATACACCGCAGGCTGGATAAAATGTGATCATGGGCCCATGTGGACAGTTTGCAAAATCTGGCTCACTGCAGACAGAAGGGGACTTTTGTTGCCCCCACACATTTCAAGAGTTCCTTTCTAGGGAATGAGTTTCATGTTGACTGGAAGAAAAATGAAGTGAGACAGACTAGCTATCTCATGTTTGGAAAGTTTGGAATATAAGAAAACCAATAGCAGGAAACATTGCTGAAATGGATGAATGTTTCTTTTTCCCCCATCCCTTAGTTTTATTTATGCCTTATTCTGCTCCCAACCCCTTCATGCTCTGCATTATTTTCTTTTTGTAAAGGATTTTATTTATTTGAGAGAGCAAGAGAGGCAGAGGGAGCATGGGTGCTTGCTCTAATGGTGGGGGAGGGGCACTGGGAGGGGACAAGCAGACTCACTGAGCAGAGAGCTGGACACCAGGCTTGATTCCAGGACCTGCCCCAAAGGCAGACACTTAACTGACTGAGCCACCCAGGTGCCCCCACCCCCGCCCCAGCTTGGTTTTCTTAACAAGGAAGATGATCAACAGTTCCATTTTAGGTGGTTCTTTCTATGTCTTTCCAAGAGACTCAGCAAGGTTGGGGAGATTGATCTCCTTAAGAATCAACACACTCTTGAAGTCTGCAAGTGTCCCCTCCCCCTTTCTTTCTTTCTTTCTTTCTTTCTTTCTTTCTTTCTTTCTTTCTTTCTTTCTTTCTTTCTTTCTTTCTTTCTTTCCTTCCTTCCTTCCTTCCTTCCTTCCTTCTTTCTTTCTTTCTTTTTCTTCTTTCTTTCTATCTCTCTCTTTCCTCCCTCTCTCCCTTCCTCCCTCCTTCCTTCCTTCCTTCCTTCCTTCCTTCCTTCCTTCCTTCCTTCCTTCCTGAGAACCCTCTTGTGCAGGCCCTAGGAGCTCAGTGGCCTTCCAGCTCTGTGTGTGCCAGGTGCTGAGACATCGCACCACAGTCCTCTCAAGTTGGCTCTTCCGGAGAGTAGTTTCTGGCAAGAGAAGAACTGCTCTGAAGTATTTCCCTGGAACAGAATGCCTGCCTCTTTTGTTCAAAGGAAATTAGGTGATTCCTGTAGTTAAAAGTCACGTGTGTTTTGCTTTCTGTTTCAAAGATGAAAATCATGGTTTCCAAACTGGAAGAACTAGAAATGAGTATTTCCTCTTCCCTCCCCTTATAATTTCTGAGATAATTCATTCTAGAGTTCCTTTTTATGGATCAGGTGCAGAGAAACCGAAAACCGAAGTAGTTAGTTGTCCCTGTATAATAAGAAGATAGTTTAAGTCACTAGGAGGGGATGGTTCTATTTATAGAAATTTAATTTACACTACATTAAAGAAATTCAACTGGTTTATGTGGCTAGAGTAGATTCTTTTTGTTTTTATGTTTCAGGAAATCTCTTCTCTGTATTCTAATCTTTCTCCCTCACCCCACAGCTTCGGTCCTTCAGAGTGGTTATAAATTAGTGTTTCTTGTGAGCTCGAACTCAGTGGAGATTAAAAGAGACACAGACAATCAAATATCTCTTTCTCTCTGCATTACTCTTAAAACACAGCAAATGGAAACCTACCTAATTTGAGAAGGGGTTTAAAATGATTTTGTACAACTTTGCATTCAAAAAGGTAACCACGCAAAGCTATGATATATTATGAGATTTTAAAGTAGATCTTCTTAAGCACCTGAAATAGAATTATTTCCTTATTCATTATGGTTTTAGAGATTTTTTTTAAGGGAAATGCCTTCCAATTTGGCCTTCTGTGTACAGCTTCAGATATAAGTTCCTTATTATCAAATACATTCTATTTTCCATCAACGGTTGATAATAGAATTATGTATTTGATTTGTATGGTGGTATATTTTTGGGTATTATTTTTAGTTAAGACTGAATCGTAGACGCTGTGCATGGCTTTTGATTTACTGCTGTTGTCTGGGTACTGTGTTGAAGATAAGAGTATCTGCCAGTGACCTCAGAAGGTGTTATCTGGGAATATGAGCAAATTTTTCACAAATGTGGTTTACAGAGAGAGACTATGCCGCCATGATTCACCTCAGAGCATGCAGAGTGGTCAAAGGACATATCTCAGAATGAACACGGATACTTAGGAAAGGCTTGACAGCAGGTGCCAGAGGCTGGGACAGACATGCCGTGCTTAGAAGGCCACGCTCTTGCTGTCCAGGCCTAGAGTAGTATTGCCTTTAAAGAAGCGTGGTCCCAGCAAGAATTTGTTTTTAAGATTTAAAGTAATCTCTATACCTAAACATGGGGCTCAAACCCACAACCCAACCCTAAGATGAAGAGGCCCCTGCTCTACCAATGGAGCTAGCCAGATGCCCCGCCCCTGCCCCCTCCGCTGCTCCCCCCGCAAGAATTTTGACCTCTGTCTGTGTTTTTATGAGATATTGTAGGTGGTCCACAATTGCCACCTCCATGACTACTCTTAGCAGAATCTTCTGGCTTCTATTGACTCCATAACACTTGACAACCTTGCTGCCTTTCACACCACCCTTCCACTTGCTGAGCTGAGCTACACAGACGTGTGCACGATTTCCTCCCAGCGTGTCATGTTGCCCCATTAGAATGCAGCCTGCATCTGAACTCCTTTCCCTCAAGGACCCAAGAGCAGAAAACTACAGATTGCCATTTTCCTTTTCAGCAGATGGGGGTAGAAAGGAAACTCAGTTGGAACGGACTGAGGAAGAAGTTCATGAGCCTCCCCCTCTACCTCCCATGTTAATGTTTTTTAGCCCATGGATATTTTGTAGATGTTCCCAGACTTAGAATGTCTTTGGAGTCTTTCATTGTGAAAGTTGAAAGTAGTTGAAGGAGTTAAGGGCAGAACTTCTTCACAAGTACACTATGTGAATTTAACAACTAGGAGATGAAAAATGACAGATTTTGAATTATCCAGGTTCAGATTATTCATTACTTATATTACAGCATAATAATGCAGGAAGTTGCCTCCCGGGTAACAATTTTCTTGAACTGGTGCTATCTGAAATAAGTTGGCAGAGGGTTAATGAGATTTTATTTTAATAATTATGGTAACGTTGCAGAATAGTTGTTGCCTTAATTTTTTTAGACTTACTTGATTGTGGTAAGTTAATTTCATTATTCACATGAGAAAATATTAAAGCATTACATTAACCTTCCTGTAGGCCATAAATATATATAGTTGTATCCTTGGGTCTCATTTACATTTTCTTAGAAGACATTTATTTTATATGCCTGTATGTGAATTTCTACCACCTCATGCCGGATCCCATCACAGACTATGTGGAAAAAATTAATTCTAGAACTGCTCACAGTCTTCCTCTGCCTCCTGTATGACAACACAAAATGATAATTTTTATTTAGAATTAACTCCCATATGTCTGTGTAAATATGCCAATATCAGAGACCACAGGGATAGGACAAAGAGTGGGACTGGACCCCGGCAGAAATGACCCTGAACTCTGTCAAATTATTTAACTTAAAAAAAAAACAAAAAACTTAACTTTTCAAAGCTCTTTTTCTTGAATCGTTGAAAGGGGATAGCAATCTCCTTGGGTGAATTGTTATAAAATTAATTGAGTTAATGTGTGACTTAGTGAAGCCACTATGGGAAATAGTGTGGCGTGACTAACAACATAATAAAAAAATTAAATTAAATTAAAAAACCCTAAAAGAAAAGTACAGTGATCCAGCAGTCTCACCTCTGGGTCTGGGTATGTGTCTAAAAGAGAATGAAGCCGCTGTCTCTAAAAGACACATTTCAGCAACATTTACAAGAGCCAAGACATAAGTATTCATGGGTGGATGAGTGTATCGAGACCTGTGGAATACTATTCAGCCATTAAAAACAAGGAAGTCCTACCATTTGTAAACACACAGGCAGACTGAGGACATGATGCTACGTGAAATAAATCAATCAGAAAAAGACAAATACCGTATGACCATACTTATATGTGGAATTTAAAACAAACTGAACTCAAAGAAACGGAGTGCAAATTGGTGGTTTCTTGAGAGGGGAAAGGTGGGGAGGGGGAACATAGGTGGGGAAAAAAAACCTGAGATAATGTGATACGCTGCCTCTTGGGGTATAACAGGTGTTTAAGTGATCCCTCCCCCCCCCTTAAATGGAAGATCCTGTCTTGGAAAAGAACAGTGAACTGATCTGTACTCCAAGTGGAGCTTCCAAGGTACCATCCAAATTGGTCGATGAGTAATTTGCCATGTGTTTAGCTGTAGCTAGGCAAGTTTGGTTTCAAATAATGAGAAAAAAGAATTTGAAACCCTGTGGGGCCTCATTAGCATTTTGCTTGTTTCACCTGCCTGGAATTAACACTACCTTTAAGGGGGAAAAACTGCTTTACCCCAAACTGTTTTCCTTAAAGCACTGCCTTTCACAATGACACTGATAAAAATTAGACTCACCGATATCAACAAGTACATCATGAAACACATTTGACAAAATGTGTTTTTTGGGAGCTCATGAAATTACTTTCTTGTTCTTGAAAAATGATGATGAGGGGCGCCTGGGTGGCTCAGTCATTAAGCATCTGTCTTCAGCTCAGGTCATGATCCCAGGGTCCTGGGATGGAGCCCCACACTGAGCTCCCTGCTCGGTGGGAGCCTGCTTCTCCCTCTCCCTCTGCCCCTGCTTGCATTCCCTCTCTCGCTGTGTCTCTCTCTGTCAAATAAATAAATAAAATCTTAAAAAGAAAATGACAAGGAAGGTAAAAATCTGAGGACCAGAACAAATGAGTTGAGCATAAAATGGGGTGAATATGTTTTCATCTACCCTGAATATTAATAAGTCTTTGAGAGATGTTTTAAATACTTAATTTTTTCATTTTGTCACTAATTAGCTTTTTATTTTTTTCCCTCCTGCAACTGTCACTTGCGTGGGAATAGGAATTAATTTTTCATGTGCCATTGTTTTTACATTAGATCCTGGCATATTTGCTTGGCTCTGTCTTTGTGGTAGTGATCAAGATTCTGTCTCTCTTGGGTGCCTGGGTGGCTCAGTTAGTTAAAGCCCCTGACTTTGGCTCAGGTCACATGATCTCAGGGTCCTGGGATCGAGGCCCATGCTGGGCTCTCTGCTCGACAGGGAGCCTGCTTCCTCCTCACTGCCTGCCTCTCTGCCTACTTGTGATCTCTCTCTCTCTCTGTGAAGTAAATAAATCAAATCTTTAAAAAAAAATATTCTGTCTCTCAATAAATAATAAGTAGGGAATTTGCGTTTTGCTTTTAGGCTTTAAAATAATGGTAAAAGCTTACTGTTTTACAGCAATCACCATTATGTGCTAGATTTCAAGTGCATAATGAATTGGGTAGGGAGGGGAAGGAGATTCTCGCAGATTCCAAAGAGAAAGTGAGAAGGATGTGTGTTTATAAGCAATGTGAAGGGCAAAACAACTAATTCATTCTGTTAGGCGTTGTCTATTCAAAGATTGCCCGTATTCATGTGGCTGATTCTCATGCCTTTGCTGCTGGGTTTGGAGGGTTTTCCTTATTGCTGGGCCCTCCCTTGTTTCCTGAATTTGCAGATTTCCTTTTCCTCCTTTCTCCTGGATATGGTTCCCAGGAAGCACCTTTCTGGAGTGATTTGAGTGGGCTTGGGAATCAACCCCCCTTGGTTCGATGCCAGGCTCTGCCACTTTCTATCTCTATAACTGGATACAAATTACTTTTGTAATTGTTAGTTATTCCACAAATAAAATGAGGATAGTAATTGTACCTATGTTAAAAGATGAACTGAAGCCCATTAAAGTTTTTAAGGGTTTATTTGAGCAAAACTCGATGTGATTGGGTCCTTGCCCATCTGGATGTGCTTAGGAGCACGCTACCAGCAGGAGCTATGAGAGGGACTTTTGTAAAGAAGAGGCAGAAGCAAATCCAGGAAATGGTTTGATTGGCTATAACTTAAGCACTTGTCTTATTTAGGAAAGCCTGGTGTGCTATTTGTGGTTGGTGGTCCCTTGGTTTCAATTTCTGAATCTTGAGGCATCATAGACTCGGATTTTAGTTAAGACTTTGCAGACACCTTGATCTGATGGCCTCCTTGTTTAACTTAACACTGAGTTCTTAGGCTTTCTGTGATGACTCAGTGAGGTAATTCATGTAAGAATCCTTCATATTAGTGTTTCCTCTTGTTTTTTTCTCTCTGGCTGGTGATGGCCATGTGTCTGGGCTGCCACAAATTCCAGTGAGCCTGGACGATTTAGGCTCTCGACTCCACTGAGCCTGTGCGTGTCTGTGTGCGTGTGCGTGTGTGTGTGTGTGCGTGTGTGTGTGTGTGTGTGTGTGTGCTTGAGGATGCTCCCCTCTTCTCAGCCACTCATTTCAGTGCAGAATATGGTGGCTTTTCCTGATGTTCTTATGTCTGTTTCTGCTATCTTCGTCACTGCCCTATGGCAGAAGTCCATGCTTTCTCTCCTTATTTCCCTCTAACAGACTTAAAGAGAAAAATGATGCTGATACTTGTTAAAATCTCGGGGAGGGCTCTGTTCAGGACTGTTGGACTAGAAGTTTCCAGTAGGGACAAAAGATTGGGCTCAACTCCAAATATAGGAAGGACAAGTGGGGATTGATATAACCCATGTGCAGGGTAAGAGGCCAGTGGATCGAAAATTACTAAGAGGGGACTCCACAGGTAGGGGGATTCTTGCTGAACCAACATAAAAGGATTCTGGCTGAAGGCAGGTCAGGGTAGTCAGATACAACAAGGGTGGTGGGTGACTTGGGGATTCTTTGCTAAATCTGTGCTAGGCAGGTCAAGGGCAAGGCAGGGACCGAGATGGAGGTCTAGTCCAAAAGGGGGCTCTTCAGAGCCTAACTGACACTGAGTGAAGAAGAAAGGCTTTGTCAACACACAAGGATACATCAGGGCCTTGTTCTCAACCAAAAATAGATGCTTGCAAGACACCGTCCCTACAGTAGCGTGGTTCTCTGTGCTTAAGAATCCTACTTCTGGGGTTATAACTGGAACTTTGCAAGATCATTTCCAAAATTTTGCAGAACACACCATTTTTTAAATAATTACCTGATTAATTTAGACTTGAAATTACATTTACGGGCTTGGTTGCCATTTTTAAAGCGCTTTTCCGTACATTATTCATTTACTTCTCACAGGAAATCTGAGCAGGCATTTCCCATCTTAGGGGAGAAAATTGAATTAAGAGTTTAAGCGACTTGTCCAACACTGTATGAAAGCAAAATGTAAAACCTGGGTTTTTAATCCAGGTCTTAAACATGACTTTTAGGTATCTTTAAAGATAAATCCTTGAAAACAATTCTTCATGTAAGGAATTCTGTATTTGTAAAAGACTGAACAGAGCAAAGAAGGAAATTAAAAAGAAAAAAAAAAAACCCAAACCTGGTTAGTCATCAAGTTTTTTTACTCTAAATAGTATACATCTTCTACACTATAGAAGGGTTGCATGAACTTAATAGAGTTGTATGTATTTCAATTAGGGAGAAAAAATCTGTCAGCGGTGTGCAAGCATATACAAATGCACACACACACATCCTTACACACGTGCTGTGCTCATGTGACTCAGTGACTTGCCAATGGACTGGCAAGACCATTTGCAATGAGATTCAGAAACTGTCTTTGTCATCTCTGTCTCTTTCCTGCGGCCACTATTCAATGACATGTTGTCTTGTCCTCTTAGTAAGAAGTACTGCTGGCCTCTAGAAAGTGTTTTTTTGCAAGGTAGCTTATCAGGGCCGTGTAGAACAGTGCCCTTTGCTCTGGAGGTCAACGCGACATCATAATCTTAGATTGAAAAGAGACATCAAAGTAGACAGAGACACTGCTCTGTGGAGCTGACCCTGCCCCAAGCAACACACCCGCTCTGGCTTGGCTCTTGTGGGACATGTTTCTTCTTCTCTCTGTGAGTCCGTCATTGCCCAGCAGGGGGCAGGACAGTTTGTTTCTTCTTGAGATGCTGCCAACTGAAGGACCCTTGCTCTGCCTTGGGGGAGTCTCTGAGCAAGTTAGGGCAGATTTAAGGGCCGAAGGGTAATTGATGCTCTTCTCTGCAGGACTATACCATTTTAATTGAATGTTGTAAGCAAGTAGTAGTTACAGCTTATACTCACCGGGCACTTTCTCTGTGCCTGGCACTGTGTGCACAGGAAATGTAATTAACAAGGTCCTTTATCGAGGTAAATGTATGGCATTATTTGTAATCCCCATTTTAAGGATGTGAAAACTGAGATAAAAGGAGGTGAAATAATGTACACAATGCATCTTGTGTAAGGGACGTTTCAAAGATTTTCATAAGCTTAGAAACTCATTTCAGTGTCCAATGCTGCTTCCTGCTGTAAAATTCTTTGGTTTACAAAAATCCGAGTAGTCCTACTTTATATTTCTTGTACTGAGTGTGAGCAGGTGAGTTTGTCAGAGTCTTTCTTTCAAGGTCTCCTTGCTTTCCCCTGGAGGTTTTCAAATTCCATTGTATGTAAAATACTGTAGGGGAGGCTTGTGAAAAAGTCACATTCTTGTGACCCAAAGATTCTAATGGGGGTGGATCTGAATCTGGGTCTTAAAATGTGCGTTTCTCTCAGCACCTCAAGTGAGAGAGATATAGACTGTCCATTGACCCTCCCCCCCCATTTGGTGAAATTCTGATCTTCATGGTAAATTTTGAGCCAGTTTGATTCTCAAAGTCACTGACTGTGTTCTGTAGGTTTCTATGATATGTACAAACCAGCAGTTACTAAATATTATAATTTGAAAGGTCCATGCTGTGAGGTCTTTTATAAACTTTATGACTCATTCTGTCATTCATCTAGTTTGTTCTTTGATTGTTAATGCCAGATTTTGTGTTGGAGGGAGGTGCTGCACTGCCTGAGAAGCAATAGTAAAGGTCCCTCTCTCACCTATCTAAATTATAAATGCAGTCCCTCAATCCCTCTGGAAAAGCCTATTTTGGGGGTGCCTGGCTGGCTCAATCGGTAGAGCATGCGACTCGATCTCGGGCTTGTAAATTTGAGCCCCACTCTGGGTGTAGAGATTAATCAAAAATAAAATCTGAATTAAAAAAGAAAAGAAGGGGTGGCTGAGTGGCTCATTCAATTAAGTGTCTGCCTTTGGCTTAGGTCATGATCCCAGGGTCCTGGGATCGAGCTCCAAGTTGGGATCCCTGCTCCTGCTAGTGCTCTCTCTTGCTAGCTCTGTCACGATCTCTGTTTCTCTCAAATACATAAATAAATAATAGATAGATAGATCTTTTTTTTTTTTTTTTAATTAAAAAGGGTGTCTGTCTGGCTTCGTCATTAGGTAACTGCCTTCATAGGCTCAGGTCATGATCTGTGGGTCCTGGAATCGAATCCTACATCAGGCTTCCTGCTCAGCAGGAAGCCTGCTTCTCCCTTTCCCACTCTTCTTGCTTGGGCTCACTCTCTTACTGTGTCTCTCTCTGTCAAATAAATAAATAAAATCTTTTTTTTAAAAAAAAGTTAAAAAAAGTCCATTTTCCCAGCCTTTTTAAAAAAAAGGTTTTTGTTATTTATTTGAGAGGGGGAGAGAGAGAGAGGGAACGAGCAGGGGAGAGGGAGAGCAGGCTTCCCACTGAGCAAGGAGCCAGGCTTGGGCTCCATCCCAGGACCCTGGGATCATAACCTGAGCCAAAGGTAGAGGCTTAACCAACTGAGCCCCCCAGGCTTCCCCTCAGCCTCTTTGTTACATGTGTATCTCCCTTCTGAACCCCGTCAGGTTCTTCAGATGTCTATCCCTGCCTTCAACAACACATTTTGCAGAATTCCAGGCTGTTGATTTACTGTCCCGATCACCGTTTTGCAGAGAGCCCACTCGTCTTGTCTGGTGTCTGCCTGCAGGCTTCGGCCTTCTGACTTGGGTCTGGGGCATGTATCCCATGGTGTCAGCAAGCACTGGTCCCCTTCTTGTTCTGACTGCCCTTCACAGATCCTTGGCCTCTGGGAGGCTGGATTTTCCTCCTTTGTGCTGCAGTCTTCCCATCTCCCACTGAGCCACCGTCTTGATATTAAACACTCCCCCCAAGGTTCTGGAACAGGTGGAAAGAAAATGCTGTGTTTGTATCGCTTGAACTTTGAGGATGGCAAAACAAAGCGTATATTTTGAAATCAAGACTATGGACGATAGCTGGAGGCCTGTCCTTTGTTTGGCCAACATTTGGCTCAGTAATAACTCTTCCTGGATATAACCTTCGCTCTCACTCACAGAATAGGTGGTAGGCCAACTGCACAGTTTCACAGCTGATTTGGGTTGTGTTTTACATGGAATAAAATCCGATTCATCTTATTGATTTGGCCCGATGCTCACTTGTAAGGATAGTTTTGATAATGGTCATAACAACAGCTCTTATGAATTGCATTCATCAGGGACGTAGAGACACTGAGTATTCTTTCATTAATCGTTGCCTCTAGAGTTTGCTGGCTGTACCCAAGAGCTTGCCCCCCTTACACGACCAAGTCTTCGAAGCCCGTCAGCTCTTCCACCGAGAACATTGGTTGCTTATGCTGCATTCCTCTTTCCCATCCCCTGCCTCCAGCTGTCCCCAGAGTCCCAGCAGCACAATTCCACCATATCTGTGGGGCTCTGTCCTTTGTCCCCCTGCTGCTGGCCTTGTTGGGGATGCCATCATCCATCCTGTCCATTCTCCTGCCTCTGGTTTACTCTCCCTCCCAAAGCTGCTACGGGATCCCATGTTCCCGCATGGGGTCCCCTTGATCTCAACGATGTTATGCATTCTATCCTCCACTCCTCGTTTGCCCAGATCATGCCTGTCAGCCAGCCTTCAATTTTGATAGCATCCCATCCTCATGTCCTTCCTTTGGCCATCCTGCTCCTTTATCTGTCTCATAACATATATCAAACTCTAGAATTGGGCTCTGTTTTCCTTTGGTTCATCCACCTTGATCACCAGGCCCCTGACCTCAGCTCTGGGAGGCTGTAGCTGTTCAATGTCCGCTATAAGAATGATGGGCAGCTAAACCTAGAAACTGTGAAGCAATACAGGGCAGCAGCTTTGACTGTGTATTTTCCTGGGTCTGAAATGATGTGTAGTTGCATTTGCTTTGCATCCTGCCCTCTCTGGGGGTTACTGCTCAGTTTTTAGAAATCCTAACCTAGAAGAGAACCAGGAAAGGCTCCTACCTTGATCTGGGCCTTGCATTCACAATTTGCATTAGACTTGAATTTGACAATGAATGTCTCTGCACCCACAGCTTTAGTGGCCTCTCTTTGCCATAGGAGAAAGTAACTTTGGTGACCCTGGCCTGACTTAGTGCCACTGCTCTCAAGTGACTCTGGGAGGACACTCTTTGAGTTATCTGGACTATGTTAAGATAACATGAGAATCTTCATTCTAATCTTGTTAAGAGCAAACCTGAAAAGCCCTAATGTCTAAATTCTGCTACTAAGGTGTGTGCAGCCCTCGGCTGTAGCTTGCTTGTCTTTGCGACATTTGTGTTTTCTCTGTCCCTCTCAGCTGCCTTTACTAGGAGAGAAGAGAGTTATGCTCTGGCAGGAATGCTGTGTGCATTGGCTTCGTGACAGCTTTCTTTAGAGCTACACCTTTCTTCCAGTTACTGTCACCTGTCACCTTCTTACCCGGTGCTCTGGTCGCTGCTTTCTCTGCCCACCTCTCTCAAGAACTTCAGTTTTACTTTTCTATAGGTCAGTGGTTCTCAAGCTTTCTGACCACAGGACTCTTTTATACACTCTTTTTTCCCCATAGACTTCAGTTTTTAGAGCAGTTTTAACTTTTTAATTTTTTAATTTTGAGCAGGATCTGCACCCAACGTGGGGCTCGAACTCATGACCCTGAGATTAAGAGTCACATGCTCTACCAACTGAGCCAGCCAGGAGCCCCAGAGCAGTTTTAGGTTAATGAGAAAAATGCACAGCGAGCACATAGAGTTCCTACATAGCCCTTTCTCCCCTCATTCCACCGTGATCTTGTGTCAGCATGTACCTTTGTTACAAACCACTATCAAGGTATAATTTAACTAAGGTTCAGAGTGTGCTCCTTTACACTTGTAAGTATATTTGAGAACAGGAAAGGGCGTTTGCTTCTTGTATATTTCCCTTTCTAGAAGTTAAAACTGAGAAAAGTAAAAAAAAAGTGATTCAGGATATCTCTTCACCTTTTCCCAATCTCTTTATGATCTGATTTAATAGAAGACAGCTGGATTCTCCTAATTGCTTCTGCCTTCAGTCTGTTGTGGTGTCACTCATCACATTGCCTCTGGAAAACACTGTATACTGGGAAGGAAATGAGGGTAAAGAGGCGCATATGTGCTGGTGTTATCAGGAAATCATTTCAACTTGGAGATCTTCTGAAAGGATCAGGAATCCTCACTTTGAATACCACTTCCATAGACCTAAGTAGACCCTGCCTTTAACAGCTGCTCATTCTTTAGGTTTGGGTTAGATGTGTACCATCAAGGAGGCCTTCTTTCACTCCAGACCCCACTTGTGTTTCTTCTCACAGCACACACACTTGTAATATGTGTGTTTGCTGCTAGCTCGGTAAGCTTCCTGATGGCAGGGCATCCAGCTCCGTTCTCCACTGTATTGCATATTCCTAGCACAGATATTCTGAATATACTTACTTACTGAATCAATGAGTGACCAAGCAGAAGAAGTAGAAACTAAGGTAATTATTTCCCAGGAGTTCACTAGTAAGGAGAGAAGACGCCTGGACGTAATTTATTTCTACATTAGACTGTGGAATTTTTGGTGGCTGCAGTCATGCTTTTTTCTTTGTGTATCATCAACAGACATAGTTCATGCTCATTAGATGTCGTGCTAAATGATTGGATTGACCAGCAAGCAGACAGATGCAGGGGGTAGGATTGGATAGGATTTCAAGTGGGAGTTGAGAATCCATTTGATTATGGGATTATTGTATCCTGGAAATGACTAATTGCACTGTTAATGATTGTTGTCAACTCCAGGTCATGTTTGATAGAGTGATTTCATATACTTGCTTTCGGGAGCATTACCAAGCCTACATCTGAGATGGGAGTATTTACATCAAAACAGTCCTGAATCAGGGGGGGAAGAAGTGCATTGAATTAAGAATTCCATATTGAGTTGCTATTGCCAGACTGCCATGAGAAGAATGAATAATTGATTAAACATGTGGCTTAAACTACTAAGAAAGATATTAAATTATGCCAATTGAATTTTAATATGTGTTATGTGTTTATGTTTTTCAGGTAAGGAATTACATTTGGTTCTGCCTGGTTTCCTATGGAACTTGACAGATGCCGTCCTCTTGTGTTCATTTGTAACCTGACAAATCATGCAAAATATGGTTGCCTGCGGTATTAGGGCTTCAATTGTAAGTAATATGCTCTGTGCTCTCATTGGTGGAGCAGATCTTGCAGTGAGAGCTTTGCAAGGTACTTTGGGTTTTAGATCTGTTCTGTGTTAGACAGATTTCACAGGAGTTGTGGGACCTACTGACCACTGGTCATTAGCATGGCTCCACCCAGTGCTGTGGAGACTCTGCACTCGGTACCACGTGCCCTCTGCACCTGTGCCTGCCCTGTTCTTCCTATTTGGGATGACTTCCCTTTTCTCATTGGCTTCACCTTATCTCCCTCGTTATTTAAAACACAAAGCCTGATGATTTCCTATATACAACATATCCATTATCAAAAAAGAATCAGATGTACAAAAATATATTTTAAAAATCTGTTGTAAATGAACCTTGAAAATATTATGCTTATTGAAATAAGCCAGAGGCAAAGGGACCAGCATTTAGGCTTCCACTGATACGAAATCTCTGGAATGTACAGAGGCATAGATACAGAAAGTAGACTGGGGGTTACCAGGGTTTGGAGGAAGGAGGGAATGTAAAACTATTTCTTAGTAATTACAGAATTTCTGTTTGAGGTGATGAAAAAGTTTTTTTCCCCTTTGAGTTTACTGAGATATAATTGAAAGAGTTTTGGAAATAGATAGTGATGATGGTTGTACGACATTGGGAATGCCACCCGATTACACACAATGGCTATTATGTATATAGAACCACAATTAAAAAAAAAAAATTAAAGAAATCAGCCATTATCCCACTCTTCAGAATTTCAATCTTAATACAGGGGCACAGTTTCCTTACCTTTTTTGTTTTAACATATTTCTTGATCGTCTTTCTCATAGAGTTAAGATGATAGAGTATAATAAATTCCGCATCTTACAGGTTTTGACCAACCTTCTTCTGAGCGTACTTCTCCCATGCCCCTGGGTCGTCTGTGTCAATACCAACAATTGTATAATGTTTCATTCTAATCACATACACTCATTAAAGACCAAGAGCCATCGTGGATCTTTCTCCACCTGCTCCTTTTTACACAGACCTCTCCGTTTTTTTAGTTCTTGAGCTCTTGCTATGTACCAGTCATTCTTCTGGGCCCTCTGAGGGAGGGGAAGCCAGTCATGGGGCTTCCGCAGTGGGGTCACGTCACGTGACCTGTGCAAGCTGCGTCTGGAGGGTGTATTTTGGGGAACATTGGACTCCATGCTCTATAATTCTATACCATTCCTTGAGTCCTGGTTCTCTGACATAGGCCATTCAAGTCTGATACCGAAAGCAGGCTGAAGGTAATCTGGCCATCAACAAAATACTGTGAGCCTTTTCCAAAGTCAACTCCCCTCTCATTTCTCGGTCAGTGGGTACTCAAGATGTTTCTGACCTCTCCTTAAAACTGATTTGTAATCCAGTTGACTCTTGAGCAATGGCAGTTAGGGGGATAGACCTTCCCCACCCCCTCCAGTCAAAACTGTACATCTAACTTCGGATTTCCTCCAAAACAGACCTGCTGTGGACCAGAAGCTATACGGATCCCATCAATGGCTGATCAATACTTTTTTGTGCATTTATGTATTAAATATTCTATTCTTAATATAAGTCAGAGAAAAGAAAATGTTAAGAAAGAGAAGTACATTTCCAGTAATATATTCTAGGAAAAGAAAAATGTGCAAGTGAACGTGCTCAGCTCAAGCCCACATCGTCTCAAAGATCGACTCTATGATGAATGATTTGAAAGGGTTGTTTTTTAAAAAAAAAAACAACAACAACCTGAGTGCATCCACTTACCAGCATTCTGATGACGAAGTGTGAAGCCTCATTTTTTAAGAAGTAGAAGGACAAAGCCCACGTACAATAACCATGTCTTTGTGAATATGTGTCTTTTTTATGTGTAAATTAATTCTCCCCAGACTTCCTTTTCTTGTATTAAAATGTATCCCACTCAAGATTTGAGAACAAAACATAAGAAAATGAACATATACTAGGCATAGCCTAGATACAAAAAACCCCTCATTTTAACAAATAAGACTATGTTTCATAAAGACTGGAAGGGACCGTGATTGCCTTAGAAACAGTTTTCGTGCTTGGCTTAGAGAGGGGATGAGGGAAAATGAAGCTCTGTGTAGACAAACTCTAGGAATCTTCCAGACTGTCTCTTCCTTGTATCCTAGCCACATAGTAGAATCTCGAGACGCAGTTGAATAAATGAATGGATTTTGAAAGGATAAAACTTTCATGCTAGGATCTGAATATTTTTTGCCACAGGAATAAAGACATAGTTTTTGGTTTCACACATCATCTGAAGAACACTAGAGCATTAAGAATGGGATGGTGTGAATCATGCTCGTATGCCCCTCTGTATGGAGGGAGCAGCCAGGAATTTGTGTGGATACCTTGGTCTATAGAAAGGACGTAGGTTTCTTTTTTTCATTGGTAGGTAAAACAGGGCCTATTTTGCCCTACCTCCCATATTGCCCCCCTTTCTTTAAAAGCTAATTTTCATCTGTTTTCAGACTTTTATGTAGGCAGATGTTTCAGTTTGTTTGCAAACATCGTGTCAGTCGGCAGGTTTCTTCAATTAACAGAAGCTTCTGCAACCTGTCTTCTGCACTCTGATTGGAGGGCACATGCTGTAGGTTTTTGTAGATGCAGAGACAGAGTTTATCGGCTCAGCAGAATCCAGGGAACATCAGGTAATGAGTCTTAGGACAGTTCGTATAGAATGGAGTCATGAAAAGGGTGAGACAACGATGCAGTGGGAGTCTTAGCTTGCATAGAGTGTGGTTAGTTGCTGTGCATGTGCACGGCTAGGTCCTGGACCTGGCACACACATTCATGCATGCATGGCATCTCAGGGAATCCTCTTACGAGTTCTGGGAAATGAAGTTCTGCAAACGTTCATTTCATGGATGAGGACAGAGAGGCACACAGAGACCGTAGAACTTACCAAAATCCATTTGACAAATTTGAGGGCAGCTCTAAGCCACGCCTTGGTGTGCCAGCCTCCGAAACCCTTACTTGCTGTATGTAAACAAAGGATTTATTGAGTGAGAAGCTTATCCTAGGGTCTATTGGATTTTTATAAAAGGGAAAAAAATGCATTGTCTTGAAGCATGGACACAGGGATTCTGAGAATCATCTCTTAAAATTACATGGGACGATGTAAACTATTTAGCAGGTTGTCTGTCATCGTAAGAGCTCCCTAGGTCATGCCTTCTGTGTTATTGTTTTTGTTATTGATACATACTTATAGACACTTTGGAAGGACAGCCTTTGTTGTTTTAGAACTTGGTGTAGTGGATGTGGCATTTAGAAACAAAGGGGTTGGAGCCCAGCCTCTGTAGGTTCAGATCGCGGCATCTTCATTTACTGGGTGTGTGACCTTCGGCAGCACGTTAACCTTTCCAAGCATGACTCTCTGCACCTGCTCCAATGGGGATGGTAACCATACTAACCTCCTAGGATTCATGTAGGGATCAGGTTAAGTATGAGGGTAATGTATATGATATGCTTTGCACAGTATCTGGCACTCAGAAAAAATTATTGGTGTCATTATGGTCATCAGTTCATTGTTATTTTCCTGGCAGAAAAAGAAACACGGGTTGCTGGTGTGTGTGTGTGTGTGCCTTTGCTGACTGGTACCCTCGTGCATACTGAGGGTAAGTTCCCTAATCAGAGGTTTTGGGTAGATGCACAAAAACCAGTTCATGTCCTCTGGAGGATACCCGTAGGGTGAGTGCTGATTCTGGGGTAAACTTGAGTACCCTAGTGAGTAGATGTGGCCTAAAGCCATTGGCACAAAGAGGAAAGAGAGCTTTTGAAAGCATTATTGCTTACACCGAGTTTTTCTCTTTAAGTCGGACAATTGCAAGGGAAGGCAGAATGTAATTTTAGGAGGCCCGGTGAGGCTGGTTTCATGGGCTAGCGGGTGTGTGGCTGTGTGTGGTTTTTTTTTTTTTCAGTTGCTCGTTAAGTGAGATTTAAGACTTCCGCCATCACCCTCTTATAACCTACTTGCCACATGGAGTTGGGGTGTTACTGATAAAGTGGAATCTGATGACCTCACTTTGTTGTTTCATTGCTTCTAATTTTTGGCATGGCTTATCAGAGCCTTTGTGATCTGGCTACCTACTTATCTAAAATCTTCCCTTGCTGCCTTTCAGATGTGTTGGAAGGGCTGGCAACATGTAGCAGCAATTGTTTGTTAGTGAGGAGTGGCTAAGCGCTTAGACAGGCATTGAAGTTTCTCGGTTCACTGATCTTACTTACCTGGCCGTGTGGACACCGGCCACCTCTAAAGGAAGGCACCCTTGGTGTCTTTAGGACAGGACTATAGCTCCCCTTGCTGGGCTCCCACAACACTCGGCTTACCTCTACTGGAGCAATGACTACAACTGGAGTAATATTACACACTTGTCTTATGGCCCATTGGATGACTAGCATGTTGCTTCGTTTTAATTCAAGGCATATTTGGCGAGTAAATGATGTAGTTCCAAGGATTGACCTGTCCTTTACCTGAAGAAGTTGCTTTTATTATTAATTTTGGGGCTGACTTATCTGTCCATCCATCCATCCATCCATCCATCCATCTTAAAAGACTCGAAGTAAACAATATTAATAATCTGGTTGGGTGGGAACGCAGGTATTTGGTGAATCAAGTTGTCTGAAATTGACAGCATTCCTTTAAATTGAAGCTCTGTTCTTGTCACCTGGAGCCCTGTTGATTAAAAATCACCCCGCAGCAAGTCCCAGATAAGTGAAGCTGTTGCTGTTTCTAGGAACTTTTCTTGTGGGTTTGAGACAGAATGATAGAAACAAAAGTCCTCTTGTGCTGAGACCCATGTAAATCCATAGGAGAGTTGAATGATAGGAACAGAGAATGCAGGGTGGATGGCCAACCATTTCCTCTTTGAATTCGCTTCCTGAAAATGTTATCTGGGCGTTTTCGTTGGTGGAGAATTTTAGGTAAGAGTAATGACGTTGGAGGTAAAGATACAGAGTTTGCTGGCAGCTTGGGTGATGTGACCTTGATTAGACCTCTTATCTCTGTGGGCTTTATGAAACCTGCCTGTGGGGGCGCCTGGATGGCTCAGTTGGTTAAGCGACTGCCTTTGGCTCAGGTCATGATCCCGGAGACCCGGGTTCGAGTCCCACATCGGGCTCCCTGCTCGGTGGGAAGCCTGCTTCTCCCTCTCTCACTCCCCCTGCTTGTGTTCCCTCTCTTCTGGCTGTGTTTCTCTCTGTCAAATAAATAAAATCTTAAAAAAAAAAAAAAAAAGAAAGAAATCTGCCTGTGGGGTAAGAGCAGCAGCTCACAAAGACATCCTGAGGTCATCATGCCTATAAATGATGGCACATTCCAAACACTGAATCGATGTTGGCATTTCTTGTAATTAAACTGTATTAAAATGTCTAATTTATTTTGTTGAAGTGCGAGTTAGTAGAGGAAATATCTTTAATTGTAGAGCTGCCGTGGTCACCATGTCTTGCCTTTTTAATTTTATTTGTATGTTTGTTGGTTTGTTTGACTTTAGGAGGCTGTTGATAATAATTGATTTTGCTGTTCTGATGGTAGTGTTTTTACACCAGCTCAGGAAATTTACCTGGGCTGAAGTAATCTTTAACAAGAGCTGTAGAAAACCACATTGTGTGCTATCTGAGCATCAGCTGAGTCTTGAGATTGTTCTTGACCCTTTGGCAGCATTACTGATGACTGTCATTCATAATGTGCACACAATATTGCAAGTCTGTGGAACCCCACTGACCCTATACTTCTTATTGGCCCCTATGCTGCTTCTTACTGTCTTATATAACCTTAGGCATCACTTCAAATATTCATATTTTCTATGGGTTTTTTCTATGGATCCTTAAAAAAATTTTTAATGGGTTTTACCTACTTTTAAAATGAGAGGCTAAACCAATACATAAATTCTGCTTCTGTTTGCCTATTATTAGAATACTTGCAGACAGCAGTCGATAGAAAATTTTAAACACAGCGGGCTGCATGGCTGTCTTTTATTCATTTTCAAGGAAAAAATTAAATGCTAGGAATATAGCACAATTCCATGGGGATCTGAGGAAATCTTTGGAGGTTAAATGACATCCATGAGTCTTTGAATTAACTTTGCATCTCCTTCAGGAATAATTTATTATTAAATAATCAATAAAGGTTTGGCCAGGATTTCAAGTAAATTATAAGCACAGGGACATACATTCTTTAATATAGAGACAACTTTCATGGGAATTGCAGTGATCAGTAGAATAATTTTAGGATTTGTTCTCTCTCTCTTGCTCTCTTGGTCTCTCTCTTTGCTCGTTCTCTCTTGCTCTTTTTCTCTCACGATCTCTCTCTTTTCTGGAGCTGTAAATTCAGATATAATACTCAGTTTAGTCCTTGGGAATCTCTAATAAATGCGTAGAAATATTCAAAGTGATTGAGCCCTTTTATTGGATTTTAGGATTTTAGGAAGAGTTCCTAAAAGCTTCCTTCAGGAATTCTCAAAGGTCAGATATTTGAGTTCGGAATAGTCACTAAGGAGTTTTTAATGCTGCTGAAATAGAGATTTGACTAATGATAGCAAAGGTTATATAGATAAGACAATGTGTTTAACCTACAAGTGGAAACGAGTTGGTGTCTTGCCAGCTTGTCCTCATTTACTGGATCTATTAGACATCCTTTGGTCTGTCAGCTATGGAGAAAATGGACGGAGAGTACATTCTTAGGTTTGAAAAAGATAAATAGATAAAAGGAAGAAGGGCTGTGATGCTGATAGGAAGAGTAAAAGAATTTAAATTAGACCCAAACTGGGGAAATAGTGACAGTGGGCATTAAGGCTGGAGGTTCTGTGTTTAACCAGACCTGTAGTGCTCTTTCCTGGGAGAGGATTCATAATGATATGTCATCTGCAAACATGAAGGCTATTCCCTTGTCTCTTTCCTCCTTGGGAGTGTCCATGTGACTGTCTTCTGAGTTTTTGAACTGAGCCAGCAGGGAGAGAACTAGCCTGGACTATTGGAGTGATTTATTTATACTTTAATATGCCACATAAAGTCCCTTTGTTTCACAGTTAAGATGAAACACCCTAAGAAGGGACTGGCTGAAGATTTAAGCAGTCTTCAAATCACCACATCTGCTACATCTGTCCCTATTAACCAGATGGTTTCTTGATAGTTTGAATCTCATTGTAGGAGAGATGGATGAATTTTCCTTCTCTGTTTTTTTGTTTTGATTTTTCTTCTTTCCCCCCTTGGTTTGCAGGTGCCATCAACAGCTGATCTCATAGCAGAGATGTCTGCTCTGATGGGTTAAATCCCATCTATTGTCATGATTTCCTTTTCCCAGTAAAGTGTTTTGAAGTAATTGAAACATCTGATATGGAGATTTTTTATAAAACTATTTTTGGGCTTTTCTTTAAAAAAAAAAATCAGTTGATTTTGCAAACTTGGTCCCGCATAATCACCAAGAACTAAGTAGTTCCTCACCTCTTTAATGGGTGTGAGATCTCTAGTATGCCACAGTCCTCACCATTCCCTCATGCCTTATACTAACCTAGCTTATTTCTTTCATTTGAGTTTCTAATCAACAAATTTGAAAATCACCAAGTCATTGTTTTTTTAAACTTAAGAGACACTTGAATGTTATCTAATACCTTCAGTTATTAGACATGTAAGCTCCAGAAAGTAGAGCAGAGCTAGGAGGATGGAGTAATGGGTTAATTATACTTAGTTGTGATGTATAATCTGTGGCAAGATTTTTGTATTTTTTTAATATAATAGTCAAAATGTAGATACCTAAGTCCCTAAAGAGTTCTGAATGTTACAGGGTTGCCTGGGTGACTCAGTAGGTTAAACGTCTGCCTTCAGCTCAGATCATGATCCCAGGGTCCTGGAATCAGGCCCCACATGGGGCTTCCTGCTCAGTGGGGAGCCTTTTTCTCCCTCTCCCACTCCCCTCCCCCTGCTTGTTCTCTCTTTCTCTCTCTCTCATGAATAAATAAAAATCTTTTAAAAAAGAGTTCTGAATGTTATATGCAAAAATTTATCATTTTAAATCAATTTCACATCCTTGTTTTCTGAGTCATCAGAAATACGTGAAGAAGTTTGTGGTGATGTGGAAGTTTAGCCTTTTTCTTTTCCTGCTGTCAGATTGAGATCCTCTAGAGGGCAACAGAGAGCAGGTTGCTGTTAGAGTCTGGGACAAGGATGCTGGTTTGGGAAAATTTCAAAACCTTTTCTTCTCCCTGATTTCTCACATGGTGAATCCTGTGAGTATAAGGGTATCCTTAGGAGTGGAAGTCATGTCCTCTGCTGGGCATTGTTTTTTAGTCTCCTTAGGAATCCATCAAATAAGTGTCTACAAAGTATTTCCAGGTTTTTCTATCTTTTAAAAACAGAGTAGCCCAATACAGCGTGCTTGTGTGTTGTTTGATGTCCAAGCCCTCTGGTCCGTAATCCTAACCTAGAGAGGATGCAAAAAGAGGTAGTAGCTTTTCCTCCTTTGATTCTGTTGTCTCTCTTAGGTTTGTGGCTTCTTCTTTTGGCCAGGAATTCATTTAATTCCTCACAGGTTAGCAAGAACTAATTTGTTTAATTGATTTACATGGTTATTTCCTATCAGGAAGCAATGTAACTTAAAGAGGAAAGATTTTTCACAAGACTTGTAATAGAGTTGATTAATTGTGACATTGTTTTTTATTAAAGAATTTATTTATTTGTTTGTTTATGAGTGAGAGAGAAAGAAGGAGAAAGAGAGCTGGCATGCTCTTCAGGGTGGGGAGGACATGGTGGGCAGGACCAGAGAGAGACACACAAACAGGCTCTGTTCAGGGTGTGAAGCCTGGCTTCATCTCACCTCCTGAGGTCATGACCTGAGCTGAAACGAGAGTTGGATGCTCAACCGACTGAGCCACCCAGGTGCCCCTAATTGTGACATTTTATTATCACCTTAACATTATATTTGAACCTCAAATAATCACTGCCAACAATATTGCATTTGGCAGGTCCTAAAATTTGGAGACTCGTTCTGCCCTGTGCTTGTAAACTTAGCAAGAGTGGAGATTACACCTTATGGAACAATTTTGCCTATTGTCAACATTTAACGTTCATCTGGGTGTCAGTCCTCAGTTCTTGGGCATAAATATGCATGGTTTGCTTACTGGCTGAGTTTTAAGAAGTGCCATTTACTATTTAAAGTACTAAAAATTGCTAATTTATGCACGATAATGTAAATTTCTTTGTATGCTGCTAGAATTTAGCCAGACTGCAGGCAAATGTTAAGGTTGGCTATGTGATGGGGTTTTTAGCTGTGACATGGAAATTACTTGTATGTGTGTCTGATGTGACAAACAAACATCCCCATATTTTCTTTGGGGAAGTCACACTCAGGACAAATTTCTTTCATGAGAATATTTGTAAGTTTTACATTTTCTTTATATACCACTCTGTATCATTGGGGTGTGTATTGTACATTAAAAATGGACATTTAAATCACGTTGCAGGAAAACCAGATGAAGTACCCCCTTACACTGTGGTTGCCCTTTGCAATATCCAATCACTGAATTTTGGGGCTGGAAGATATATTCACAGGTGACTTGATTCATCTTGCTTCCTTTTAGTGGGTATGCTAAAACTTGGATGGAGATGACCACCTTTCTTATTAGAAATGAAGACCAAATAATCCAAGGAGGATAGTTAGAAACAAGATATGCTACTGCTTTTCTTTTTTAATGGCTTTGTTTCTTCAAGAGTAACTTGCGTTCTGTGAAACATTGCCCACCAGCATCTGTTTTCCCGTTCTTATTAACAGAACCCTGATTTTGTGTCTTGTCAATACAGTTACTTGACCTCGGGCAAAGCAGGCCTGTTCGGAGTCATGCTTGATGAATTGTGATTGGTCTCAGCTGCTCTGTCCAGCCCATTCTGCCTCAGCACTGATTGGTCTAGAGTTGTGCATGTGAGCCAACTCTGGCCAATGAGGAATTATTAGAAGTGAGAGCGAGTCCCTTCCTGAATAAAATGACAAGACATCCATGAGATAAATCCTTTTGCCTATGTCTTGCTTCCTGCTTTGAGTGAGGATATGTTGCTTGAAAGTACAGTCACCATCTTGTAACAATGAGGTGACAGTCTTGAAAACATTCCGAGGATGGTGGCGTAGAAGGAGAAAGCTGTGACTTTGACAGCATTGTTGAATGGCTGAATGAACCTCGGGGACGACCTCCCTCCAGATTTCTAGGAGAAAAACAAACCAGTAATTATTTAAGCATCCACTACCCCAGGATTCTCTTATTTGCAGCCAAAAGCATTCCTAACTGATAAATCACCTAAAAGGCATATTATGTAATGGAGATGTTCATCAATTCAACCAGATGAAAAGGCAGCAGTATATTTTGTCTCAATCTGCTCTTCTGTAAATATTATTTCTTTTTGGCCTAGAATGAAAGACAGATGTTGAGAAATGTAATTAGATTCCTGGTATACGTGGCCAAGTTTTAATTTTTAATTGAACACGAGGCCTTAAAGTGTTTAGCAACAGAAAGAAAATAATCCAGTATTTCTTATTTAATTAAGTCCTCCTGTACAGCCGGATAGCCAAAGATCAGAGCTAGCAGGATTGCATTACATGGTGATTTTCGTGTTGCTGTCTTTTGTTGCTACCGCTTGTTTTCAAATCTAGTCCAGCCTGCTGCTTAGATTGTGGTACAGTATTTACAGAGAGTGCTTCGGATCTTCTCCCAAGAGTCTGTGGTTATGGCTGTATTCCCGGAGCAAATGGAAAGGTCAAGAGGTAGAGTTCACTTTCGTTAGTGATGGGAGCCTCAAAGAGGAGTTCCAAGGAGGGCACTCACAGGTCTGCTCAAGGAATTTGGCCTTGCTAGACAGTTGCTTTGTTCTGATACAACAGAATCGGCAATAGCTCCTCTCTGAGTTAGCTTCAGCATTGTTTCAAAACCTGAATGACAGGGGGTAAATCTGCTTATAAATTCAGATAAAATCAAATCCAGAAGTGACTGAAGAAAATATGTCCATTTATTGTTATCCGTCGTGTGTTA
Organism: Spilogale gracilis; assembly: GCA_004023965.1. Lineage (NCBI taxonomy): Eukaryota > Metazoa > Chordata > Mammalia > Carnivora > Mephitidae > Spilogale > Spilogale gracilis. The sequence goes on from PITA01000494.1 coordinate 103,740, forward strand.
TGTTCTACTCAGTGTTAAAGCACACTGATTTCTTTTGAGTCTACCCAACTCAAACTCTTATACTGACTCTATTATAAGGCTAGCTGGATCTGCTGAAAACTTTCAACTAGGAAGTATTTTTCAGTGACTACCATTACTTACTAACATATAGGTGGATTTAATCTCAAAGTAGGCTAAATATAGTGAAGGTCTCTAGTTGGCCTACTGTAATGAGTAGATAAGCAACTTGTAATTAGTGTGCTGGCTCTGTAAAAATATATTTCTATTTAGTTTGTTCCCTTCAGATTGAATACTGCCCCCTCCTGCCTTGTTCGTTAATTGATAATTGGTAGAACAGATATTCTTTTTTAAAAGATTTTATTTATTTACTTGACAGAGAGAAACACAGTGAGAGAAGGAACACAAGCAGGGGAGTGAGAGTGGGAGAAGCAGGCTTCCCGCCAAGCAGGGAGCCCTATGTGGGGCTCGATCCAGGTCTCTGGGATCATGACCTGAGCCGAAGGCAGACACTCAATGACTGAGCCACCCAGGTGCCCCCAGATTTTTTTTAAAAAGCAGGTAGAGCAGGATATAGATTCAGATTACCCACGTCCAAATTTTTACACAGTCTGATTTAATAGGGTCAGAATTAATCAGGTTTTATTGTAGGTCATTTCTTTTTAATCTCAAGAGGTATTAAACATGGTAAGTTGTCATTTTGTATGGAGATGTCATGTGGATATTGATTAAGAATCAAGGTAAAGCCTTACTATTTTAAAAAATAATTGGCTTCAAAAAAAAAAATTGGCTTCAATATACACTTGACTTCTACCAGAGGAATATGCTTATGTAGTTAAAAAGTTTTATCCTCAAGTTTTTTTTTTTCTTTAAGTTTCAAAGGAGGTCATTAAGAATAATGGTGCCCTAAGCAAAATAATACTGAAGCAAATGCATTTTTTCTTTGCATCATTTCTTTGGGATGACTGTTACTGTTTTGACAGTTCTGTTTGAAAGGTAAAAGCATTATTTGTGTGCAGAACATCTGTTGGTTCCTTAGCTTGGTGAACATCAGGCCTGCTTCATTCCTTCAGCATTTGAAATTTTGGGCCCTGAGATTTGAGGAGATAACTATCATGTTTAAGTGTGAAATTCTCTGTTCCACTTCTTTGATCTCTTCTTAACTCTTCAGTGTTCTCCACAAAGGAGTGCCTCCATTTTAACCACAGAAGCCATATCTTGGCATTTTTCTGCTAAAAGCTGCTAAGGAGCTTCCCTTCGATGAACACTCATATTCCTTACCATGTGCTCCATGATCCACCTGATCTGTTCCCTCCTGGGCCTGCAGACTCATCTTTCACCACATTTCCCTCTCAAAAGGCCCTCTAGCTGCTATGGTTCTGTATATGGTTCCACCACCACTCCACCCCAACTCAGTGCTGTCTCAGAGAACTTGTACCTGACATTTGTCTTTTGCCCCAGGTCTTTGCTCATATGACTTCTCATAGTCTCGGACTCAGCTCCTTTGTTACCCACTAAGAGTAACTAACCCCTCCCCTTGTCACACTTACATCAACACAGTTGATGTACAACCCTTAAAAGCACAACATAATTTCACTTGTAAATTTATTTTTTGTAGCAATATTGCTTTCATCTGTCTGTCTTTGAGAAGATGGAAGTTTGATGTCGCCTATCTTGTTTATTTTCTTGTCTGTCTCTGCAGGGGGAACTGGATTCCTCAGTGCCTAGTGTACATGGTAGGCACTCTTAAGTACTCCTTGAATGAAACTAAATGAAGGGAAATACACAGTGTACAAATATACAGGAATATTTTAGAAGTCAAATGGCAGAATTGATTTAGGTCATCCAAATATATTATTCCCTTCTCCTAGGTCACATTCAGTCCTTTTTATCCTAAAGCACTACCTTATTGGGAGCTCTATCTGGAATAATTCCCCCTTTTTTAAAATCTGTTTTTTCAAATTAATTCAGACATGGGGCACCTGGGTGGCGCAGTTGGTTAAGCCTCTGACTCTTGATTTCGGTTCAGATCACGATCTCTGTGTTGTAAAATAAAGCCCCGTGTCAGGCTCTGTGCGCAGCACAGTCTGTTTGGGATTCTCTCTGTCTTCTTCCTCTGCCCCTCTCTTGGAAGCACACGAGTATTTAAATTAATTGAAATAATTTAAATAAATAAATAAAATAAAAACCCAAAGACAATTCAAATGCAACTCAAATGCCTAGTGAAGCCCCTTCATCAGGTCACAGAAGTCAAATGCTTAAAGCAGCCTTTCCTAACTGTGTTCCATACATTCTTATTCCTGATGAAATTCCATGAAAATGAGTATTCTATCAAACATGTAGAAATACAGTGGTATCACATTCCTTTAGCATATTCTGCGAACATATTAAAGAACTTTTGTAGGCAGAGAAATCTCTTACTTGTCTCACTATTACTATATTCACAGGCCATGAACTCTCCTCCATCCCTGGATGTTTTGTTTTCCTCCAAACTCCTGTGAACATTGTGTCCTCTCCATTTCTTTCCCATCCTTTCCATGTCGTGGCTGAAATAGACAATGGTGATATTCGCATGGCCCTTTGAAGGGAATTTAGAGTCCTGACAAGATGCACGTAGGATGAGACCATCCTGGGTAACAGCTGCCCTAGTCCCCACCCAGGGACTGTGGGCCAAGGGCATCAGTCTATCTAGGAACTTTGGTTCAGAAGCTGTGCTTTATAGCCCATATATGGATGGTGATCTAGAGAATTATGGTTTCCTTTCAGATCAGTGTGTACAGAAGACTATAATTCTCTCTGGCTCTTTTCAAGATATCATCTGTGAACAGAGAATGGCATTATTCTGGGATTTCGGGGCTTTTTGAATGTGGCAGAAACTTGGTGCTCTGACAACAAAACATGGCAGTGTATGACTGCTTTGTGGCATGATTATCAAAGAAGGGTAGAGTTTCTAAATTCACTTCCCAACAGTAGGAAAATGTATATTGCACTAGTTAACCAATGTCGGAGACTTAGTGTTTTTTCCAGATTGAATGGCTAGCATCCCAGACACTGAATATTCTATTCTCCTAGACTCCCATTTCAGAATAATTTGGTTCAAAAGTAAGGTTTCTCATTGTGAAATATTAAGCCAGGGTGTTTTATATAAAAAGCATTGAATTATTTTATTCTCCAGGTGGCACAGTTTAAATAAGATGGAAGTGTAAATCTAATCAACTATGAGATTATATCTATTTTATACTGTGTAGCTTCTTTAAAAAAAGACTGATTCATATGCAGCAGTAATTCATTTAATCTCAACAAGTTTTTGCATAACTTTATATTCCTCTACTATACTCTTTTTGCCAAGAATATGTTCATATAAATCACTTTTCCCCTGATCAACTGGCTTCAGAAACTATTTGAAAAGCAACTAGACTATTAACCCTTTGAATATGTTTTTCTTCTCCTTTTCTTTCCTTTATTCTTATTGCTAATTAAATTGCCTGGAGTCATGTTTTCTAAGAGTTTGCGTTTCTATATTTTTCTAGCATCAGAGCATCTGGTTTAGCCTCGGAATCCTCCAGATCTTTTGTCTGTGATCCTTGGTTAAGACAGTACTGCTTCCGTTTTTTCAGTTGGCAGAAATGAAGTGTGCTGCCACTCATTCTGGGGTCTGGGCAGAACGTAAAGGAGGAGATTCACTAATTCCCAGTTTTTAGACCCCTGAGTTTGGTCTCACTGAAGTCCCTAGTATTTCTTCTTTTCTGGGGAGGATCAGAAAGCTAGCCCATGTGTTTGCTTTCCAGCCTTGGTTTTTGAATAACTGATGGAAGTGTAAATCTATTTATTGTGGTGTGACCTGTAAAGATTTGGTAGAATTTCTAAACCCACTTCCTAACTGTAGGAAAATGCGTACCAGCTTTTGCATAGTTCAGTGGAAGTGTATTTGGTGATTGTCATTCCGCCTTCTGTGGGGAAGAGTTAGACATACCTAGATACGTGGTGCACGCATGCGCTATAGGATGCCCTCAGTTACAGCAGCTAACATTGGAGGTAGGTGCTGTCACTCAGCTTTTCAGATGGAGATGCTAGCGACATAGAGACGAAGTGGTCTCCTTAAATTCATGCCATTGTAGAATCGGGATTCAAAGCCAGGCATTTTGTTCTCAGAATCAATACACATAATTACTGTACTAATCTGTCTCCTTTGAATGATCTGATGATAACAAGAAAGGATAAAGAATCAAACTGTTTTGCACTGGAGTCTTATTTGAAGTTCTTCAAAACCGATTGAAAAGTTGACGTTTTTGGACCCATGTCTTCAGTCTTGTGACTTTAAAGTATGGAGGGGCACCTGCCTGGCTTAGTTGGTAAAACACGTGACTCTTGATCTTGAGGTCTGGAGTTCAAGCCCCATATTGGATATAGAGCTTACCTTAAAAAAAAAAAAAAAAAGGAGTTAATTAGAATAAAATAAAGTGGATCCTTTAAAAAATAAAGTATGAAGATTTGAGCTGTGTTTTTTATAACTGCTGTGTGTTTCACAATGATCATTCCTCCCTTTATTTAACAAATATTTATTGAGCACCTAGTATATGCCAAGCATTATATCTCCTGAGTGATGGAGCTTCAGCAAAGAAGAAGACAGGGGAAAAATCCTCCTCTCAGGTAGGGCACATTCTAGTGGGCAATCCTGATTGCTCTTCTGAGCCAGTATGCAGCAAAATTTGTTACCCCAAGACTTGGCGGTTATGGCCATTCTTAGGTGATTCGGAACAAGCAAGAGTCCTGTGCCTGAAGGACTTTGTTCTGGATGACTGATGGATAACTTGAGCAAGTCATTCTGGCCAGAACCTGAGAGACAGACAGAATCACTCAGACGTCTCCAGTGTGGTGGCGCTTTTTGTTGCTATGGAAACCATTTAGCATCCCTCTCCACACTACATCATAATCTGACAGGACAGTGTGAGTGAGTTTATGTACAAATACATGCGCTTTTACAAAGCCTGGTTGGGGCAAAAGAAGGCTCTAATGCATGTACTGTCTTTTCAAAGATACACAGCGTTCAGGCCAATTGAACCTGTCTTGCAGGCTTCTAATTGTTGATGCTTCCCTTGGGGAAGCAAATTGCTGTGTTTTAAATGATGGTGGATCTGCAAAAGATAGCATTTTTTATAATCTATACATTCACGAATACATCTAGCAAATTCTCACTTTTTCTAATCCGAAAACATGCTAGTTTTCCACACAAAGTTCGCTGGCATTCACAGTGCATCTCAGGGAAGATGAAATCCTCGCAGTTCTAAAGAGGCCCTCCTCTGTGATTAGGATTTCCTTGCCCGCACCATAGCGTAACTTCTTCACCAAAACTGTGATTATGATGTGCAGTTCACATGTCAAAATAACTGATTTTGTCATTCTTTGTGGTCATTATTGTTAGCTTCCCCACATTAATGAGAAAGCTCTGTTCGAAGAGGAGGTGTGTGTTACAGAGCTAGGGGTCCCAGTGGTTACTAGCTATCATGGCTGAAGTTGGTGATATGTTACAAATGTGACATCTGCAGAATCCAGTCCCCCCCACAAGAAACACTGTGAGCAGGGAAAAGGGAGAATAATTTTGGGAGAATAATTTTGAAGAGTGTAAAAAAAGGGTCCAGAAACTTTGAGAATAGTCAGACGTACCAAGATATGCCCCCTACTCTTTCTACCACGTGGAGATTCTGTGCTTTCCCTTGAAGCCACCTTGGGGTGGGGGAGTGCCAGTGCTAGACAGTCTGCGTGAAAGGCCCAGCATGAAAGCTTTTGGTGATGTAGCTTTTTTTTCCCCCCTCATCCACACCGGCCCACACTCACACAGCTGTGTCTTGTGGTATCTTTAGTGCTATAAGGGAATTCACTACTGATCAGACTCTGTCCTGAATTGTTCCTCCTCTCAGTCCATCCAGGTGTTGCTGAGCACTGGTCACTAGTATAGACTCTGAGGTAGTTTTTCCCTTGGTGTCCGCCCTGACCGCCCCATCCGGCCAGTGACGACATTCCAGACAGGACCTATCCGTCTGTCATTTTGCCTGCTCAGAGATCTTTGAGTTCTAAGCTCTCTTCTACACCCACCCCCAGCCCCGCCCTTGTAGAACAGTGGACATCTACTTCCGGAGTCTGTAAAGTCAATGGTACCTACTCAAGTGTCAACTCCATTCTCCCCACCCAACAAGTACCCATTTCTAGAAACTGAAATGGCTTGGAAACGTGGTGATGTTCCTGTTCCTTTCCAGAAATGTGACCATCTGGAGGGCTGAAGTGTATTTGTTCCTATGACACTTATGCTAACATTTAGTAAGAATTTCTTGAGGCTTGTCATGCCATGCTAATATTTTGAAATTTAGATAAAATCTAGTCTTTATTGTCAAAAAGTTTAGCATCCAGGTAGAGAGAAGATGGGTCCAAGGAAAGTTTGTTGCATTCACCCAGCTCCACAGTTGTTCGCAAGAGCTGTCATATTCAATAGGTCATTTAACCCTTAAAAATAAAAAAGCAAAACAAGAACCACGGAAGAGACTAGGTGAGCTAGACCCTGCTGAGTACACCTGGGTGAGAATACGGACACTACAACTTGCTAAATTCCATTTCTTAACCTGAAGAATGAGGGTGCTTTACTTCCTTCTCAAGATCATTGTACACACCGGTTGACTTAGTTCTTAACCTGTAGAAAGCAGTTTCATTAACACAGATGACTTCTATGGCAGGACACATGGCTGTGAGTGGGGAGATTGGGGTAGGGGGTGGAGGGCAATCAAAAAAGACTGCATTGTGGACTATAGTTAAGGGCAGAGTGAGATGGTCACTGAGGGCGTTTCAGGAAGACGAAACAGCATGAGCAAAAGCCCAGAGTTGAGAAATGCTATGGCCTGTAGGAAATTTCAAGATGTTCACTAGGCTTTCAATACCTTATTTTCCCTGAAGTCTCATCAGTCATTTCCATGTCTTTTGTAAGCCCACTTCCCTTAAACATAATAATGAAAAACAAACAAACCAAAGTAAGAAATTCTCTGAGCAAGTATACATGGATGTTCCTTGCTCCACTGTTTAGTATAGCATAAATAAGAAATAAGATGGTGAATCATTTGGGATACATTAATATGCCTTCCCCTTTTATATTTGTGTGTGTGTGTGTGTGTGTGTGTGTGTGTGTGTCCACCTTCCCTGTCACCCAGAGGCAACCATTTGTCTCACGACATTAAGATTCTTGAAGCAGGAAGGCAGGAAAAATCAGTGTTCAACTTTTTGTCTACCAAATAAGATTTTCTAAATCCCTTAAGCCTCCATTAGCATATCAAGAACTAGGTCCCTTGGGTCTGAGTGTTGGGTTTAATATATCTAGGGTGACCACACCTATCAGCTTGCCTGGGACAGTTCCAGTTCATGTCCATTGTCCTGGCCTAATTATTGTCTCTCAAATGCATTCTGGTTTGGATGCTAAATTATAGGGAAGGTCAATCTGTGCTACAGAGAAAGTAGAGTAAGATGAGCCCAGCCCTTCAGGCCTAGTGGAGTGTAGAGAAGGAGAAAAAGATGGTAGGGGGTAGAGAGGGCAGTCAGTGTATCTACGTGTGTTATCCTTTCTCCAGGTCAGAATTCCAGTGTTTGTGTAGTTGGGGTACTCACCGACATCTTGGCTAACAGCAGCAGGGCTTTTTGGCCTTACAATCCTAGAAGCCCTCGGAAGGCTATAATAACAGGCTTGCCTCCTTCAAGACAGGTTGGCAGTATCGTAATAAGAATAGCAGTATACTGGGCCCAGGCAGTGAGAGAGGCAAGAGATCCTGTCAAGTCTGAGTTTCTTGGGCTCCCACCTACCAAGAAAGGAAAGTTGTGACATGTTCCTTGCGGGGGGGATAACTAAGGTGTTGAGTAGAGGACCAGCCAACGTGCCCTGCGGGATGCCTTAGTGAGCATGAGGTACCATGGTGGGGGGGCGGTCCAGGTCAGATAGGCCAACACAGGGGTTGGTTGGAGGCTAGGACCAAGGCCCAGATGGGATTCGTCAAAACTGGAAAGCATTCAGGATGGAAGGACTTGAGAAAGGAGGATCCAGGGCTCAGGCTGAGCTTGGAGAGCAGAGAGTAGTCATCCAGCACCAACTCCAGTCAGTGTCCATTGCCCATGGCGCGCTGAGTCAGCTGGTGGACAAGGTGCTTCCCAGCATGGGCAGAGGACCCAGTGACCAGTCCAGGTCCCCACTTCCCAGGGCCATGGGAGTGGGTAAGCCTTGTGTGCATCTGCCCGTCTACTTCGGGAGGAAAAAGGAGCGGTGGAGCTTGCATTCTCGTAAGGGAGATGGATTCTTTCCTTGAAAGGGTATTTATTGTCTACTTACCCTGTGCCACACTGGGGGTCCTGCTCTGTATATGAAAATCCCCGCCTTCACAGAGCCCATATGCTGGTGGATTTCCCCAAGGACTACACTGAGACTGGAAACATTCAAGAACTATCCACAATACATTATCGCGACTCAGCCACAGGTGGGGAGGAGTACTCTTCAGGTCACCTAAATAAACTACAGAAAGTTAGGAAGCTGCATCTAGTTGTGTTGGTATGAATAGTAGCATTTTAAAATTTGATGCTACAATTATAAAATTAGCAAAAACCGACATATTTCAGAATAAGGGAAAAAGTAGGCAAATTATGGTATATCTTTAATAAAATACTGTGTATTATCAATGATGTCATAGATGAATATTAATTGGTATAGAACAGTGTTCCTGATGGGTAGTGTTAGTTGTATGGAGCAAGTTACAAAATAGCATATAATATTCCATTGATTGTTAAGATATTTAATATGTACATTAACTGTAGTACACTATTTTTGTTTTATCAGAATGGAATTACCTGTTGTAAGTCCATATATATGTGTATGTATGTATTGAATATATTTATATATGCATATATATGTATACATCTGTGAATATACAGTTAGAGCTAATCTATAGCAATATGTTTATGCTGATTATCTTTATGTAAATAGACTGCTGTTTATGGAATTCGTTATATTTATCTGTCTTCTGGTGTTTTTCCTCTGAATATATGGTATTTTGGCTTAGAAGGTATTTTTCAAATGATTTTTAGAAAATCAGTTTCAGTCTCTAGCAATTCAGTGATTTGTTCTATGACCTTGTCTTTGTAGGGTTGTGCGCTACTTGGTGGATATTCAGAAAGGCAGCACATAGGGTGGAGTGAGGAGCAGAGAGAGGGCAGGGAAAAGGAATTAAAATACCTCTTAGTGGTTTTTGGGAGAAGGAAGGAAGAAGCAGCAAAGAAAGGAAGGAAAAATACTGTGTCCCAGTTTGAAGATGAGCAAATTTGTAAAGGATGCCACATGATATCTGACTTGGGAAATTTGAATACAAACATGACAAATATATTGTTTCTGAGAGAGGGATATGAAAACGAAGATTTTATTCTTCTCACTTTTTATACTGTCCTCCTTAGTGTCATTTCAATTTCTGAGATCATCTATCATGTTTGTATGTGAAACCTGGAGTAATTCGACTTCAGTATGTACTCAGAAACTTACATCATCCTCAATTCCAGGTCACTTTGACTGTTTATAGCACAGTTTTGAAAATGTGAAGAAATCTGAAGGTATGACACATGACTACCCAAGATGCACTGTGTCCCCTTTGCAGAGAAAGTGTAATGAGAGAAGCAGATGTAAAAAGATAAAGCAAAGATTCAACAGTCCAGGGCTTGGATTGGGGCACTGAGGTCATTTCTCTTTCTTCTGTCTGTTGGTATGACTGATCAAAGATTGGTTCTAGCAACATGTACCACGAAGAGAATTGCATCAGCTTCTCACAGTAATCCTTTTTTTTTCTTTTCTTTTTTTTTTTAAATCATCTTAGAAAGCTTTCATTTGGATCCAGCCACGCTTCCTGTGATTCTGTAGAGCTTGCTTCTACTGTTACGGAAATAAGTGCCAGTTCCTAGCATTCTTAGAAAAACTTTGTGTAGACCAAACTCTTGTCATATTAACCTCAGACAACAGAGACAGTTATTTGTCATTGTGACCTCTTGAAAAGGACCTTGAATAAAGAGATTTGGGCGCTTGAGTGGCTCAGTCTTTTTAAGCGTCTGCCTTCCACTCAGGTCATGATCCTGGGGTCCTGGGATCGAGCCCCACATCGGGCTCCCTGCTTGGTGGGAAGTCTGCTTCTCCCCTTCCCACTCCCCTGCTTGTTTTCCTGCTCTGACTTTCTTTCTCTGTCATATAAATAAATAAAAGCTTAAAAAAAAAAAAAAAGAACCATAGCATCCGAGGAATGGAGACCTGTGTGTGGAAAATGGTTGTTATTGTTCCATAATAACTCATTGTTCTTTTAATTAGATAGTCTACTATGGTAGCAGACACGTAAAAAAACATCTTCCTTACCATGTTTCCTTTTGGTAACTACCCTCTGCAGTTAGATTATGGTTTATGTGGAGGAGGAGCTGATGCAGCCTCTTGGGCCCTCAGGGGAAGGTGTGTGATCAAGCCTGGCCAGTCAGGTTGGTGCTCCACCCTCAGATTGCCCGTGATTAGTTTCAGAGTCAGGGAGTGATCCTAGCTGAGTCAATTGGAAATAACCCAAGGACTTTTGCCAGATCTATTAAAGAACGGATTTCTGAGATTGAAAGTTGTAGGCTTGAAGCTCTTGGCAACCATGCTGCTACTGTGTGGGATCTTACCTGGGCATAAAGCCAAGCTAGGCCAAGATAGAAAGACAAAAGGTGTTCAAGACAGAGAGCTCTTGGCATTTTGGGATGGAGAATTCTTTGTTGCAGGGGGCTATCTTACGTATTATCGGATGTTTAACAAGCCTGTACCTAGTAGATGCCAATATTACCATCCCCAACCACCCCGCTGTAATAACCAGACAAGTGTCTAGGTATTACCAATGTCCTCTGAGGGACAACATTATTTCCAGCTGAGAGCTAGTGGTTAAGCAACTAGATCTCCCTGGATTCGAAGTCAACTCTGACTTTTTAATTATTTGTACTGCATTAGTTTTCTGTTGCTGCTGTCTGTAGGACCTGCTTCTGTTGTCATGTATTTATGAAAGGAAAAGTTTTCTTTTAGGGATTCATGTGAGCACCACATTCAAAAATACATTAAAAGGACCATTTACCATGACCAAGTGGATTTATTCCCCAGACACAAGGATGGTTCACTAGTTGCAAATCATTTGCTGTGATACATTCACAAAATGAAGGACAAGAATCTTACAATCACCTCAATAGATGCAGAAAAAACATTTGACAAAATTCAGCATCATTCATGATAAAAACTCCCAATGATATGGGTTTAGAGGGACCATACCTTGACCTAATAAAGGCTCTATATGAAAAACCCACACCTAACATCATTCTCAATGATGAAAAACTGAGGGCTTTTCCTCTTACATCAGGAACAAAACAGTACCTACTCTCATCACTTTTATTCAACATAATGCTGAAATTCTTAACCATCAGTCAGAGAAGGAAAAGAAATAAGAGTTATCCACATTGGGAAGGTAGAAATTAAATAGTTGCTCTTTGCAGATGGCATGATCCTCTACAAGAAAACTGTGAAGATATCATCAAAAAGCTATGAGAAATAACAAATTCAGTAAAGTTGCAGGATACAAAATTAATACCCAGAAACTGATAACATTTAATACTAATAAAGAAACAAGAGAAAGGAAAATTAAGAAAACAATTTCATTTACGATTGCACCAAAAAGAATGAAATACCTAGGAATAAACTTAGCCAAGGAATTGAAAGACCTATACTCTGAAAACTGTGAAACATTAAAGAAAGAAATTGAAGATCACTCAAATACATGAAAAGATACTCCATGGTCATCGATTGGAAGAATTAATATTGTTAAAATGTCCATACCACCTATTACAATGTACAGACTCAGTGTAATCTCTATCAATATACCAGCAGCATTTTTCACAGAAGTAGAACAAATAGTACTAAAATTTGTATGGAACCACAAAAGACCCCAAATAGCCAAAACAATCTTGAAACAGAACAAAGCCGTAGGTATCACAACACAATTCCAGATTTCAAGATATACTACAGAGCTGCAGTCATCAAAACAGTATGGTACCGGCACAAAAGTAGACACATAAATGTGAGATCTGAAACCATCTAGAAGGGAACAGAGGCTATGATTACTCTGACCTCAGTTGTTGAAACATATTTCTGGTTATAGCTCCCAGGTCAAGGAAAATAAAAGCAAAATTAAGTGTTTGGGAACTACGTCAAAGTGAAAGGTTTTTGCACAGCAAAGGAAACCATCAACAAAACCAAAAGGCAACCTGATGAATGGAAGAAGATATTTGCAAATGATATATCCAATAAGGAGTTAATACCCAAATTATAGGAAGAACTTATATAATTCAACACCTCCAAAACCAAACAATTTGATTAAAAAATGGATAGAGGAAAGAAAAAAATAATAAAATAAAAATAAAAAATAAATGAGCAGAAGTTCCAATATAGACATTCTCTCTCAAAGAAGGCATACAGAGGACCAAGAGACCTGAAAAAATGTTCAACCTCACTAATCATTAGGGAAATACAAATCAAAAGCACAATGAAATGCCTCCTCACACCTGTCAGAATGGTTAAAATAAAAAAGAAGTAACAAGTTTTGGCAAGGATGTGGAGAAAAAGGAGTCTATGTGCACTATTGATGGGAAAGTAAATTGGTACAGCCATTGTGGAAAACAATGTGGAGGTTTGTCAAAAAATTGAAAATAGGGGTGCCTGGGTGGCTCCATAGGTTAAGACACTGCCTTCAGCTCAGGTCCTGATCCCGGAGTCCTGGATCAAGTCCTGGATCAAGTTACACATTGGGCTCCTAGCTCCATGAGGAGTCTGCTTCTCCCTCCGACCTCTCCCCTTTCGCTTTCTCTCTCAAATAAATAAATGAAATCTTTTAAAAAAATGCAAAAGACAAATTGAAAATAATAATGCCACAGGATCCAGTAATTCCACTGCAGTGTATTTTTTCAAAATGAAAACACTAGTTCAGAAAGATGTATGCACCCTGTGCTTGTTGCAGCATTATTTACAGTAGCCAAAACATGGAAGTTACTCAAATGTCCACCAATAGATGAATGGATCAGGAAGATGGAGAGAGAGAGAAAGTGTGTGTGTGTGTGTGTGTGTGATGGAAGCCACAAAAAGATGAGGTCTTGCTATTTGCAACAACATGTGTAGACCTTAGAAGGTATTATGCTAAGTGAAATACGTCAGACAGAGACGAATATGTATGACTTCACTTACATGTGGAATCTAAAAGACTGAAACAAATGAAGAAAGAGAAAGCAGAATTAGATCTATAAATAGTACAAACTGAGGGTTGCCAGAGGGGAGGTAGGGGGAGGGGTGGGCAAAATGGGTAAATGGAACAGGGAAATACAGACTTCAGGTTATGGAATGAAGACGTCATGGGAATAAAGGGCATAGCATAGGGAAGATAGGCAGTGATATTATAATAGTGTTTACGGGAACAGATGGTAGCTACACTTGTGGTGAGCATGCCAGAGCATCTAGAGAAGTTGAGTCACTGTGTGGTATACCTGAAGCTAAGGTAATAGTGTGTGTCATTGGAGTATAGTTGTATACTCCAAGAGAAAAAAACAGAACAAACTCAATGTGATTAGATTGGCCCCTCAAAATGATCCAGAATAACCTCTCCATCTCGATATGCTTCACGTAACCACATCTGTAAAATTCCTTTCGTTTTGCCATCTAAAGTGGCACAGGCACCATTGTGGGGAGTAGGACATGGACATCTTTGGGGCGGCCATTATTCTTCTGCTTAACCACGTTCACTGATTAATTTCATCTTCCTTAAACTAGTGTGACTTGACTTTCAGTTACTGCAATCAAAAGTTATCAGCAAAATGTTTGAGACTTGGTATGCAAAACCTCTTTCCAAATTATGCTATGGGGGGGGGGGGTGCGCCTGGGTGGTTCAGCCCTTAAGCATCTGCCTTTGGCTCAGGTCATGATCCGAGGGTCCTGGGATTGCCCTGGGCCCTCCATGTGGACTCAAGGTGTGTAGGTTTATACTTTCCATTTGTCTTGGGTCCCATGAAAAAGAGTTATTAGAAACTCTACCACGTGAACTATGAAGCAGGGCTCTGGGAAATAGAATGCAGAGAAAAGAAGTAAACATTCCCTGCAAAGAGAAGCAATTAAGTGATTTTAAAGAGCTGGGGATCTCAGAGTCAGGTAGCCAGCTAGGAATTGCAGCTCCCCACTGTTCCCACCACTCTGTGAAATAAGATAGTCTGTCTCTGTGTTGGCCTAATTGCCATGCTCTCCCTTCCCTTTGTCTTTTGTGCTTTGCACACTGAGGTAGGTGAGTAATAAATCAGTCCTGGGTAGAAAGGAATTTATTATTTTTATTGTCCCTCTCAGAGCTGTTTCTCCAGATACAATATATTATGTTCTTAGCCTTGTGTATTCTGGAGTCTCTGGGTTTTCTAACTGGGAGATTACACAAATCTCTTTGGGATTACAGTTCACTGGCCCGTAGCATGTCTGGTGGTCCCTATGATGCCTTCTGTGTCCTACGAGACTTTCTCAGTTTTATAAGCTGGCCTCACATCCAATGGAGTGCATTACCCCCGGGAAGATGGTGCCCCAAAGATGGGGACCGGAGCACGCTTTTCATTTATCACAATCCCAGGGAGTGCAAACGGTTTAGTTTAACAAATGCTCTCTTGGAATCCATTTTTTATTTTGTTTTGTTTTCAGAGGCCTTAGAGAAGAGAGAGATCTCAGTCTCACATACCTTTAGTTGTAACACAGAACTTTTGAACATTCTAACAGACTGTTTCTATCACCTCTGGTTGCTCAAAGAACAACCTTGGGAACTGTCCTGGCTTTAGTTTACTAAATGTAGAAATCCAGACCACAGTGAATTCTACAACCTAAACCCTTCCTGGCTTTTTACTTAAGCCACACCAAATCTTGGTTATAAAACAGAGTGTTTTTCTATAATGAATATACATAAATATTTCATTGATGTGATTATCCTTGATGTGAAATAATTCCACAGCATGGCTAGTGCCTGGGTAAAGTGATAAATCTGCTTCCTTCCCCCCAAGTGATTTCTTGTTTTAAACAAACAAGATGTGTGTCCGAAACTGTGGTTTATATGTGTACACATGTCTTTGTACCTGCTGTTTCAGTCCCTGGAATGTGCACGTGACTTCTAGGAGTATGTGATAATGAGGAAGGAAGGCCATGTTGCTTTTTTTTTTTTTGCATTTAATAGGAGTTAGACAAATGTTCATTCAGTCAAAATTTCCAAATTCCCATCAGTATACTTAATTAAAAATGCATTTCTTTTTTTTTTTTTTTTTAAGATTTTATTTATTTATTTGACAGAGAGAAACACAGCTGGAGAGAGGGAACACAAGTAGGGGGAGTGAGAGAGGGAGAAGCAGAGGCTTCCCACCAAGCAGGGAACCTGATGTGGGGCTCGATCCCAGGTCTCCGGGATCATGACCTGAGCTGAAGGCAGTTGCTTAACCAACTGAGCCACCCAGGCACCCCTAAAAATGCATTTCAAGGGACACCTGAGTGGCTCAGAGGGTTGAGCCTCTGCCTTCGGCTTAGGTCATGATCTCAGGGTCCTGGGATTGAGGCCCACATCAGGCTCTCTGCTCAGCATGGAGCCTGCTTCCCCCTCTTTCTCTCCCTGCTTCTCTGCCTATTTGTGATCTCTTCCTCTGTCAAATAAATAAGTAAAATCTTTAAAAAAAATGCCATTTCAAATTCTGAGCATTTGCCATATATAACAAGAGCTAGCAAACTCAACTTCCGTCCTGGCTCTTAAAAAAAAAAATTGGCCTGGAGAGAACGAAGAAAATGCTTTAAGGGGACCAAGAAAAGCTTTTTGACCCTGCAAAAATTATACATGCTGCCTGTGTATTTTTTACTTATACTTGGGATTTAGAAGATTGTTATACACCATTTTTACCATCTGATAAAAGTGTATGCCCTTGTCAGAATGTCTTTTTGCAAAGCATTTCTGATTAAAACTTACTTACATGAGATCAGTTTCTTCCTAGATAGGTCTCCATTTTGAGAGCAAATCTACAAGCTGTACAATATTTGCCAAGTCGCCACCTTTTTTGTTTTTCTAATCATTCGGCCATCTCTTCCCCTTTTTCTTTTTTTGTCTTACACCATCCTTTGTCTTGCATGCAGATATGAAAGGCTGTTTCTTGTCCCTCCCCTTTCTGACCTTTTGGGAGAACAAATGCCTGTAATAGTTCTCCAGCCATGAGGAACAAAAGAAACTGCCAGGCTCAGTGGTAGTGGTGTACAGAAATCTGGGATGATTTGGATTGGTGGTGTGTTCTCTTGAGTGTTGTGTGTCTATGTGAGTGTGTCTCGTGATGTTACAAGGAACTGTCGTCAAAGGAAACAACCGTGTCGAGGGTGACGTGACTGACGACTTGTCTCACCTGTATTGAACAAACTTAAAGTGATTCCCGAGGAGCGCTATAAGGATCTGGGATTTTACCCTTTTTACAAGCTAATACATTTTCCTATTACCATTTTGTGCGTGCTGGCAAAAATCACGTGACTCTTGGGTCAGGGTAGAGGGCTTAATCACTCACAGCACAGCAAACAGTAGTGAGCATTATGTTCGTGTCAGTTCTTCAAGATCCCCCAATCCCAAGAGGTCAGCTTCAAGGGGCCCATGTAGACACTATGCCTACTGGGGTTCCATCGAAGTCAAGGAAGCGTTGAGTTTGGGGAACCTACCTATTTTATGGCAAACCTCTTGGCAGTGGAGGGAAACATGATCTTACCCCTCCAGATTGCTCCTGCAAACACAACCCTGAGAATGATGGCTCAGGCAAAGAGCAGGCAGGGATTAGCATGCTTTGTAGGGCCAAGCAGAGCTCAGGGCCCATGGTGGTTTGCACTCCCAAGAATCACCCAATATGCTTTCCTAGATGATATTAATAATAACACTAGCTGCGATTTCCTGAACATCCCCACATGTCAAGCATGATACTTAATTTGCAATAAGTCAGTGTAGTAGCGTACTTGTTTCCAGATAGGGAAACTAATAAGACTTTAAGAATTTAAACAAAATCGCCCGCTCTGTCTACTGCCCTAAAGAAAGACTGTTTTTTTCTGCTCTTTTTAAAAAAGTTTTTATTTAAATTCCAGTTAGTTAACATACAATGTAATATTAGTTTCAGGTGTACCATATAGTGGTTCCACGCTTCTGTCCATCACCGGGTGTTCCTCACGACAAGTGGGATCCTTCATCCCCATCACCTATGCCACCCATCTCCCACCCCCTCCTCTCTGCTAATGTCAGTTCTCTATCATTAATAGTCAGCTTCTTGGGTTTGCCACCCTTCTCTCTCTCTCTTTTCTTTCTTAGTCCCACATGTATCTCTTTCATGACTCTTGTAACAATGTCATTTTATTTAAATTTTTTCTCCTGTGTCTCCACCACTAGAATGAAGGCTCTTTAAAGCCAAGACGTTGATTTTGCTCACCGTTGTTTTCCCAGCAGCTAGAGTAGTGTTTGGTGGTATGCGGTAGACGTGAGGTCCATATTCCAGGACTGTGTCTGTTTTGTACCTAAAGGTTTTTTTCAGGGTTAGGCAAAGCATCTATGAACTAAAAAGTAACATGAAATATATTTGTTGAGTGAATATATAAATAAGTTGAATGGATTTGCTTAGCTGCTGAGTCATGGGATCAGGACTTGAACCAAGGTCTTTCTGGCTCCGAAGCCTTGTATTTAACTCTTATTAATTGCTATCCTTCATCACTGGTGGTGGAATCAGCCCAGTGCTCAAAAATCCTTGGTGCTTAGGATTCTCTGTGGCTTGTTTCAGTAGTTTCCTCAAGGTGGGTCCTCAATATTATTTTGGAAGTCAGTTAGAAATGCAAATTTTATTTCATTTTTTTTTTTAAATCTCCCTTGCATCCTAGTAGGAAGAAAACAATGAGAGAAAGCAATGAGTGCCTCTCAGAATCAGAAAAAAACATTTTTTTACTTAAATACAAGCCTCTCCTTCTAGCTTCCCCTGTGGGTAACAGCAGAGAGGGTTTGACCATGAATGCTGAGTTTCTTCCCAGGCTGGTTTCCATGGTGATGGTTGCAGCTTTGATAGCGTTGGGGTGACTGGAAGAGGAAGCAGAAGACAGGGGACGTTGCATCACAACATTATCAAAATCCTTGCGGCCTCATATAAGAGGGTCTTCAGCCAATGGCCGTGGACAGAAACTTGCTCAGAAGCCAAAGGAATGGGTCCTGAAAAGCTATTTTTGTCTGTAAAACTTCCCTCATTCTTGCATTTTTGAATGCTTTGCCTCTGTTCGGGCTCAAGCGTCAGTAGGGATGTTTGTGTCATTTGACTTTCCTGGATGTACGTTCAGTGAGAGAGCTTACCATCAGGTGAGCGGTGAGCCAAGGATCCAGAGATATCACATAGCATTTATGGACAATATTTGTAGAAAGAGGCCAGAAAGAATTTCATCAGGCGCCCATTTCTAGAGTGCTGTTTAGGTAATCTATTGCTGCATAACAAACCGTCCCCAAACACAGTGTTTTAAAATGACAATTTTATTATTACCTCTCATATTTAGAGGTTGTTCTGGCTCGTGGTCTGTGATGTGGCTACAGTTAAGATGGTGGCAGGTTCCATCCTGCGGGGTTCTTAACTCCCACGGCCGGCGCGGGGTGCTGCTGGTGGGGAGCCCTCTGCCGGGTCTGCCGGCCAGAACACATGCTCATGCCCTCTCCACATGGCCTGCTTTTCTCTCTGCATGGTGGCCAGGGTCCAAGAGTCGGTATCCAGGAGCCAGGAACCGGAAATCTCCTAAGCCCTCAAGCCTGAAAACAGCACAGCCTTGCTTCTGACATATTCTGGGGGTTGTGTTGTCCACAAGCCCCCAGTAAAGTTGAGGGAGGAATAGACCCTATGTGTGAATGAATTTTCACATTTTGCTTTTGAACCACCACAACTTCCAACCCTACCGTCTTTTGGTCCACTTGGAGTGTATGGCCTGGGAAATCTAAAATCGCATCATCAAAGGTGAACTACAGGGTGCCAAGGGCCTTGAAGGGGATGTGCTCTGAGAGTGGAAACACGGGGATTGTATGAGTTTGCTTGCGCTACCCTAACAAACCACCACAGGCTCAGGGCGAAGCTTAAACAACACAAATTTATTTTCTCACAGTTTTGGAGGCCAGTGGTCCAGAGATCAAGGTATGGGCGGATTTGGTTTCTTCGGAGACCTCTCCTTGGCTTGCAGGTGACTGCGTTCTCACTGTATGTCCTCTCATGGTCTGTTCCCTCTGCATGCACCTCTGTATTCTAACCTTTTCTTTTCTTTCTTTCTTTCTTTTTTTTTTCTAAGATTTTTACATATTTATTTATTTGACAGAGAGAAGCACAGCTAGAGAGGGAACATAAGCAGGGGGAGCACGAGAGGGAGAAGCAGGCTTCCCGCCGAGCAGGGAGCCTGATGCAGGGCTCGATCCCGGGACTCCAGGATGATGACCTGAGCCAAAGGTAGACGCTTAATGACTGAGCCACCCAGGCGCCCTCTAATCTTTTCTTTTTATAAGGACATCAGTCATATTGGATTATGGGCACCCATATGACCTCATCTATTATAATTGCCTCCTTAAAGGCCCTGCCTGCCAATCCAGTCACGTTCTGAGGTATTAGGACTTCAACATAGGAATTTTGGAGGGATACAAGCTCATACTAGGGATATGAATATTTAAAGTATTTTTTTAAGATTTTATTTATTTATTTGACAGAGAGAGAGATCACAAGTAGGCAGAGAGGCAGGCAGAGAGAGAGGAGGAAGCAGGCTCCCTGCTGGGCAGAGAGCCTGATGCGGGTCTGGATCCCAGGACCCTGAGATTATGACCTGAGCCGAAGGTAGAGGCTTTAACCCACTGAGCCACCCAGGCGCCCTAAAGTATTTTTTTAAAGTATTTTTCATAGAGCTTTCTGTCTGTAGAAATACCTTGCTATGTATATAAACTCAAATTGCCAAGTTTTTAATTATTTGAGGGTAGTCTCTATTTTTAGGGGTCATCTTTTAATTCAATTTTGTTTTACATTTAAATAAGGTGTTTTCATGGTCTCCAAGTAAAACCTCCAAACTAAAGTATATTCAAAGAAGTCGGGCTCCCAACCTCATTTCCTCCAGAAGTCATTTTCGGATTGATCCTAACTACACACTCCTAAAGAATCTATTCTGGCCCATAGACTTTATAGTAATTGTTTCTCCCCTGCAAACTGTAGGTTCCATGAGGGCAGGGACTTGTCTTCTCCAATTTCTAATATTGTCCCTGCAACCTAACACTGTGACAAGAATATAGTGGGCATGTGGTGAATATCTTTTGAATGATTTTGGTGCTGGAGTTCAGGGTATAGATTGGAATCAATCATTTGAAAATCATCTGTGTAAAGATCATGAACATGGACATGCCTCACCACTGTTGTCTCAGGTGATTATAGAGGCTGAGAACTCGCATGATCTCTCTTCTGCAAATTGAAAAACCAGGATCTGGATGGTGTAATGCAGTCTGAGTCCAAAGATCTGAAAACTTGGGCAGCCCCTGATGTAAGTCCTGGAGTCCCAAAAGTCCAAGAACCAGGAGCATGGATGCCTGAGGACAAGAGAAAATGGACAGCCCAGTGCAGGAGGAGAGAAAAGGAGTTTGCCCTTCTTCTGCCTTTTTTATTCTGTTCAGACTTTCAGTGGATTGGATGATGCCCGCCCACACTGGCGAGGACACATCTTTTTTTACTCAGTCTACCGAATCAAATACTAATTTTTTGTGCAAACACCCTTGTTGACACACCCAGAAATAATGTTTTCCCAGCTATCTGAGCATCCCTTAGCCCAGTGAAGTTGACACATCAAATTAATCATCACACCATATTTAGGGGATAAAGCAAGGAGAGTGCACAAAGGGAAAAAGCAGCAGTTAGAGGGATAGCAGGGAGGTAGGATTCTAAGAAGGTCTGTGTCTGTGGACATCCAGGAAGAACATACTCATGATGGAGCCATTAGTCAGGATGTATGTAGTTCAAAAACGTGCCTGATTGGCAATAAAAGACATTGGTTCAAGTCTTGATTTATTATTTGACCTTGGGTAACCTAGTCTCTCTAAAAATCAGTTGCTTCTTAAGTGAAATGAGAGCAATTGTATCTATGTGCATTGTCTGCCTCATAGGGTCGGGAGGCTTCAAAAGAGTGTATTAGTGTTGAGACAACCTAGAAACTCCCAGGTACTCTAAAAATGTAAGGGGGAAAATTTTGATACTCAAAATAAAGGAACTTCCGGGACACCTGGCTCGGCTCAGTCAGTAGAACATGTAACTCTTGATCTCAAGTTGTAAGTTCAAGCCCCATGTTGGGTGTAGAGATTACTTAAAATCCTAAAAGAAAAAAAAAAAGAAAAGAAAGGAAAAGGATCTTCTGAACTTACCTGGTGTAAGCCTTCATCTTTTTGGTTATGCCTTATATGTCTCCTTCCTGAAGCATTTTGCTTTTCTAAACCAAGCCTCAAAAGGCTTATGAAATCTTGGGGAATGACTTCTTAGCATACTTTCTTTAATGATAAAGTGATTTACAAAAGAGAACTTTGAAAAGGCAAAACTTAGGCTTTCGTGTGCCACAGTTTACTATTTTCTCATCCAGGAGGCTTTTTGGAGTAGCTTTGGTCCTAAGGTCACTGATTTGGGGCAGAGTTATTTCTCATAGCTTAAAGCACAGCAGATACTTCTACGCAAGAGTGTATCAAGTACGCCCTGATTTATACCAGTTACAATTAGTATTTCAATTAATACAGAAACTGTCAGGCCCTAAGTAAATTAAAAAGTTTTTCATATTCTTTTCCTATTGCTTGTCAAAAGCATATGGTAAGTTTTTAATGTGTTACATGCAACAACTGAAATGAGCACCATTCTTATTTGCTGATTGAAGCAGCAAAATTGGGCATCAGTGTGCTCAGATATGTAACTGTTGGATACAGTATCAAAGGGAAGCTATTACCTGCATGCCATCTTGCTAATAGCCCACATTGGCAAAGAAATATGGGAAGAGTGCTATTTTCTCCAAACTCATCTATGTTATTTCAAAAAGAGGGTTAAATATTTTGTCCTCCAGGCTTTTCCCCCCCAGTAGCTCTTAAGGATGGAAAGAGACCTCAGAAGTAGGAATAGAGTTAGATGAATTGACTCATTTTTAAAGACAGAGACTTGGCAAAATACACAGCTTCAAGGATGAGTTTTCTTAAGACTTTTGAGGACTTTGTAATCCAGTATTCTAAGCATTGGACTGGAAACAAAGAGATAGAAGATTTTCATTTTTGGCATGTCACTAACCGCCTTTGCCTCAGATTGGTTTAAGAAACATGTCAGGCTGCATAGTCTTTTTCTTACTCGTTTTCATACTTGGAAAAAAAAATGGAGAGTTAGTGATGTGAATGCACAGCACATTTCTCTTGCACAGAAAGGACAGAGATCTCTTATGTATAATATATATAATATATATATATGCATCTCTATCTATCTTTATTTGAAAATGATTGACTAGCTTTAAACTTAATTTTTGTCTTGCCAAGGCCGAGGTGTGTGTGTCTTTCATCTTCTGGGGTCTAGTCAAATTAAAATAATTCGTTAACTCTTACAAAACTGAAGATTTTCCTCTCTAAGGCCACAGATCCCGTAGAGCTTTGACAGACAGGGCAAGTGGATTGGAAATATTTGTCCCCTCTTGTGCTGGATTTACCCTCCTTCCTTACCTTAACATTTGGTGGGGAAGAAGAGACTAGAAAGGAAGGGTTAATTGGAAAGAATGGCAGGGTCTTTTTGGAAGCTGCCAGAAGGAATGGAATGCTATTTTCTGGCTATTAATCCCATTTGCTTTCTCTTTTTCCTCTCTTCTCTCTTATTTCTTCTTTTCCTTCTTCTCTACTCCCATCTCAATTCTTCTTTCTTCCCCTTCTTTTTTTTTTTTTTTTAAAGATTTTATTTATTTATTTGACACAGAGAGAGAGAGATCACAAGTAGGCAGAGAGGCAGGCAGAAAGAGAGGAGGAAACAGGCTCCCTGCTAAGCAGAGATCCTGATGCGGGCCTCCATCCCAGGACCCTGAGATCATGACCTGAGCCAAAGGCAGAGGCTTTAACCCACTGAGCCACCCAGGTGCCCTCCCCTTCCTCTTCTGTGAATTTATCTTCCTTCTAATTTTTTTTTCCTCTTTTCTGCATTACCAATAACCCACTTGCCAACCTCAGTGTTAACTTAAGCCCTAATTAGAGGAAGTAACTGATTGAACACTTCTTCACAAATTTATTTTTAAGAAGACAGAGCTTTTCTGACTTCATGAGAAGCTGGCATCTCTTAGCCAGCCTCCTTTACACTCCATGAGGCAACTCTTTCCTCCATCTGTGAACACACGGAGGCTGCTTCTCTGACCACATTCTCTCTCTTTCCATGGGGACAGAAGAGCTCTGCCCAGATTCCTCACTTCAACTTGTAAGTGACCACAGGATACTTATTCCAGTGAAAGCTGACCTTCTTCCTCTTCTGACCCTCACTATCTTCTTCTGCTTTTATTTTAAACTTATATATTTAAATAGGATAATTTTTTTTTTAAGGTAGAAAAGGCCAGGATGAGTCTCCTCTGTCAATGGTCAGAGAAATTTTGATTGTGGTTTTGCCAAACTGGTTCTAAAGACTATTTTTTGACTTACAGAAAGTGGGTCACGTTTATATGGTTGACATTTTGATAAATAGACCCATGTAAAATGTGTCCAATTCCATACTCTTTGATGATGAAATACTTTTTTATATGTATCCGTTGATGCTTTGTGAAATAGTGCTTAATTTTTTGTACCTATTGTTTTCTATTTTTCACACAATCACAAGCCCTGGGTTGAAATGGCATGACCACAACTTTGGGTTTTTACAGGCCTTCTGATTGTCAGTATCTTATTGCCTTGATTTCCTCTGGTTCGGCTGTTCGATGTAGTTTTAAAGTCTTTACTGACAAGGAACTTGAGAAGGAAATTTGAAATCCATGGCTAGCGAAGTATCTTTTATCTCTGTGACTTGAATAACTGTTCTGCAGGGATGCCTTTGCCATCTTGAGTGCTTATTTTGGTTATTTACAAAGTGTTTCCATGTGGCACAGCATCAACGCCGAAGCATATGAGTAATGAAATATTTAATTTGGACGTGTGAGATGGAAGTTTCCATTTGAAAGTTATGCCTCAGGAGCCCTGCCAATCAGCAGTGAAGGAAGGTTTCCTATGCCTATGGTTCGGTTGTACTTTCGGGATAGATGATCCTGCACCATCTACGGTAACTACGGCAAACACATTTCATGTTTGATCAATGAGCTGTCAGCTCCTCAAATCCTTTGCCAAGTCTTCAGTCTATCCTGCTGCCATGCTGAGACAGTGGTTCACTTTGAATGATGAATGGAACCCCCAGGTGGTTTGGTATGAAAGGGTTTGTGTTTTTTTTGTTTTTTGTTTTTTTTGATCGGAGGGGTGCAGCCTTTTGGAAATTTTTGTTTATGCCTAGTGAAGATGGAATTGTAGGGCTGGATTTAAGGCAAATTGAGAATCCTGAAGCAGAACCTTCAATGTCTTTCTGTTGAAATGAAAATAAAATGCAGAAACTCATTATCATAGTCACTAGGGCCCCGTGATACTTGGCCCCTTCCTGCTTTTTCCATTCCATCAGCTGCTGCTCTCTCCACCCACCCATCCATTATAACTGAAATCAACAGAAAGGTAGTGGAGCTGTCTGGCCTAATTTGTCTTAGGATCCTTGCATTTCCATTTCCTCCTTCTAGAATCTCTCCCTTCTTCTCCCATGCCTCCATCCTCCTCATCTTTCATTCCATGAAAAGCTATACCAGGTTTTTTCCTAATACCCCACACTTCCCTTGGCTCTCATCACTTGGCAGATTCCACTGTGGTGCTGTTTGTTCCCCAGCTTATGGAGACTGGGGACCTTGGCTCATATTTGACAACTTCTCCATTTGTAACACTATGCTTGGCACCAAAGAGGTGCTCAGTACACAATTTTTTAATCAGTACACAATTTTTAAAATAGAGCCTGGATAATTACATGGAAGACAGAGGCTTTGATATGGCTCCTTATTCTTTCTGGAACAGTCGCTATATAGTCCAGTGAGGCTTTAAAAAATGCTGCTTAGATTTTGCTCGTTCATGTCAACAGTTGCCATGGTTTGCTATTTCAGAGCATTAAAAAAACAAAACAAAACAAAGCAAAAAACTCAACATAAATTTTGGTCCTTTCAGACAGAGCCATCAATTTGATAAAGATTCTGTTGTTTTACAACCCATCTGCAAAGCAGGGTGGGATGTAAGCTTGCCTTTGTACCATCTACTAATGGTTTCCTTGGCAAAACGTAGCAAAAGTGCTAATATTTTCGTTACATCTATCAGAAAAAAATTTGATTGGAGAACTCAGTTGGACCTCTTGAATTGTTAAACAAAAAATACTGAAAGGCATACTGTTATACACACAGAGTTTGTATTTTTAGAGAAGCATTTGTTAACTCATGGGCTGAGGATAAGGTTTTATGCTAAAACTACAATTCATCCACAGACATATAGCACAGATAAGGAGATAATCTCTCCACTACAAGAATTTTCCTTTGTTAATTAGTAAGAACATCAATGCTAACCTCCTATTAGATCTTGTATTGAGAGGGTGAATAGTCCCAGATCTATACGTTAACCCTGTCTGAACACGAAATATGAAGGTTCATTTCCCATTAATGAGCTGAGTTCAGTAGCCACTTGATTTTGAAGTCCCCTTTTCCCATCTAAGTAGTATTTGGAATGGGTCCAGTTAAGATCTAATCATGGAGGGAGTGTGAAGGTGTTTCAGATCTATTACGATTTAGCTTGGGAGCATGATCCAAAGCCATACGTTGGAAGCCCTATGATTGAGTGTGATAGTCATAGGCTGATCCCCATGTGAATGAAAAAGCATCATCATCAGTGTTTGTTTAGACTGACTTTGTATGTTGCACAATTGTGATTTTTTTAAAAAGTGGGATAAAATTCACATAATGTAAAATTAAACATTTGAATCCAATTCAATACATACCCACAATTGCATCTTAAGGGATTTGGTGTCATTAGTATGGCTCATCTTAGGGGTTTATCATTCTCCCTTAAATTAGAATTTTGGTAAATTCCAAAAGCACCTCCTCACTGACCTTGGTGTGCTCCTGAATGCTAACTATTGGTGACATTTCACTGGACAGAAAGAAATATTCAGTTAACATACTCTAAAAAAGTTAAATTACTTAAAATAACACTTTATTATCCAAATGTAAGCTTAGAAGTCATCTCTTCACATAGATCTTGAAAACAAAATAGCTTGACTTAACACCAAAAGAATGAGAGTTTCTGTAAAATCTCCTGAAATTCTCTGCATCCATATCCTACCCAGTATTTGTGTGAAAGTAATATGAGATGAATTGTAGCTGATCCTTAACCTCAGCAGAGGTCTCTAAAAATTCAGCCAGGCAGAGCCATTTTTAATTGATTGGGGATTTGGGAAAGCCACAGTAGAATTTTGTGCAGCATTAGAAAGCCGTGTTTTGAGTCTAAGCGGAAAAGATGGAGGATTGGGGAAAGCAGGTAAACATGAGAGAGTCCACAGTGCCCATCCGTAGAATGGAATGAGATGGGGTCTAGTGCACAACTCACATGTAGGAGACCTATTTAGCTCACCATATAGGCACATTTCTACAAAGTGTTAACAGTGATCGATGCTCCTTATACCATTGAAAAGTGGATCTCTCATAGTGATGCATTGCAATGCACAGGAATTCCCAGGAAAAGATTATGATGACTCTTGAAAAAAGAAAACTGACCTAGAATACCATTCCTAAATTTAAAAACCACATAAATCCCATTGACTCTTTTGTCAAATGTGCAAATTCTTGGTGCCAAGTTAGATAAGGAAAAAAAAAAGTCCAATTCAAAATAATCTGTCTGGACAAAGATAATTAGAACCAGAGAAGATCAAGGACAGGAGAAACTTGACAAGTGTTGATGTCCAAGACATCCCGAGGAAGGGTGTGGAAATGAGACAATGTAGGACAGCCTGTCTGGTGGGAGCCTCCCATGGAGAAGGGTGGATGCGTGTCCCTGGGCAAGTGGGGCTCAGTTGATACTTGGCATTGGTGCTTGTTTGGGAACGACTGTGCCAACGAAAATGGGAAAGGGTTGAAGCTTGCAAACAACTGCCAATGAACTGTGTCTCCTAAGGACAGCACAGCTCTATCTGTTCAGAGATAGGGCTAACTAAGACTATCTGTGTTGGTGAACTAAAACATAAAAGAAATAAAGACAAACGCATAGCCAGCTGGACTTGGACAATGTTGCTTGAGAAGTGGTATTTTCCTTTGAGGAAATTATAGGAAAACAGTGGATTGGTGACCCCCTTCTTTTTCTACGCCCCCCCCCCCCCATCCTCCGTGTTGGAAGACCCTTCATTGACTGAGACTCTGAAAAAGCAAGGTGAGCCATTAAGAGCTGTTCCGATGCTACCACCTTCCCCTAAACCTCATCAAATTCTAGTCAGGTGAATGTCTTGAAACAACTCTAAGCCCATCATTGTGTCTGAAATCCGCAGCTAACACTGAAATTAATAATTCCTAGGTTATGGGAGGTTAGGAAGCGTTTTATTGACAGTCTTGGCTATCATATCTGCTCTCGAACGAATTTCCCTCAGGTCCATTTATCGCAGAAAATCAGCACAGTCACACCCTCCCTTCCACCCTCCTACAGGCTTTCCCATCAATGAGAGGAAAAGACTATATTCTTTGGTGTCATGGAAACCTGAAATCAACCTGTCATTTCCTATCAGTATGACCTTAGGCAAGTTTTGAATGTTTTGAGTTTGAGAGACCTGCAGGATATCCAAGTAGCAGTGTCCAGGGGGTGGTGGGCTATATGGTAATGAGGGGGGTGGTGTGGCGGTGGCGGTGCTCAGGAGAAAAGTCCAGCCCCAAAGACTCAGGGGCATTGAGATATTAATTGAAGCCTTGGGTTTGGATAGAATCGCCTAAGGGCATTGCATCTAATGAAATGAGAAAGGACCCTGGGAGTGTATTTACATTTTCTTGGATAAGTTTTTATTGGATCTTTATTCTAATGGGTGAAAAAAGTTGTCCAGGGCCATCTTGCTAACATTCAGATAGATAATTGACTCCCCAGTCATAGGTCCTCACTTACACCCACTCCTGGGTTCAGTGGATGGCCTTCTGGTGCTCGTCACTCCAGCAAAGCTCACTTAGCACCATAGCGGTGGTCAGATTTGCTCATCTTCTGGTTTCTAGTCATACACCATGCACTGTGGCAAAGACTGAAAGCCAGGCCTTGTCTGCCAGAGCCATAGGGAGAAGCCCATCCCATCTCAGGGCTTGAGATAGATTGGCAAGTGTGGTGTGGAGCTCCTGAATTTGGAGAGTGGGCCGTCTCTCCTAGGCCCCAGTGTCTCTGCTCCAGATTCTGCTGGGAAGTATTGTAGGAAGGCAAGTAGCTTATTACCAGTGGGGAAGGCCTTGCTGTTCAGGGATCTAAGGAAGAAGGTTTCTCCACTATATGCAGAGCCTAGGCTTTGAGGAGTGGAACTGCAGAAGGGAGCTGCTTATTTAGTCATTTCTTCAGCAAGCACGCCTTAAAGACCAAGGCTTTAGAGATCTCCTCTGTGCTAACACACACAAGGTCCCTGCTTTTAAGGAATTGAGATTCTGGAAGAGATGGATATCCTCATTTCAAAGGCTCTGGGTTCACAAGCAGGGGGAGTGAGAGAGGGAGAAGCAGGCTTCCCGCCGAGCAGGGAGCCTGATGTGGGGCTCAATCCCAGGTCTTCGGGATCATGACCTGAGCCGAAGGCAGTCGCTTAACCAACTGAGCCACCCAGGCGCTCTCTCAGAGGCTCTGGGTTCAACTGTGAGAACCAATTCTGCCTAATGATTGCATCCAAGAGATGGTTTGGGGTGTCTGTGTGTGTGTGTGTGTGTGTGTGTGTGTGTGTGTGTGTGTTGATTTTAAAGAGGTAAAGGGTGGCATGAGTCTGTCTCTAAGTGGGCTGAGGGCTTTTAAACTGACACTTAAAAATATTTATATGCAAATTCCTGCTGTTTGCATATAATGCTGCCATTGGAAGAGACCAGTGGTGAACATATGTACCGATGGAGAAACTGGCCTCAGATTTGTCATCTCCGCTACAGTAAATGTTCCATCCAGAGCGCTGAGCCAGGAGGGCTCTCAGAGCCCTGTTGTTTCTGCTTGGATTTCCCAAGGACCACACCCTAAGGAGAGGGGAGAAAAAAAAGAGACAGGCCTGGGGAATATACGCAGGCATTGTATGGGCTCTGCATGTGATTGGTCTTAGAAAATGTTCAAATTAAAATTTTATCATGGCCACTAGTGCAGACATTTCTTAATATTTCCCCTCTGTTTTTTGAATTCTTTTTCTCATTCTGACTGCCGGTGGTTCACATATATTTTGTTAGAAAGTTACAGCTGTGATTCAGAGCATCGATGAAGGAGAAAGGGAAAATCTGGGTCCACCAGAGACCATTTCCTGGTAAATGAAGTTTGTGTTCAAGGCCTTCCTAGGCATATTTTTCTCAGTCTTATAGTAAAAGTGCCTTTATTTTGGGGCCTGTCTTGGAAGCTCAAGGGAGCCATATGTGTGTTGGGGGGGGGGGGAGTAAGGCTTTGTTGAAAACTACTTGGATTCAGTTCAGGCTTTATGCTTATGAATTGTGCAATTTTAGATAAGTTACTTTGTCTATCGGGACCTCAGTTTCTTGTAATAGGATAGATCTAAACTTCCTAGTGCTATTGTAAAAATGAAACAATATGTATGTATGTAACACCTAGCACAAAGCCAGCAATTAATATCTCTAACTTGTTTATATAAACTGTCCTTGAGCCATATTGTGGGCATAGTTTTTGTCTCCAAAATTCGGTAATGAGATCCTGGGTGCATTAAGAAGGGGCTGTTGACCTAGTGATTGGGGAGCCCAGCCCTCCAAGTTCTCTAGACTCAGGGTTTCGGTGCTCTCAAGAGCTATGATGCATCTTATAAGTACTCACATTTGCACTTAATAGTTAATTAACACATGCATCAACTTCATTAGAAGCCATTAAAGAAACAGCTTCAGGTAAAGACATTTTGTGAAATTTCTAGGTGCAGGGCTGTTACACATTCCCGTTTTCTATCCTTCGAGGGTTGCTTATAGGACATTTTACTGTCATTTTTTAATTTGCAGATTCCTGCTGATTATCAGAACTGCTCCCTGAAATCATTGCATTTGGATGAAATTAGATGTGGTTGTTCAGTTTTATGTACAAGTATCCAGGGCAGCTCTGAAATACAAAGCTTGTTTTAAAAACAAATGTATTTAGGGGCACCTTGGTGGTTCAGTCGGTTAGGTATCTGTCTCTCCATCTCAGCTCAGATCTTGATCTCAGGATTGTGAGTTCAAGACCCGTGCTGGGCTCCATGTTGGACATGGAGCCTACCTTACGAAGTAATTAATTAATTATATGTGCAAAGGAGCAGAGGGAGAGGGAGGGGGAGAGAGAGAATTTTAATCAGGAACCAGATGTGGGGCCCAGTCTCACAACCCTGAGATCATGACCTGATCCGAAATTAAGAGTTGGAGGCTCAACCAAGCCACCCAGGCACCCCAAAATTTGTTGTTTATTGTTTAAGGGCTTTTCCAGCAACCAAAAAGATTTGTGTTTTTAATGTGTAAGCCAAAAGAGTAAAATTGTGCCTAGTTAAATATCTAAAATTTTATGTCTTCCTTCAAGGTGGTGGTTTCTCAAACTCAGGTGAGCATCAGCTCTTTGAAGGGCTTGTCAAAACATAGATATGTGGGTCCCCGTCTTCAGAGTTTTTGATTCAGGGGGCCTAGCACCCAAGAGTTTGCATTTCTAGTAAGTACCTCTGGGTTTCTGGTGCTGAGTCCAGGGGTCACATGCTGAGAACCACTGCTTTAAGAAAAACATGAAAAGGTCTATGCAGGAGAGTTCATACCCTCTCTTGTGTCTTTATGTCTTTATTACACATGTTTCATGGTGAGATACATCGCCGGTTGCTGAGAATCCTAACGTGTGTTTCCATTTGGCTTTTCACCCCAGTTGTTTCAAATTGTGAAGTTGGGTTTAGGTTCCCTGGCAGGAGGGTAGCAAGACTGGAGGCTCACATGGACATGTTTTAATGGGTGGTTAAGTTGTACCTATAAGCCTTAGTCGTTCAAATGGCCCCTGGAGAGTCTTTCAGTCATTCATTCAACATGTTTTACGGGGGACTCCTTATGTACCAAGTGTTGTTCTAAGTGGATGTTCCATCAATAAAGAGGATAAAACTCCTTCTCTGACAGGATTGGAGAGGCCAGAACTGGCTACCCTAAGATGGGCCACTTTGGCCTCAAGATGGTTTTTAACTTAAAAAGCACATTGGCCGGATGATAATTTTTAAGTTAAAAAGCAATCAACCAGGTTGTCTGGGTGTCTCATTTGGTTAAGTGTCTGCCTTTGGCTCTGGTCATCATCCAAGGGTCCTGGGATCAAGCCCTGCATCATGTTCCCTGTTCACTGGGGAACCTGCTTTAACCCTTTCCCTCTGCTCCCCTGCTCCTGCTCTAGCTATCTCAAATAAATAAATAAAATCTTTTATTAGTAGTATTTATTTATTTATTTATTTGACACAGAGAGGTCACAAATAGGCACAGAGGCAGGCAGAGAAAGAGGGGGAAGCAGGCTCCCTGCTGAGCGGAGAGCCCAATGTGGGGCTTGATCCCAGGACCCTGAGATCATGACCTGAGCCGAAGGCAGAGGCTTAACCCTCCGAGCCACCAGGCACCCCAATAAATAAAATCTTTTCTTTTTTTTTAAGATTTTATTTATTTGACAGAGAGAAACACAGCCAGAGAGGGAACACAAGCAGAGGGACTGAGAGAGGGAGAAGCAGGCTTCCCGCCGAGCAGGGAGCCCAATGTGGGACTCGATCCCGGGTCTCCGGGATCATGACCTGAGCCGAAGGCAGTCGCTTAACCAACTGAGCCACCCAGGCGCCCCGATAAAATCTTTTGAAATAAAAAAAAGCAATCAACCCAGCAGATTAAGGAAAAGCTTTTTACTTCCCCCATCCAATGTCTAAAAAAATTTTGGTTAGAGAAGCTGCTTTGGAAGAGATCATGGCATGATATTATCAACTAGTTATGGTAGACAGGAAGGCATCTAGCAAGGCCTGATTAATCTAAGTCCTTTCTTTGGGGAAGCCTGGGTGGCTCAGTTGTTAAGCAGTTGCCTTGGGGCTCAGGTCATGATCCTGGGATCCTGGGATCGAACCCCGTGTCCAGATCCCTGCTTGGTGAGAAGCCTGCCTCTCCCTCTCCCACTCCCCCTGCTTGTGTTCCCTCTCTTGCTCTCTCTCTGTCAAATAAATAAATGAAATCTTTAAAGAAGAAAAAAAAAGTCCTTTCTTTGGCCCATTGTTTCTGAGTAGCCCAGCAAACATTTGTTTATGAAATATTTATGCTTTTTATATCTTCCTGTAAATTCCTTTCCTCTAATGTCCCAGACCCCACCACCCCTGTCCTTAGTTCAGAATGACACGTGTACTCATGTTGCCTGACTGTCTGGAATTTCCATGTCTGCGTTGTCTGTGTGGATTCCTTGCAGCTACACTATTATATTTGATTTCTCTCCTGTTAATCTGTTTAATTTCAATTTGATTCTTAGTCCAGCTAGAGGGACCTTGAAGGCACAGGATATTCCTCCCTCCCCTCCCGATCAAGGTTTAGGTCAAAGTTGGGACACGGTATGGGGTGGAGGGAAGAAATGGATGATAAATCAGTAAAGTTGGACCTTGAAAAATACAGGTTTGAGCTACATTAGTCCGCTTATACCTGGATTATTTTCAATAAATTTGATACGGTATTATAAATATATTTTCCCTTTATGATTTTCTTTTTTTTTAAATATTTTTATTTATTTATTTGACAGAGAGAAACACAGTGAGAGAGGGAACACAAACATGGGGAGTGAGAGAGGGAGAAGCAGGCTTCATGCTGAGCAGGGAGCCTGATGTGGGGCTCAATCCCAGGTCTCCAGGATCATGACCTGAGCAGAAGGCAGTTGCTCAACCAACTGAGCCACCCAGGCGCCCCTTCTTTATGATTTTCTTAATAACATTTTCTTTCCTCTAGCTCATCTTATTGTAAGAATACAGTATATAATACACATAACATACCAAATATACGTTAATCAACTGTGTTATCGATAAGCCTTTCCATCAAAGGTAAGCATTTAATCAAGTTTTAGGGAAGTCAAAGTTAATCTCTGGATTTTTTTTTTAATATTTTATTCATTTATTGGGGGGCATGTGTGCATATAAGCAAGGCGAGCAACAGGCAGAGGGAGAAGCAGGCTCCCCGCTGAGCAAGGAGCCTGATGCGGGACTTGATCCTAGGACCCTGGGATCATGACCTGAGCTAAAGGCAAAAGGTTAACTGACTGAGCCACCCAGGCATCCCTAATGTGTGGATTTTTGACTGCATATTTGGGTCAGTGTTTCTAACCCTGATGGTGTTTAAGGGTTCATTGTACATGTCAAATGTAAATGTTATAAAGAAGAATAAAGCTGGATGAGATGAGAGGATGTGACGAGGGTGGGCTATTTTACATAGGGTGAGCAAGGGAGGGTCCCTGGAGAAAGTACAAGTTGAAC
Organism: Spilogale gracilis; assembly: GCA_004023965.1. Lineage (NCBI taxonomy): Eukaryota > Metazoa > Chordata > Mammalia > Carnivora > Mephitidae > Spilogale > Spilogale gracilis. The sequence goes on from PITA01000494.1 coordinate 137,592, forward strand.
CTATAGGAAGTAAGGGATCTGTGCTCGAGGATATTTGGGGCAGGAGGGTCCCTGCTGTATTTGAAGAGCAGCAAGGGGGCCAGTGCAGTTGGAACCCATTGGGGAAAAGAGGAGGTGGACAGTGAAGGCCTACTTGATTTTATTCCAGGTAAGAAGTGGTGTCATTGTAGGGTTTTGAGAAGTGCAGTGATGGGACTTGCCTTGCCTTCAGAAGGAGGAGCATTCTGATTGCTCGAATAGAGTACAAACAGGAAAAGCATCCTAGGTCATGTAGGATGAGCAAAGGGTGAGTCACACATGCACATATATGTGGCCATACTCATGATGGACCTTATAAATCGATTATAGAGCCCCTTCCCAGTGGTCTGAATGTTGACTGGGAGGACTTTCCAACCCTGAACACAGCCAGAACTGAGCTGGTGGATGCTGCCCGTGAAAGGAGATCTCTTTCTATCAGTCCCAACAGTTTGTGTTACCTGGCTTTCCAGGGCCTTATCTGCCTTTACTGGTGGTCCCAGTATCTGCTTTGGATTCATTCGGTCATCTTCAATATATATTTGCATTGCGAGGCAAACCATGGAAAGTCCATAACTAAAGGAACTTGGTAGTTTCAGATTATAAGGGCTGTGAAGAAAAAATGACGTGATTGAGATCTGGAAAACAAGGGGTTGGCCATTTCAGTACTAGGAGCCGGGCATTCCAAGCAGAGGGACAGCAGGTACGAGGTCCCTGTGGGAAGACAGACTGCAGGGAGTGTGTCCAGGGCCCATTTCTTGTCTTGTCTTTGTTCACACTCATCTTTACAAGTCTATGGGGAGTGCGAGCTCTGCGGTGCTCTCTCTAGGACAAGTCTCTGCCTTGCTTGATGGGCGTGATGCCGGAATTAGTTCTGGGCTTTCCCTTAACGCTCTTCCATCCTACATACCTCTCTTTTCCTGCACTCATTCCATCTTGTCTTCCTTTCTCTAAGGCAGTTGTCTGTTTTCATTTCACCTGTTAAATTTTTGAAGAGGATTATCTTGGGTAATAGATGAGCATGGATTTCACATGGCATTTATTTATTAATAAGCTTACTAGTTTGGGGACCTTCTTCCTTCCCCTTTTCCCTCCATAATTATTATTATATTTTGTAATACATGCCCATCTAATTTGCTGAATTTCTCTTTGAGCACAGGCAACCTTCTATACAACAGAAATTTCTCATTTGGAACCTTGATATAGTGGTTGCTAGACTATATACACAGAAAAAAATCGCTCAATCAAAGGAATAAAACATAAAGGAAACCAATTATTTTATCTGTTCAGAGAGTCATCCGGCCACAGTAGTGAGGAGTAATTGCAGTATTTTGTCATGGAAGTCTCTGGTTGTAAATAATAGATTTCTGCTTTTGCCTACACTTGTTTTATTGCCCATTCGAGGGCCTTGCTTTGAGAAGCGCAGCTGAGGGTTGGTCCCAGGAGCTGGCGTTAAGGCCCATGTCCGGGCAGCTGTATTTGCGATAGCCGAGTTTCCAGTGCATGTGGGCCAGGGCGGAAGGCTCCCCCAGCGCCCGCGGTCGCTGCTGTCAGCATCCGGCTTGATCAAGGGCCTTGACCGTGAGTCCTTTCCGCTTCTCCAGCCCCTGAAGACGGTTTAGCAAGCTTTGGTTTACGTGTCTGTAAAATGAGTTGATCGAACCCACTTTTCACTTTGAGGATGAACACGGGCGTGGTGATGAGAACAGTTCCCACTTGGAGCACTTCTACCCCCCAGCCGTCTTCTGGAAGCACTATACATGCACACACCCTCTCATTCAATCCTCACCGTACCCGGTGAGGAGGCACTGCTGGCATCTTCTTCCTGTTGAGGACATCATGACCTGGGAAGGTGGGCACCTCAAGAACACACAGTATGTATTGGTATTAAGGGAATAGCTGCAGTTACTGCTGTTCAAATTGGGGGAAAAAAAAAAAGATTGTTTGAACAGATTACAGAGTATAGGAGATCAGATCCTTAATATCTCTTGTTTTCTCTTTGCTTAGTTATTTGGCTCCATTTCACAGCACTAATTTATGTCTTTAGTATTTTTCTGATGATAAAAAAAATGTGTTAAAAGAATTTTAGCCCATTTTTCCCTCCTGTAAGTGCTCTGAATAGGACATGCTGTCAAGACACAGTGTCTGTAGGTCTTCTTGGATCAGGTGTTCCTTGGGCCCTCCAGGAAGATTCACCTTGATTCCCCTTTGATCATGGAAAGTCAACATTTCAAATAACAAATCCTCCAGAAATTATGATTCTGGGTGTTCCCCCACCCTTCTTATTTTCAGTGTTTCAGAATCTTAGTTGGCTTTCTTGAAAACATGGCCAATCCCTGTGGTATTTTTGTGTTCCAGATACCTAAGGTCCATGTCTTAGCTCTGTATTTAAAGATTGCCTGATCTTAGGCAAGTCTCAACATTTTAGATTCTTAGCCCCCATATCTACACAATGAGTGTGATGATGATGCTGCTGAAGATTCTGAAGATGCTGAAGATGATGTTACTCATCTCAAAGGGTTATATGGATTATATAAAACTATGTTGCTAAAGTCAAGACCACTGTAGGCTTTTATTTTTTCTCTCAAATAATATACTTCATTTTCTATGTGTGCTACTTTTCCCTCAATATTTAGTTTTCTTCACAGTTTTCCCACCCTCACCTCAGTTTCCATTCTTCCTACTCTTCCTTTTGTTCCAACAGTCCACCATCTATGCCTCTACCAACCTTTCCTTCTCCCCTTCCTCCCTTCCTCCCTTCCGTCCATCTATCACTCTACTCATTCTTCTTTCCATCTACCTATTTTCCCTTCCATCTGTCTACCTATCTCTCCACCTATTCCCCCACCCTTCCCTCCTTCCCTCCCTCCCTCTCTTTCTCTCTCCCTCCCTCCCTTCCTCCCCTTAACCAAATGCCTTTTTGAACTATGGGCCCAAAACAGTGAACAAAACAGACACAATCTTTGCCTTCATAGAGCTTACTTTTTTGGCTTTTCCACTTGACCCTCTTATCCCTAGAATTTAAATAAAATTTTCATCCTGTAGGTTCAGGGATCAGAATATGGGGATGCTGGCCCCATTGATGCTTTTCCAAGCAGCTGGATTGAGGATGGAGCTATTCGCCATGGCTCTAACTGAAAATGTTGAGCTATTTGCCTGGTTAGCAGGTTGAAGAAAGATGGGAATATTGTTCAAAGAATAACAAACACAAAAAAAATACTAGAAGAAAAGGGAAGATAGAAAAAACAAAGACTGCAGGCATGCCTATTGACAGAGGGCCTTTAAAGTAAAGATAGGAGGGTTATCTCAGTTGAGATGGGTGGCTCAGTTGGTTAAGCATCTGACTCTTGATTTTGGCTCAGGTCTTGATCTCAGGGTCCTGGGACTGGCCTTTTTGGGGCTCTATGCTCAATGGGGAATCTGCTCAGGATTCTCTCTCTCCCCTTCTACCCCTTCTCATTGCACAAGCTCTCTCTTTCAAGTAAATCTTTTTAAAAAGTAAATAATTTAAAATAAAGATAGGATAAGAAAATAGTGGTGTACTTTTATGAAAGAAAAAGCAGGAAATGTTACAACGAAAATGAAGAAGATTAGGTGCAAGAAACTCAGGGAGCTGGTTTAGAATGTTATCAACATTAGGCTGGGCTGCCAAGAAGTAAGATGTGCTTGTCACCAGGTGCAGTGTCATGGCCACACAGATGTTAATCTGTATCATGGTCGTCTCTAAATACATTATTTCATTTTATTTTGTCTGTATTCTGTCTCTTCTCCCCAGCCCCCAATTTTCTGCTTACTGCTGTACGTGCAGCAGTGTCCCTAGGGACTAGAACAGTGCCTGGCACACACTGAGCCCTGAACAAACTTACTTTTGAATAAATGAACCGAAATTTAACCTGCAAGCAAATTGAGAAATGGATGATCTTACAATTTATGAGGACCTGGTGTTATTTACTGGTTTTGGCTACACAGAATCATAGGATTGTCCTATAAGAAAATATCCATGAATAGTTGCCAAACTTTGGTCCCTGTAGATGTAGGAGTTTCTTATAAGGATGTCCAGATTGATTGGGAGGGGAGAGAAGTGCTGTGCTGATGTGACTCAGCCCCACACCCAGCTTTGGATGGAGTGGCTCTCCTCCCGTCTGATTTATGTATCTGGCTTCTACTTAAGATCTGCTTTGGAAAACCTTTTCCTCTACTACAGTTTCATATTAGATTAGGAGATTCTTCAAATGCAATACTGCCATGACTGTCCCCTATTTTGTTCGCGACTCTGACCCCTTTCAGGCATTCTCTGTGTTAGAGCCAGAAAGACCTTCAAAGTGTAAGCTTGACCATCATGTCATTCCCTCTACTTAAAGCACCACATTGCATTCTTGTCAATAATAAAACAGTATCTTGGGTGCCTGGCTGGGTCAGTGGGTTAAAGCCTCTGCCTTTGGCTCAGGTCATGATCTCAGGGTCCTGGGATCGAGGCCCGCAACAGGCTCTCTGCTTGCCTGTGATCTCTCTCTCTGTCAAATAAATAACTAAAAATCTTTAAAAAATAATAAAACAGTGTCTTTATTAAGCATTACTAAATCTGAGCACCATTTAAGCATTCTGTGTATATTAACTCCTTTGATCCACTGTATTGGGAAGAGAGAATATTATCAATCCCCATTTCACTGATGAGAGAACCAAGGCGTAGAGGCATTAAAAAAAACTTACCCAAGGGAGGCATTAGTAATTCATCTTTGAATAAAAACAAAACAGGGATCTTAAGAGGTTCTAAACTTTTGTGCATGGACCCTTCATACGGTCTGGCAAAACCTATGAAACCTTCTCAGAATGTACTTTTTAAATAATTTTATTATATATTTGATAGAAAAAGAGAGAGAGCACAAGTAGGGAGAGCCGCAGAGGAAGAGGGAGAAGCAGACTCCGCTGAGCAGGGAGCGCGATGTGGGGCTCGATCCCAGGACCCTGGGATCATGACCTGACCCGAAGGCAGATGCTTAACCAACTGAGCCGCCCAGGTGCCCCTCAGAATACAATTTTTTTAAAAGATTTTATTTATTTATTTGACAGAGAGAGAGATCACAAGTGGGCAAAGAGGCAGGCAGAGAGAGAGGAGGAAGCAGGCTCCCTGCTGAGCAGAGAGCCCAATGCGGGCCTCCATCCCAGGATCCTGAGATCATGACCCGAGCTGAAGGCAGAGGCTTTGACCCACTGAGCCACCCAGGCACCCTCAGAATACTATTTTTAACGCATAAAATAACACAACAAAGGAAACAATTATATTTAAATACAGTTAGCAAAATATTTTTCATATGTGCCACATGGATCATAGAGGTTATGTATGAACTTCTTTAAATGTGTTATGTAATAAGGCACAATAACTTTATAATTTCAAAGTAGTAATGACACAAATAAATTTCAAGGTGTCTGCAAAAACCCTAACATGATATGAAAATACTTCTAATTTCTATTGATGAAAAAGCTGCAGATATTGCTATAATACTATCAAGATTCTCACCAAGATTCATAATAGATGGAAATGCCGAGTTTTAGTTAAAGGTTAATGAAAATCAGAATGTAATTTCTTCCATCCAGGTTCTCAGACCCTGGGAATGTGATTGTAATAATAACTCCTTCCGTATCTTGAACAGCATGGCTTGGTCGTTTATTATCTGCCAGTCCCCTGTCTCCTGCGCACCTCTTTCTAGAGGCTCCCAGTCATGCAGCTTGACACTGGTCCCTCATATTCTCCACAGGGCTTTTGCACATCCTGGTTTTTCTGCGTAGAATATAGGTCCCAACCCCTCTCACTTTGTTACCTCCTCTCATTCCCATCTTGGTTCTGGTACTACTTTCCTGAGGGAGGAAGACATTCTTGGTCTTCTCTACCCAGTCACTCTCTTCTGTGACAGCTTCCTTTGTCGGATCACACTGCACCAGGTCAGATACAGGTGTGGGTTCGTGTGATTACTTGATTGAGGTCTGCCCCTCCAAACAGAGATTAAGCTTTATTTATTTATTTTTTTAAAGATGTACTTATTTATTTTTGAGAGGAAGAGGGAGTGTGGAAGCAGGAGGAGGGGCAGAGGAATAGGGAGAGAGAGAATCCCAGGCAGATTCCCCCACAGAGTGCACGATCCTACTTGGGCTTTGATCTCACAGCCCTGAGATCATGACCTGAACCAAAATCAAAAGTCTATAACACCGAATCTACTGAGCTACCCAAGGGTCCCCCTCCCCCCTCAACACATTTAAAACATGCATTTGTATCACCTGTTCTGACATTGAGCTTTTAGTTTGAGTTCTGTTTTTCACTGTTTCTAAGTTGGCAAGTCTGATCTAGGATCACATTTAAAAAAAAAATTCTTCTCTGTCTACTTGATTCAGCCCAACTAATATTAGGGTCATGTGATTGACTCACAAATATGGAATTTTAAATTTCAACTCTGGTGTCGTTAGCTGCAACCTGAATTTTATTCTGTTCAGAAATGCAGCACGTTGACTTTGATGATTAAATCAAATACTCTTCGGTCATATAAAGCAGAGTTTTTACCTTCTACCAGAAAGTAATTAAGTTGGAATTGGTTTAGGCGCCTATTTTCTGGGGCGATTTCAGTGACCTACACCTTTTTCTTTTTGCTCACATGTCAGCACCTGTGCCCACAACAGTCCCCCAAACAGGATTAACAACTGTACCACCATGCCGACAGTATAATTTCTAGAAGTGTATTACCGTGTGATGTGCTGAGAGAGGGGGATTTACTTTCTGTTAGGTTTTGAGAATCACAGTTCTTAGGTTTTTCCCATCCAGCCGCTCTCTGGCAAGAGCAGGGAGAGTGCTGCAGCTGGTAAGTCCTTGAGTGCAGTGATTTCTGAGTGAAATGCTACTGGCCATTGCTAAAAAGAAATTAATAAAAGTCACAAGAATAAAAGGAAGGTAGGAGGTCAGAGAACACAGCCCTGGGAAGCAGGTTTCTGAAATGTGCAACTGCACTGCGCTAACCGACACCCTGACTGCACAAGGAGGACAGCATGCACACGGGTACACACATTTGCCTCCAAAGCCTTTTTTTCTTAAGGGACTGATGTCCTGAGGAACAGTCTTTGAGAGTGGTCTCTCTAGACAGTCTAAAGTGAGTTAACACATTTTGCTGCTTTGTATGTGGGGGACGGAGGAGGGTAGTAATACTTACCAGAATTTCATCTCTTCCCATCCAGGAATTCCTAGTATTGTATCATGTGGTTTCATCGGCGTCCTCACAAAGATCAGCTTTTAACATAGATCATTATTATGGTTAAAGTTTTATAGATCTGGCTGAAAGTCTCATTTTTTGTTTTGTTTTTTCTTTTTGTAAACTCAGCAATTAAAAGAAAATAAAACTTGGAGCATTTGTATTTTTTGTTGCGAGTGTCAGGAAGCCAACTCCAACTGCCTTTGGCAGAAAAAGAAAAAAAAATAGTGTGAAAGTGTCTAGAGGGGTTTACGACGAACGGGTATCAGGATCCAGTCCTGCTCTGTCAGCTAGATTCCTTTTCTCACCAGTCATTTGATTCTTGAGGAAGATCTTTGCCTGTGTGAGCAAATGGACTACAGTAGGCCTACTCGCTTAGCATTAGCAGTGGAAAGCAAACTCTTTGCCATTCTTCCAACAAAGTTCCAGATTTAAATCTCATTGGCTTGGTTTGGGGCCTGTGACTCCCTTCTTCCCACATCCTCTTGGTCCTGAGGTAGGCAAGGTCGGATAGCGTGCTTCTCTTACACCAAGGGGTAGGGCCAACCCAATGGAAACCACATGAACTGAGCCAAGGAAGAGACAGGGGATATGCATCCTAGAAGAAAATGGAAGTGCTGTGACCCAAAGAAGCAGAAATGTATGCCCAGCATATAAAAATAAGGGGTATGCCATTTACCTGCCTTTAGCTTGTTGGCTAAGTTAGCGAAGCTGCAACTGATTACATTTATTAGATAATTAGGTACTGATGGAGTAAAGAAATAGAAAAGATGCCCCAAAAATTAAATCAGCAGCTCCTGCCAGTTGAATCAAGGTGGGAAGCAAGTAAGAGGCAGGATTCGGGGATGGCTTTAGACATTTCAGATTCTGTGACTGGCCAGTGACATTTCTTTGTCTTTTAGCTTATCCCCAGCGGAACTCCCCGTCTTTCATCTTGTTGTCTCCAGGGCTTGGCACATAGTTGATTCTTAGTGATTTTTTTTTCATTGTTGTAGAATTAGGAGATTGGGTTGGTTTCCTTGTGTGTGTGTGTGTGGGGGGGATCATTAACTGAAACAACAGAGCAAAAGGGAAAAAAAGGTTGAAGAGAAGATACTTGGTCTGATTTTGAAAGTAAGATGCTCATTTGAGCTGTGGGTGGGACAGCTGGGCGGTTGGGAACATGGAATGTGGGTCCCTTTGACAGTGTCCTGGGACCATTTACTCTTGTTTTTACTTCAGTTCAAAACAAAAGCTTCTCTAATAAAAGCCTAGACGCTTCTCCCCAGGAGAGCCCTAGGTGTGGACGCCTTTATCAAGTAATAAGACTTCAAGAGAAGGGTTTATGGATTATTTGTTTTTCCCTTAAAAGCATTGGTGTCTGGATTTCAGAGGGAGTACGTGCTTCCAGATGTTTACATTTCTGGGTAGCAGATTGCACTTGATGTCACATTTTAGTGACATAACAGCACATTGTCTCAATAAGGATAATTTGGGGCACAAAAAATCAGTGAAGGAAAATCACATTTGTTTCCTTTGTAGTCAGCTGCAATTCCCCTATTTTCCTAAGGCTGGGGTTAAGGTAGAAACACCCGACTACAAACAGAGCTGACTGTGAGTAACTGATTTCTTACCCAGGATTTCTCAACTCAGTGACTCCCGGTTTTATAATAAATATTTGTAGGGTTCCCTTTATTATCCTAAAACGAAGTTAATGGATGACATCCTTTAATATATCCATTCTTTAAGTCCTCTAGTGACCTAACTGTAGAAAATAAAAATCAAAGGGAGGAATTTATAATAAACGATGCTTATTGCGGTACATGTAATATATGTGTTGGTGCAAGTTCTCTAGAGCTGTGCTTTTCTTGGGAGTCTTGTTAAAATGCAGATTCTGATTCACAGCTCTGGGGAGAGACTCGAGATTCTGCGTTTCTGGCAAACTCCCCAGTGAGGCCAGTACCACTGGTCTTAGACCCCACTTTGAACAGCAGGGCTCCAAAGGGCATAAGGAAGTTTTAGGTGCTTGTCCTTAACACATGGGATCCCGCAGCTGCAGATGGATCGAATGGGCCCCTGAAATCTAGAAGCGGCACTGCTGTTGAGGGTGCAGTTTTCTGAAAAGGGTAACAGTCCTTCCAAAGTAGCATTTTCTTTTTATTCTGTACAGTTTTGCATTTGGACTATATTAAAACTGAAAAAAAAAATGCTTTGCATTGACATGGACCGAAGGAAGGTTCTAGGCTCAGACACTTCACATTCCATTTACTGACCACTGGGGCTGTCCTAAGTTACATGTGCCGTAACCAGAACTTTGAGACATCTTGCCTGCCTTAGCCCAGTTTTGCTTTTCAGTTGCTGTGAGTCCCTTTGTCTCTGTAATCAGAAAACACCCCACCCCACCCCCCCAGATATCCAGGACGCCTGTTGGGAGGAGGGCATTCTGTTGAGAACTTCTGAACCCAAAGACCAACAAATGGGAACAGGTCACAGGGAGGTTCTTGGGTGTGATGTGATTGTAGTTTCTTTAGGCAAGCTGTCCTGCAAGCCGGAGCTCAAAGGAAATAGTCACAGTCATTGCACAGCACATGACAGCATGGCACATTCTTTCTGGGGGTGTTTTCTCTGCTGTTCACTTTGTCACCCTAGTAATTGGGGGGAAAGTTGCTAGGGCCGTATCTGCAGCTGACACATTTGTTTTGTACCGTGTGGTGAGAGGGTGTTAAATGCAGGCAGGAGAAGAATCCGAGACAAATGGAGAAAATTTTGGGGGAAAAAATATATATATACGTGAGTCTAACTTCCTGCTGTTAAAAAAAAAACCACCACAAAAATTCAACAGAGTAAATTTGAAGATCAAATTGGCTTTATTCAGTGATTCATGAATCAGACAGCATCCTGCCTAACAGAAAGGAGCTCCCAAGAGCTACAGGAAAGGGAGAGTTTTTAAAGACAGAGAGGGGGCAGGAAAAAAGTTTATTAGCAAAGAGTGGATTGTTTCGGTCTTAAGTAACCTCCCTCTGGGGAATGGATGTGTTCTCATCAAGGATGGATGACCTCACTGTGCTGATCAGGGAAGTCCAAGTTGACTGGTTCAAGGTTCCCTCCCTGGGAGAGGTTGAAACTGCCTTTGTGTTGGATATGAAGTCAGGGTTTGCTGACGTGAGGCTTCGCATTGGGTCTCTTGCTTCTTTTTAACACAAGTAACTAGAGGCTGGATTGTTTTTCCAGCTGTTTCTACTTCTCCCAGCGGCCCTGTATGGCCCTGTATTTCGAGTGTCAGTTCGGTTGGCCTTCTCCTGACACCAGAAAGTAAACTGTTACGCAGGACCATGTAATCCTCTGAAGTTCTGCATTTGTGTCTTAGAGTTCTACTGAAAGCCTTCTTTCTAAAACAGAAAAGATGGGACAGGCTGAGTGAAAATATGAGTCTGCAGAACGTGTTTCATTCATTGCATCACAAGAGGCATGTCTGTTCAAGGGACTCTCATTTATATATTCAACATTCCCACCTACCCTAATTTCTTAACTTAAAATATTTTAACTCACCGAGAAGCTGTGTTCTTTGATAATTGTGCTTGGTGAGAAATATATATGTTATGGATGATTTTTTCCCCCTTGTCATATTGAGTATCTTTAATACTACTGGAGCATAAGAACAATATATTTGTTAGAGACTACCTGAAAAATGAAATAAAAATTTGAGGGGAAAAAAAAAAGTAAATATACATAAAACTAGCACCTGGAGATGACAGCCACTAACAAGTATTTCCTTCAAGTCTTTTTCTTTTTTAAAGATTTTATTTATTTGAGAGAGAGAGAAAGAGAGAGGGAGAAGGGGAGGGACAGGGGGAGAGGGACAAGCAGACTCCATGCTGAGCAAAGAGCCCAACACTGGGCCCAAGATCATGACCCGAGTGGGAACTAACAGTCAACCACCTGAGCCAGCCAGGCGCCCTCTCATTTTTTTATTTCTAATGTAGAACTACGCAAGCACATGCTTTCATTTTAACAAAATTACAATAGTTTCACTAGTTTCATATGCTAGTGTTTTTACTTAATATTATGAAGTATACTTCGTAATGATGTCTCCTTTTTTTAAAGACTTTATTTATGTATTTGACAGAGAGAGATCACAAGTAGGCAGAGAGGCAGGCAGAGAGAGAGGAGAAAGCAGGCTCCCCGCCGAGCAGAGAGCCCGATGCGGGCCTCGATCCCAGGACCCTGAGATCATGACCTGAGCCGAAGGCAGAGGCTTTAACCCACTGAGCCACCCAGGCTCCTGATGTCTCCTTTTTAAATACTTGTTTATTAATAGAAAATTTCTAGGTAACTATATATTCACATGCAGTTTCACAGAATAGTACAGGGGGATCCCTGGTACGCTTTGCCTGGTTTTTGCTCACAGTACCACTTTGCAAAACTGTAGCATAATATTGCATCCCGGATATTGACATTGATACCGCCTACCAGTCTTACTCAGATTGCTCTACTTTTGCTTGTACTCATTTTGTGGCTGCATGCATTACTTCTAGGGAGTTTCATCAGCTGCCTAAGTCCGAGTGTCCACGGTCAAGATCCTGAACAGTTCCAGAATCACAAGGTGTCACTGTTGCTGCCCTTTTATGGCACGCCCACCTCCTTCTTGCCTCCCTGGCAGTCTGTTCTCCATTTCTAAAATTTTATCATTTCAAAACTTTGATGTTAATGGAATAATAAGACATATTAGCCTTTGGGGGTTGGGATGGACTCTGGAGATTTAGCCAAGTTTTTGCCAGTATCAGTGGTCTGTCCGTTTTTCATCGCTGAGTTGGGTATGTCACACACACACACACACACACACACACACACACACACACACACACACCAGTGTTCTTAACCACTCACTTGTTGAAGGATATCTTGCCTGAATTCAGTTTTTGGCCATTGCAAATAAAGCTGCTGTAAACATTTGCAAATAGGTTTTGAATTTCTTTTTTCCTTTTCTGAATAAAGATTTTCCGTTTTTGGGGGTGGTAAATTCACAAGAGTTTAATTGCTGGTCAAATGTTTAGTTTTATGAGAAACTGATGAACTGTTTTCCAGAGTGGCTGCACCATTTTATATTCTTACCAGCAACTTACAAATATAATCCCGTTTTGTCATATCCTCACCAGTATATGGTATTGTCACTATTTTCATTTTCTCTGTTCTGATAGGTGTGAAGTGATCTCACTGTCGTTTAAATTTGTTTTTCCTGAATGCAATAATGTTGATACAAAATAATACCTGCATACATAATAATAATGTTGAGCATCTTTTTGTGTGCTTGCCATCTGTACATCCTTATCAGTCAGATGTCTGTTCAGATTTTTTGCCCATTTTTTTTTTTAAGATTTTATTTTTAAGTAATCTCCATACCCAACATGGGGCTCAAACCCACAACTCTGAGATCGAGAGTCACATGCTCCTCCAACTGAACCAGCCAGGCACCTCTCTTTTGCATATTATCTAATTGGATTTTTTAAAATCTTGAGGTTTGAGAATTCTTTATATATTCTGGGTAGTAGTCCTTTGTCACACACATGATTAGAAATCTCTTCTCCCAGGCTGCAGGTTTTCTTTCTCATTCTCTCTACATGGGTCTTCATTGAACAGAAGTCTTTAGTCTTGGCAAGGTTCAAAGAATCAAATTTTCCTTCTATAATGCCCTTGATGTCAGGCATGATAACTCTTAGAACACCTGTCCTAGCTAGCTCCTAGAGATTTTTCCTGTTGTTGTTGTTTTTCCTTTAAAGTTTTATAATTTTACATTTAAGTTCATGGTCTGTTTTGAATAAGTTTTGCAAGAGGTATGATGCTTAGGTCAATATTCATTTTTTTCCCCTCTTGCCTGTGGATGCCCACTTGTTCCTACCCCATTTGTCGAGAAGACTGTCCCTCCTCTATCCAGTGCTTTTTGCACCTTTGTCAAAAATCAGACATGTCTGTGAGTCTGTTTCTGCATTCTGTATTTTGTTCTATTGATTTCTCTGTCTGTTTCTCTGCCACTACCATACTGTCCTGATTATTGGAGCCATGTAATGAACTGTAATACTGGGTACAGCGATCCCTCCCTTTTATTCTCTTTTGTAAGGATTGTCTTTGCCAGGCGAGGGTCAGACTGCTTACTGTGGCTGGGTCTTCTCTTCTGGTTTTACATGCATGTCCATGATACTCATGTTCAACCCTGGACTCATTTTCCAACTATCCCTCCAAGAGAATATTTTGTGTTACCTTAAAAAAACAAAATTGGACTGAGTAAATGTGAAGATCTAATTGGCTTTATTAAAGGATTCATGAGTTGGGCAGCATCCCATCTCACAAGCAGAGCTCTGAGGAGTTGTACACAATGGAAGGTTTTTATAGGAAAGAGGGTAGGGCAAGAAAGAAAAGGATTGCCCACCCCTCCACCCCTCCACCCCTCACCAAGTGGCTTTCCCTCAGGGGAAAGAGTAAGAGGCCTTACCCTATAGATTACTTCATCTTCTTTTGGGTTGCAGAAAGCCTGTGAGGCAGATGCATTGGATCTGAAAAATCCTCACTGATCTATTAAGACTCCATTTTGGAGGGAGGTTGAAACTGCAATTCGATTAAGCATCAAGCCCGTATGTGGGCTCCACGTAAGAGACGCCATTCTGATGGGGCTTAGGGTTTTCTTTTTAACATTTACTAAGGGAACATTTTCCCTTTCCTGAAGAATTTTATCTTTCTTTCTCCCCCCCTCTAAACACCCCAAAATTAAAATTGCATATGTGAATGATTGTATCTATACCCACCTAAACCTGCCAAATACTTAACATCTCCCGGTGGACTTGTTCTGCTTCTATATCATGTACTCATGTGGGCATCTAATTTTTTAAATTCTTTTTGTTTTTATCTATTGGTGTTTTGTTCAAAAGCAAGATGGCTTTGCATTGGCGTCTCCATGAACTGGAGAATAAATATAAGTACAGAGGGTCTGCCAGTGTTTATTTAAATAGAAAGTTTTTTGGCGTTATCTTCTTCAGAAAATGTTTCCAAACAACGTGACAGCAAAATGATAGTGTAAATTGTAATGTCTGTCCCAGTTGGGTATATAAACATATGAAGAGTCTTTTTCTTAAAAGGGTTGTTCCTTTACAGGGAAAACTCTATAACTCACATTCAAAAATAAGGGCAGGGTAAAATAATGATTTTTATCTTTTGGAGTTGTATAGGTACTTTGTTACTTTTCAGGGATTCTGTGGGAATAAATTAAGAGAAGGAATAAATTCAGAGACAGTGATTTAGAATTATTCTTGCATCATAAATAATAAAATGGATGTTCTTAAGTGTCTCTAATGGTATTTTAAACTGTAAGCTAAGGAGTACCTAAATTGTGTTCGCAAAGTCCTAAGACACTCCTGCAGAATGACGAATCAGAGTATAAGAACAGAGATGCTTTGTTCCCAAGCCCCACCGTTGATTTTGATTAAGCACAGCTGGACCTACAGACTTGTAGAGAACTCCTTCCCTGAGCCCTGTCGGTGAGCCAAAATTGCTTAGAAACCATTGTAGGCCAAAACCAATCCTTTATCTTTCCCAAAGTTCAAACTTGAATATCCAATCTTTCCATTCTATTATGAGAAAACTCATACCATAATTTCCTGGTTTGCCTGGAACAATTCTAGTATATGCCCCTGGTTGTCTCAGTATAATTATTAAAATACTCTCTTGGACCCCCAAGTCTCCCGTTTGGATGATGAATTATGTGGGAACTGTAGTCTTAGTGCACTCAGAGACAAATCCAAAAGGAAGGAATAAGTGACAGCAAAAAGCTTTGCCTTAGTGGTTGGTGCAGAGTTACCCTAGGCTGCTATGCACTGGTCTGTCTTGGACAAAGGGAGTTTGGAGTATCCAAGGTAGGTACCTCAGCGTCATCCTACCTAATTTCATGAGAGGGGTGTACAAAGAATGTTGGGGTATAAGGCCTTTTTCTATAGGATGCCATTCTAGCTTTCTTACCCATATTTAGAGGGGAGAAAGCTTTGGGATCAGGATGGGAACTAGGCTTTGTCTGCCTTTACCCACTTCATCAGGAGAAGAAAGCAAGCCAGAATGCCTCAGTCGTCTGGGCCTGCCCTAGTCCTGTAACAGCCCTAATCCTACTCTGTCCCAAGAACCTCCTGGAAACTAAGGAGATAGGAAAGATTCCACAGTCCCATGGACAAAAACAAGCAGAATGAAACACCACCTGGTTTGGAGACCGCTAACATGCCCTTCACTGTCTCCAACCATTATGGTACTCTTCCTTCTGGAGGGTAGAGGGAAGGTGGGAGCAATGGAGGGTTTTCCTAAAAGGCACACCTACCTCCTGCTTTTGATCAGTAGGCCTGGGGCCTGGTCATTCTTCTGCCTCTAAAGAGTGCATGCCATGATGACACATTCCCATGGCAAAAGATGAGGGTAGCATCACCACTTTAAGCTATAAAACTTTTAGCAGTAGTTTTTAATCACGTAAGCAATGATACAGCAATTTATATATCTCTAAAAATTTCATTTTAGAAGGCAATTAAATTGAGATCTTAAAATATTTCATTAGTGTGTGTTTGTTACTATGTGTGCCAGCAGAAATAAGGACTCTGTGGAACATTTGGCATTTTAGTCATAAATTCATGCATTTCTCATTCCACTCAAGAAGACCTATTAAGAGGTAGATCTGAGCATACCTTTTTTAATAAAAATGCTCCCAATTCATTCTACTTTGTGGAAAAATAGAAAATAATTTGCACACCTGAACACTTGATTACTTTTTAAAAAATATTTTATTTATTTGACAGAGAGAAACACAGCTAGAGAGGGAACACAAGCAAGGGGAGCGAGAGAGGGAGAAGCAGGCTTCCTGCCAAGCAGGGAGCCCGATGTGGGGCTTGAACCCGGGAACTCTGAGATCATGACCTCAGCTGAAGGCAGATGCTTAATGACTGAGCCACCCAGGAGCCCCTGAACTTGATGATTTAATTTCCTGTGACTTTCTTCCCTCTCTTGTGGATAGTCAGTGGGGTTTGAGAACTACTGACCAAAAATAGAGACATTACTCAGCTGTGGGCCTTGAGTCACCTGTATAGGAGATAATGTGCAGTCATCTGCAGGAAGATCTCTCTGTCTCATCCTGTGCTTTGGATTTGTCCTCTTTTCTTTTTCTTTTTATGTGTGTGTGTATGTATGTATGTATGTATTGTAGAGTGAGAGTGAGAGACGCTGTGTGTATGAGCAGGGGGAGAGGCAAAGGGAGAGAGAGAGAATCTCAAGCAGATTTTGCTCTCGGCCAGATGTGGGGCTTGTTCCCACATCCCTGACATCACTACCTGAGCTGAAATCAAGAGTCAGACGCTTTACCAGCTGAGCCACCCAGGTGTCCCTGTTAACACTTTTCTTTTTGATGAGTTTTCTCATTAGTCCAGGGTAGTCTTTCGCGAGGCTGTGGGAGTACTTGTAAAGAAACAGTAAGATTTATCAAAGAATCCCCAGGGAAACCTGAACCATACTCTTTATCATGATGGATGCCTGTGCAGGGATGGTCCTACAATGAAGTCATCCCTGTAAGTTAGATTTTAAGACCTGGCTCATTCTATATAATTTATGTGTCAAACTCAATGCAAATGCAGAATATTTGAGACAGTTGAAAATACCACATTCATGTTTTTGAGCTAAAGGATGTTGGCAGGTGAGCGGAAACCCTTCAGTGCTGAAATGACACTATCTAGGGAGAAACCATTTTGTTTGTCCACAGATCTGCTTAGCAGATGAGAAACTAAACAACATGATTGAGGAGGAAAACCTGAGCAAGTGAAACAAGGACATAAAAAAGAGTTCTGTCACCACTGAGGCCATCATTCACTGTACAAGATTGGAGGGCGCGTAATTATTCACTAGGATGTCAATGAGGGTGCAAAACGACTACCTTAGAGGTAAAAGGGACAAGGTGAAGAGATTTTTTTCACAATTCACAGAATGAGTATGTGTGGAATTATGCAAATTTTCAGAAATCGTTTGAGTTTCTGTGTAGGAAAGAGATACTAGACCAATTGACAGTTTCCTTGTTCAGAGTGTTAGCACAAGAGGCTAATGAAAATCTGGAAAGCAGAGCACTGGTGAGCAAAAGAAGGGAAAAAACCAAGATGGTCCTGACCTTTCTCCATCAGCAAGATAAGCCCTGGGTCAGCGACAGTGTAACCAAATATGCTATGCTTTTGAGAGTCTTTATGAAGTCCAAGAACATAGAGTGGACGTGAGGACAAGTAGATGGATTATCCCCTCCCTTTACTTAGGATCAAGGGACTTCTGTATGTTTCCCTTAATCCCACTATGATTTTTTTTTTTTATCAGAGAGAGCACAAGCAGGAGGAGCGGCAGGCAGAGAGAGGCAGGCTCTTCTCTGAGCTAGGAGCCTAGTGCAGAACTCGATCCCAGGACATTGGGATCGTGACCTGAGCCAAAGGCGGACGCTTAACCACTGAGCCACCCAGGCGTCCCAATACTCACTTTTATGTTATTAACAAGGAAGACTTTGTTTTCATTTCTTGGTCTACATAGTGGTTACTTAAAACTAAAAAATAGGGCGCCTGCGTGGCTCAGTTGGTTGGGCAACTGCCTTCAGCTCAGGTCATGATCCCAGAGACCCGGGATCGAGTCCCACATCGGGCTCCCTGCTCTGTGGGAAGCCTGCTTCTCCCTCTCTCACTCCCCCTGCTTGTGTTCCCTCTCTGGCTGTGTTTCTCTCTGTCAAATAAATGAAATCTAAAACAAACAAACAAACAAACTCAAAAATACTCTCACTTTGCTATATGGGTAGCTACTGTTTTTAGTAGAAGGAAACACATGTAGCCTCCAATGAATAATTGAGTTTTAATTTTTGTCCTCGTATGTGACATATTCTCTGATACCTTGTTGTATAGTTCATGTCTTTGCAGATTTGGATTAGGCAGAGTTGGGTCACTTGGTATTTGAAGGATTTTACCTTTTGATGTGGGTATAAAGAATGAAAGACAAGAAGGAGTAAGGGCGAAAGGAGAAGTGACCCCCACACTTTGACGCTAACTGCAGAAAGCTATCAGATGCAGAAAGGGAAGAGGCAATATTGGTGATTCCCTCCTTCTACTAAGTGATACATTTGGGTCCCATTTTGACCTTTTTTTAAAATAAGCTTAATACCCAACATGGGGATTGAACTCATGACCCTGAAATCGAGTCACATGCTCTACTGACTGAGTGAGCCAGGTGCCCACATTTTGGATTTTGAAATTTTGTTTAAAGATTATTGGGGAGAGAGAGAGCCAGCAGGGGGATGGGCAGAGGGAAAGGGAGAGAGAGAATCTGAAGCAGACTTCTTGCTGAGCGCAGAGCCCTACTCAGGGCTCGATCCCACGACCCTGAGATCATGACCCGAGCCGAAATCAAGATTTGGCCACCTGGGGCGCCTGGGTGGCTGAGTTGGTTGGGCGACTGCCTTCGGCTCGGGTCATGATCCCGGAGACCGGGAATTGAGTCCCACATCTGCTTCTCCCTCTCTCACTCCCCCTGCTTGTGTTCCCACTCTTGCTGTGTTTCTCTTTTGGCCACTTAACTGACCGAGCCACCCAGGTACCCCAACCCCGTTTTGCATTTTTAAACTGCTTTCCCATTTCCTGGTCCTCACATGGTTTCCTCTCCATTATGTTAAGCAATGATCTCAGATCTCACATTTTCATCTTCCTTGTTTCTGTAAGAGACAGAAACATCCCGCTTTGTCGAGGATGCCCAAACTTGCTCATCTGTCATTAAACCAGATCAGGTCTTCACTGAAATGAGTAGGCCACTGTGCCCAACCCAGTTGTCCCCACAGGGTGCCTCAGTAACTGCAGAAACTTCTTAGTCTTTCTCCGTCTGCCTTGCTATTGGCCCTTACCCCACTTTCTGACTCTCCTTCTCAAAGCTTGTTGCACCTTGCTGGCAAATAGTAAATATCAAAAACTTTTTAAAAAGAAGGCAAAACAAAATAGTAGAAGTTTAAAAAGCCTTTAAAGTTCTCTCTCGGGGCACCGCGGTGGCTCAGTCATTAAGCGTCTGCCTTCGGCCCAGGTCATGATCCCGGAGACCCGGGATCGAGTCCCACATTGGGCTCCCTGCTCAACGGGAAGCCTGCTTCTCCCTCTCTCACTTCCTCTGCTTGTGTTCCCTGTCTGGCTGTGTTTCTCTCTGTCAAATAAATAAATAAAATCTTCAAAAATAAAAAAATAAAGTTCTCTCTCCTCACCCTGTTTGTCCAGGGCTCAACTCTAAACGTATTCATGCTTCAATAATAATAATAGGAAAAAATGAGTGCATTCTCCTAATTAATCTTTTTTAAAAAAAAGATTTTATTTTATTTATTTGACAGAGAGAAACACAGCTAGAGAGGGAACAGAAGCAGGGGGGGTGAGAGAGGGAGAAGCAGGCTTCTCACCGAGCGGGGAGTCGGATGTGGGGCTTGATCCTGGGATCGTGACCTGAGCCGAAGGCAGCCGCTTAACCGAATGAGCCCCCCAGGCGCCCCATCGCCTAATTAATCTTGACACACTCTGAATTGTTTATCTTCTTGTAATCATTTTCTTCCTCCCAACCACGATATTTTACATTTCTAAAGGACCCTCCCCAACTTGTAATAAAATACCAAGTGCCTGGGAGACACTGAATTAATACTTCTTTTTATTAAATTAAATACATCCGGTAGAACCCCTTTGAGTAGCTCATTAGTAATGAAGTCTGGTAAGTTTCCGTGTGAAGAGCACACTGGGATATGTCATTTTGTATCATCAGATGCAATATTGTCCCTCCAGAAAAAATGCCGTTGGTTTTGTGTGATTCATTGACAAATTCAAAAGATGGTTTGACATATGTTTTCTGTAGCTCTGGAGGAAAGTAGAAAAGGATTGGCCCAGAGCTGAGAATGAGGAGCAGGGCATAGATAAAAGGCATGTTCCCCAATGAGGTTGTGTAGCAATTGACTAGATTATCCAGAAACTCTGCCAGTTTGTTCCCTAGAGTCTTCATAAAAGGGAGCGTTGTCTTTGATGGAGATGGTGGACATCGTTCCCTAGATGACCTCTCTGGGCTGGTTCTCCTTCTGTGTTTTTAATTCAGGTTTTTTTTTTCCCCCTTAGCTTTCAGATTTTTTATATATATATAGAAAATATATATTTATTTTTATATTTATATTATCTAAATATATATTATATAATGTATAATTATTTATATATATTTATATACATGTGTATATATTTATTTAATTATAAATTAAATACAAAAGAAATGTGTTCATTAAAAAAATCTGAGATTTTAGAAATTTCTAGAGTATAAACAAGCCTCGACTCCAATTTCTTTCCCCTGAGCTAACCACGTGTTATTGTTCACTGTATGTCTTTCCATGCTTCTTACTTGAAAAATGGACCTATATACATGTACATATTGTGGCTTTTATAAAAATGTGACTATAGTTTCCATCCCATTTCCTTTAAGGACCGATTTCCTCTCATCATTGCAAGTGTGTGTCTTGTCCATTCTAACGGTTATGTAGAATTTCTTTGTGTAGATATATCATCTTTCCGTAACTACTCTCACACAGTGTCCAAAATTTAGTATTAATATAACACCACAGATGCCGTCATGCTATACTAAAAGTATGCCAGAATATGTGTTTTTCAGGTCCCAGTGGATGTTTTTATTCTAAGTACTACTGTGGTTCATGGTGGGTTTGATTTTTGTTTGTTTTGTTTTTAATATGCTGTTGAATTCACTGTGCTGCAGTGTTCTATGCATTCACTTGTCCCTCTGCATTTTTGTAACACACTCCGTAACACATAACTTTTAAAAATGGAAGTATAATTGATACATAATATCCTATGATTAGTTTCAGGTGTACAAGATGTAACTTTTATATGTGTGCACTAATGTGCTATTACTAAACTTTCAAGTAATATTTTTCTGGCACTTTAGCGCATTTTTAAATTGCTGTTTGTGCTTTGGCAGAAATTTCTTTGAAACTGATGAATTCAGTTTTTGGAATTGGTTTATTCTTACCAGGCATCTTCCATTATCCTTGAAGTCTGGAGGCCATGGGGGTTCCGTTTGTCAGGACGGTATGTTGCTGTTTTAAATTATACTGCAAACCCCAAACATATGGGGTTTTTCATCTATCCTTCGATTGCACATGTCCCTGAATATCATAATGCTATTTTTATTTGGCCTCATGAATCTCACTGCCCACACGATGTGATTGAAACTGACGGTGTATTTGAAGGATCGTTAGGGAGATCAGAGAGCATCAGGTCAGTATGTTTCACACCCTCTAATTTCTGATACTTTTTTCTTATGAGAAAGAGCAGAGCTGGCTGCTTGAATACTTGGGTAGTGCAGCCTTAGAATATCAATGGTGTTCTCCCCCTCCTCCTTATTAGGAACCAGGAGCAAAAGCAAATTGGGAAATGCACTTTACACTGTCTGCAGGAAGTTTGAAGTTTATTTATTAATACTAAATGCATCTGTCAGGCTGCAGTGATGAGATTAATCCTCATTTTTAACATTTGAAGCTTTTGTGGTGGTACAAATTTAAAGTACTGATCTGACTGGGAAGCATACCAGGTTCTGAATTATACAGCAGGATGCGTCGTGGGCAGTCTTTAGCCTGGAGGACACCTGCTGCAGGGCTGGAGTGGGAATATGAAGAGGTGAAAGGTGCATTCAAATGTTCTTTTTGGTTTTCTGGGTTTTTTTTGGGGGGGGTCACTTTAGGGGAAAGGTCTTGTGGAAGCTTGTCTGAAAATAGCTGCTTTAGAACCTGGGGAAGCTGAACTGTGTCTGCGAAAGAGAGAAAGAAGGGATTAGTGTGGTGATGCTCAGTCTCTTACCCTTTGCCCCTTTTCCTGAAACTAGAGTTCTGTATGTAGCGTTTCATTGGCACCTTGTGGGACTAGGGATGTCTGTGATCTTAGGGAAGATGTACAGTGACTGTGCTTGTTCCTGAAGATACACTGGAAGGCTTGCAGCCCTCGGTGTTTGCGAGAATGTCAGGGGAAGGCCTCGTGCTGCCCAGGCTGTGATTGGCTTCTCCGCCTGGAGCATTGTCTCGTTGGGCTTGTCAGAGTGTGAAAACTCCACAGGCCACCAAATGGAGAAATCTAGGCTCCTTAACATCATTTTTCTTTACACACACACACACACACACACACACACACACACATTTTGAAGAGTTTATTTTTTTGAACAGTTTTAGGTAGACAGCAAAATTAAGATGAAGATACAGAATTCCTCTACCCTCGCTGTCCTCTCGTGGGCACGTCTTCCCCCATTCTCAGCATCCACCACTAAACTCGAACACTTATTACACCTGATAAACCTACATCGACGTGTTGTTATCACCCAGAGTCCATAATTTAAATGAGGCTCCCTCTTGGTGTTAGAGATACATTCTTTGGGTCTGGACAAATGTGTAATGTCACGCGTGCATCACTATAGTGGTAGTTAGAGTGTTTTCACTGCCCTAAAAATCCTGCGTGCTCCCGCTCTTCATTCTTCCCCTCTTCACGGAGCCCTGGCAACCACTAGTCCTTTTACTGTCTCTGTAGTTTTGCCTTTTCCAGAATGTCAGAGAGTTGGAATCAAGCAGGTTGTTTCTTTTCAGGTTGATTTCTTTCACTTAGTCCTGCACATTTAATGTTCCTCATTGGTTTTTCATGGCTTGATAGCTCATTCCTTTTTGTTGTTGTTGTTTTATTTTTTGATAGCTCATTCCTCTACATTGAATAATATTCCATTGCCCGGATGTGTCTCAGGTTATTTACGCATTTACCTGCTGAAGGACATCACGATTGCTTCTATCGTGTGGCGGTTAAGAATAAAGCTGCCATGGGTACCTAAGTGGTTCAGAGGGTTAAGCCTCTGCCTTCAGCTCAGGTCATGACCTCAGGGTCCTGGGATTGAGTCCTACGTGGGACTCTCCACTCAGCAGGGAGCCTGCTTCCTCCTCTCTCTCTGCCTGCCTCTCTGCCTACTTATGATCTCTCTCTGTCAAATAAATAAATAAAATCTCTTAAAAAATAAATAATTAAAGCTGCCATAAATGTCTGTGTGCAGAGTTTTGTGTGGACATAATTTTTAGCTCCTTTAGGTAAATACCAAGGAGTGTGATTGCTGCAAACTCTAGTAACAGTATGTTTAGTTTTGCAAGAGACCTCCAAACTGTCTTCCCAGGTGGCTGTGCTGCTTTTCATTCCTGTCAGCAATGAGTAAGAGTTCCTGCTGCTCCACATCCTTGCCCACAGTTGATGTTGTCAGTCAGTGTTCTAGATTGTGACCATTGTAATAGGATAGTGGTGTCTCCTTGTTTTACTTTGCATTTCCATTTGCCCTGGAGCACCTTTTCATACGCTTATTTGCCATCTGTATATCGGTTTTGCTATTGTGTTAAGGTCTTGGGCCCAGTTTTCATTGGGTTGTTTTCTTATAGTTGAGCTTTTAGAGTTATTTTTTTGAGACCTCTTTTGATGTGCTCACTGCTTGGGTCTCTAGCGTCAACTTTTGCCCCACCCTTGAGCTCTAAGTCTATCCTTTAAAAAATTTTTGTTTAAGATTTTATTTTTTTAAGTAATGTCTATACCCCACATGGGGCTCAAACTCATGACCTCAGGACCAAAAGTTGCACATTCTTCCAGCTGAGCCAGCCAGATGCCCTTCAGAGTCAGTCCTTATTGAGTTACAGTGTGTGCTTAAATATGAGGTGACCCCACATGTAAGGCATTTCCCCATTTTGCTAATGAGAATGGAGGAGAGGAGCTTTTATTTGCCAGCTTGAATATAAGCTTTTAGGAAAAACACAAAACAGGGAATGCCTATTAACAATATTTTATTAACTTAATTTTATATTATATAAAATAGTAGAATTATTACATTTTTCTGCACCCCATTTTGTAATGGTGTGCACCTGCAGCTCACTAGTAGCAAGAGAGGTCGAGCTTGCCTCTTGCAGATCTGATGACCATTGGTCAGAGGCTATTCGAGATGGAACACCCTAAGGGACCCTGTGCAAATCCCTACAGTACACAGAAGGAAAAGGAGACTCAGCCTAGGCAGAGCAACAGCGGCAGGGCAGAGGCTGACTACCATGATTGTTTTTCTCAGATTAGGGCAACGCATTTCTGGAGGTTGTAAGTATCTGGGCTTCCGTGAAACCAGGGGTGAAATATGGTACTCTCAAATGAATCATCAATTTAACCTGAATATTTGGTAGTACAACATAAGAAGTCAAACAGTAAATACTCTTAAATATTTTTACAGAATACCAGATGTGGGTTACCGTAGTGTATAGTGCAAAATTCATACAAAATTTCAAGATAAAATATGAGGCATCAGGAAATTAGAGACAATTATTTTACACTTTACTTTCAGATCACTTCAGAAAATTCATTCATTGTCTGGCCACAGAAGGGGTAAAAACAGGAGAAATATTTTAGAATTTCTGCAGTATACCATTAAGAATAGTATAAAGAGGGTATCTGGGTGGCTCAGTTAGTTAAGCATCTGCCTTCAGCTCACATCTTGATCCAGGGTCCTGGGATCGAATGCTTCAGGCTCCCTGCTTTGTGGGGAGTCTGCTTTTCACTCTGCTTCTATCTCTCTCTCTCTCTCTCATGAATAAATGAATAAAATCTTTAAAAAATAATATAAAGTTCTTTCACTTGTAAAACTTCAATTAAGGAACTTTGTGGGATTTTTTTGAATTTAAATTTTAGTTAACACACAGGGAAATATTGATTTCTGGAGTAGAATTCAGTGATTCATCACTTACATACAATACCCAGTCCCCATCACATCAAGCGTCCTCTTTAGTACCCATCATCCCCCCAGCCCATCCCCCACACACCTCCCTCCATCAACCCTCATTTTGGTCTCTATCCTTTGGAGTCTCTTGTGGTTTGTTTCCCTCTCTCCTTTTTTGCTTTTCCCCTTCCCATATGCTCATATGTTTTGTTTCTCAAATTTCACATACAAGTGAAATCATGCTATTTGTTTTTCTCAGACTAACTTATTTCGCTTAGCATAATACCCTCTAGTTGCATCTATGTTGTTGCAAATAGAAAGATTTCATTTTTTTCATCACTGAGTAATATTCTGTTATGTAAACATGCCACGTCTTTATCCATTCATCAGTCAGTGGACATTTGGGTTCTCCCATAGTTTGGATATTGTTGATAATGTTGCTCTAAATGTAGGGTTCCATGCACCTCTTCAAATCTGTATTTAATATCCTTTGGATTAAACACTTACTAGAGCAACTGCTAGATTATACAGTAGCTCTATTTTTAACTTTTTGAGTAATCTCCAAACTGTTCTCCCAAGGGGCTGCCTTAGCTTTCATTCCCACCAACAGGGCAGGAGGGCTCCCCTTTCTCCACATCCTTGCCAACACCTGTTGTTTTTTTTGTGTTGTTAGCTTTAGCCATTCTGACAAGTATGACGTGATATCTCATTGTGGTTTTGATTTGTATTTCCCTGATGGATGAAAGACCTAAATCTGAGGCAGGAAACCATCAAAATCCTAGAGGAGAACAAAGGCAGAAACTTCTTTGACCTTAGCCTTAGCAGCTAGACATATCTTTGAAGGCACAGGAAACAGTAGCACAAATGAACTATTGGAACTTCATCAGGATAAAACACTTCTGCACAGCAAAGGAGACAATCAACAAAACTCCTGCAGAATGGGAGAAGGTATCAGCAAATGACATATCTGATAAAATATTAGTATCCAAAATCCATAAAGAGCTTATCAAACTCGATAGCCGAAACAAAATAAGCCAGTTAAGAAATGGGCAAAAGATATGAATAGACACTTTTCCAAAGAAGACATCCAGATGGCTAACAGACACATGAAAAGATAATTGGAGCATCTAAGTAAAAGTGAAATTCTGCCTGTGACCAACAGATGGCGGTAAGAGTCATTTAGGCGATGCCCTGTTGGGGTTGGGAACGAGTGTTCTTTAGCACTCCCCTTCTCAGAACCTAACATGTCAAATGAGAAGCTGTGATAGAAGAAAGCAATTTTTCATTCTTGATCGTGGCCTAGTGGCATCTCACTTAAGATCTTCTGTAATTCCATATTCACCCAGAAAGTTGGAATAATTTCTTTAACACTTTAGTACTGAGTAGCTCTGCCCTTCCTAGAGTGTAATGATAGTACCTAGTTAAAGGAATGGATTTGAAATTACAGCTATAGATCTGTTTCCTGTGTGATCAGTTTCTAGTAAATTTATTTAGTGTTATCGGATCATGTCGTAATTAATTGATAGCATGAGATTTCTGGGCAGAAGGCTATATCATGGTCTTCTAATCCAGGAAATTTTTCCCTTCCTCTCTGTCCCCTACAATACCCTTCTGTTCAACATTCTTGCAGGGATTCCCCCCCCCCCTTCCTTCTTGAAGAATAGTTATTCTCATTTTCGCTTTAACAACTCCAGGCACTTTCCAGTGTAACCATTCTCATTTCATTATCACACACAAGCATATAAAGTAGAAGTGACCAGAACTGATGTCACCTGCAGATTATTCACAAGTTGGTAAAAGCCAAGGAAAACATCTTCTTTTAAGCTATTGGTTTGCGCCATCAGCAATTTTCTCATTTTGTGCTTAACTGGTATATACAGATAATTGCAATGTTGGTTTGATTCTCTAAAGTACTTACTTGTCGTAGAATGAGTTCTGTCTGGTTGGGAATTGGATCTGGGATTTTCAGATCAAGGGTGTAGAAAATTCCCACTTTTTTCTTTTATATTTTATTATATAAAGTGAATGCAGTTCATGAATTGGAAAGCATGAACACATTTCCTGGTGTCACGTCAAGTCATAGATTTCTAGTGAATACACGTTATGGTCATCCTGGCTTGGGGGATTTTCTTTCCTCATGGATGCAGCAAACATTTTGTATAATGGGGAGATGCATTTCTCATTTGCGATTAAATTTTTGCCCTCATACGTGAAGTCGAAATCAGCCTTTTTCTAGCAATGATTCTGCGCTGGTTTTGTGTCCATGATGAATAGATTGTATTTGTGTTAAGGAATCTGTCCTTGGCCACATGGTTTCATAGTTATAAAAGGATTGGAGTTGTACATTCTACAACCCGCTGTGTGCAGTGTGGAATGGAAGCGTGTCAAGGAGTGATGTGATGGGTTTCTGGTGATTTCATAGAATGGATTATTAGCTCTGGGGAGGTCTTACTTATAGTCTAGTCTTTGTCCATTCAATTTATAGATAAGGGATTGAAGCACCGACAGGGCAGGTAATTTCCTGAGATGATGTAACTAGTTGGCATCAGATGTCTCCCCAAATAATTTTTCCAGGATTGTTATGCTGAGCCCCTACAAATTCTGATTTTTAAAAAAGACTTTATTTATTTATTTGACACAGAGAGATCAAAAGTAGGCAGAGAGGCAGGTAGAGAAAGAAGGGGAAGCAGGCTCCCCACTGAGCGGAGAGCTCGATGTGGGACTCAATCCCAGGACCCTGAGATCATGACCTGAGCCGAAGGCAGAGGCTTTAACACTCTGAGCCACTCAGGTGCCCACAAATTCTGATTTTTTGAATCAGTAGTAGAATCTGGCATTTGCATTTTTAATCTTATTTTTAAATGTATCCCCTAGGCATTTCTAATACATAGTGATTTCAGAATTTCTCTACTCTATTTCTCTCAATTCTCAACCAGGGATGATTTTGGTCTAGAGGGGACATTTAGCAAACTTGAGTTTGCTTCTTACTGGAGACACTTAATCGTTACAGATGGGAATTGATGGGACCCTTCGTGGCTCCATCAGTCAAGCATCTGATTCTTGGTTTGGGCTCAGGAATTCCCAAGCCAGGAATTCAGGATTCGGTCTCTTTTGAGGGCACCTGGCTGGCTCAGTGAGTCCTAAGATCTCAGGGTCCTAAGAGGGAGCCCTGCATCAGGCTGCTCTACGTAGCACAGTTTGCTTCAGAGTCTCTCTCTTTCTGTCTGCCCCCCACCCAAATGCTCTCGTGCTCAAACCAATCAATCTTAAAAAAAAAAAAAGGAATTACTCCTGATACCTAGTTGGTAGAGGCCAGAGATGTCGTTAAACATGTGTAATGCACAACATTGCAGAGCAAGGCATCACCTAGCTCCAAATGCCAGGAGTAGGAGATGGAGAAGCACCTGATTTACGACTCTAGAGTTTCTCAGACTCCAGATCAAATTTTAGTTCTCTCCAGCTCTGTGACCCCAGAAAGGTTATGTGATCTCTTAAAGCTTAATCTTCCCATCTGTAAAATGGGGACCTTACCATGCTATGTCGTGGGGTTGTGAGGAGAAATGGAAAGTACCAAGAGGAATGTACATGACTGATGGTTAATTCTCAATAAACTTTAGGTGTTATAATTAACTCTTATTACAGTTCCTGACTTTCAGTTTTGCTACATCATAAGACATGGCTAAAAAGAGTGAATAAATAGTTTCCAAAGGTAGAAAGTTACAAAAAGCGCTTTGGCATATTCTAGGGGCTAATATAGGCTTGTTGATTTCTACTAATTTGAAAAATGTCCGTGTAGGTGTGGCTGGGGTTTTTTTTGTGTATATCTGGTAGGAGGGATGAGTAGCAATAGCTTCAGGGCAGTGGCTGTATTTATCTACATTAACTATGGAGATTGCCAAGGTTTCTGGGGGCAAGGGGTAAAATCAGATAGGTCCAGTGGTGCTCACAGTGATCCCGAGGAAAGCAGTGCTCACTCGCTACTTGGTGCCAGATTCCTCCTTGCTCTTCCTTTAATCCTGGGGGGAGTTGAAAAAGAGGTAAGGGGGCAGGTGAGATGGGGTGAGTTTGGGTCTTACCTCTGCTATTATCTTCACAAAGAATCCTGCTTTTTCTGTGTGCCCCATTTGTTGCTGGTACCCCATAACATTTGCTGTGGGTTGCAATTTGGTGCAACCTCAGAGTTTTCATATAATCTGTATCCAAGCTAGGAATTCAGGATTCGGTCTCTTTTGAGGGCACCTGGCTGGCTCAGTGAGTAAAACATCCAACTCTCAATCTGAGGGCCATGAGTTTGAGCCCCATGCTGGGTATAGAGTTTACTTTAAAAAAAAAAAATCAGTTTCTGCTTGAGTCACATTTTATGAAATCATAGTGATGATAATAATGATGGCAGACATATTTGTATAGATGTGTGCCCATATATATGCCCATATGTGTATATACCTATACACGTGTGTATGACGTGTTGATAAATGTTTAACACCTGACTCTGGCTTCCGTGAACAACAATGGCTGATATCCGTGAATATGGAATTGGGAAAGACTTGGCTCTCGTGAGGTCATATGAGACAGTTCTAACACATAACAGTTTAAAAGCACTCGCGTGTGCCGAGTACTGTGCTAAGTGCTTTAAATGCTCATTTGAACTTCATGTCAACCCTTTTGGGGTAGGAGTCCTATTAACATCCCATTTTGCAGGTGAGAAAACTGAGGCACAGAGAATTTAAGCAACCAGCCCCAGGTCACACAGCCGGGTGAATGGCAGAGTTGGGATGGGGATTCAGCAGCCTGGGTTCAGAGTTCATGTTCTACATTTCAACATTATACTATGATTACTTTAAAAACTCTGTTATTAATGGAAGTTTTCCATGAGAGTCCAAAATCACTTCTGAAAGGATACTCCTTCCTCCTGGCTCTCTCTCTTCTCCCACACATACAGTTCCTCCTTCCCTGGCCGGCGCCAGGCGCACATCAGACTCCTCACGCAAGAATGTCTCCAATGGCCCTGGAAAGAATAATTAAGTTTTATCTTCTGGCTGCTGTTCTCACAGGAATCGGCCACCGTGGAATTCTGATGACTCAAACTCTCCTCTGTGTTACATTTGTTCGTTCTATTCAAACTATCTCCGAATGTGCTCCTCCTGTCAGCCCATCCAGCACGCATAGGTGGAGACCATGGTCTTGTTTGTTCATTTTTGAATTGTTACTTGCTTCTTCCTGGAAGCCCTCCAGTGTTACCAGATGATTGAGGTGCAAGCCTTTGGAACATGAAAATGGCGTAATTTGAAGACGTTTCTCTGTTCTACTCATAGGGAGAAGGAAGCCGTTTTCACTCACTGAACAAACAGGACACAGCTATTTTTATTGTATGAGAACATTCTTTTCTTATGCTTTGTCTCTCTCAATGGGGTAATTGTAGGTGTTTTTAGAAGGCTTCACCTGGGTCTTCTAGTCTCTGTTGGGACGGATATTGTCACACAGAAACACCTAGTGAAGCGCAGCACACATCTTCTCCTATGGTGGCCTTTAATTTGTAGTTCTGTGGCAAATGGGGTGGTTTTTGAATTTCTGGGAGGACCAAAGCCGTTTGGTGTTTGATCTGCCGTGCCCCCTCATACTGAAGAACCGAGAGTGAAGATCTCTCCGTGCACCATAGGGACCATCTGTGGTGGATCTTTCTGTGTGGCCTCTGCCACCGAGATATTCAAACATTTCTCAACATTGTTCCCTGGAATTTATAGCTCTTTAAAAGAAATCCATTGTCAGCTCAGTCATGGAAGTGCTCATGGAAACATTTTAGGCATGTTTCATTCCTCTCTTCCTTTCTGGGTTTCTCAGAGCTTTTATTACAGTAATATGTGATTGAGTGTCTACAAGGTTTTATCCAGCATTTTCCAGACTCATCCGCCATAGAATTATTTTTTTCTTTTTTTGAAGCATTTTTTAAAAATATTTTATTTATTTATTTGACAGAGAGAGAGAGATCACAAGTAGGCAGAGAGTGGGGGAAGCAGGCTCCCCGCTGATCAGAGAGCCCAATGTGGGCCTCGATCCCAGGACCCTGAGATCCTGACCGGAGCCGAAGGAAGAGGCTTAACCCTCTGAGCCACCCAGGTGCCCCATTTTTGAAGCATTTTATGTGCCCCTTTTAGCAGAGCAGCCTCTGGGAATTCTGTATTAGAGATACACATTGTTGGACATTTGGGGATGACTGTAAGATCCCACCAGGAGCCTGTCCTTGTTCTCTTAAGAAATTACATTTCCAACTCACCATTCATCCTCATGTGAGCGTCTTTGATTCTTTCAATGGTAAACACTGTTGCAGTTCCTCAGTGCTAAAACATTGCTCCGGCTACCCTTGTGCTAGTCTGTGGTAACACACAAACGGAAAATTTTAAAGAGGTGGGAAGTTAAAATTTGCAGACACTGACGGGGAATTGGTGACAGACTCTTGCTGTGTATTGAGCAACACAAGTCACGGTCACTATAGTTAGTATGGAAAGGTTTCTGCCTCCGCAGATAGACTTCTGGCTAGAATTTGTGTGAGGTTACTTTTCAGAAGACCTCATGAAAGGTGACTGGATTTTTTTTTTCCTGATTGTTTAGGGAAATTGTTGCTTATAAGCAAAAATATAAACCAAATAATTTCACGACATGAGCCCCGTAGGACTGTGGGCCCCTCTCCATGCCATATAAATGACATTTGTGGCTGATGCTGAAAGTGAAGGTGGACAGTTAAGTTTTGTGAGAGACCATCCTGTATCACAGTGATTCATAAACACAGGTCTGTGAGTGAACAGCTTAAAACATAAACAGTTTTCTGGGTTCCACTGCTGAAAAGTCTAATTCAAGAGCTATGAAGTGAAACCCAGAAATATGGGATTTATAAGAGGGATCCATCCGG
This sequence comes from Spilogale gracilis, assembly GCA_004023965.1. Classification (NCBI taxonomy): domain Eukaryota; kingdom Metazoa; phylum Chordata; class Mammalia; order Carnivora; family Mephitidae; genus Spilogale; species Spilogale gracilis. Next base: position 169,533 of record PITA01000494.1, read on the forward strand.
GTATAATATTTTTGTTCATATATTTGCCGTGCATTCTGACTTAGCAGATTCTGAGCCATTGTTCCAAGGGGGAAAATGGGTTAGGTTCCTGGGAGCTTCTGGTCACAACATTATCATCATTCACTCAACTCATACTCTTGTTTCATTTCTGGTTCTGTTTCACTTTATTTAATAGGTATTCCTTACAAATAACATACATAGTATTTCTTTAAAATAAAAACAGTAGATGAGAAAGATTTAACCTTTTCCTGAACCTGGGTAATGTGACTGTAAATGTCTTTGGCTTTTAGTCAACATGAACAGTGATCACTGTGCTGTTTTTGATTAGGTCTCATCTCAAGAATCCACACATATAGCCACTTTTCTGTGTTTTTTCCATAGCTTTGTCACGCATCCGATGTGTGACCTTTAGCACTTTATGGATTGGCCATACGTACAGATGGATGAATTTTCCCTTCCTTTCTCTGGGTGGACCCTCCTATTCTTTTTATTTACGCTGACATCTTGGCCAACAGCGCTTTACTGCATGCCTGAACAAAGCTTATCTTTTGTGTGTTTTCTGTGTAAGGAAAGCACAGCCTTCTTGTACTTATGAGTACTAGACAGCACTTTAGCACTCAATGGTCATTTAAAATAGAGAAATCACCCCAAAACACAAAAATGTGAAAACATGGCCCTGATAGACCATGAAAAGGACACTTATTTATACCTGGAGAGTGAAACAAGAGACAGAGGAGAGCCTCACCTTATTTGATCCCTGCTCGCGACGTGCACATTGGGTGGACCAGATGTCTCACCGATCTATGCATGTGTGCAAATGATAGCAGAAATGCAGTGAGTGTTGATTTGGGGGCACAAATACATTGTTCTGGAGAGGTGAGTTCACCGATGCACACTCTATGAATAATGAGGCCTGACTATGCTTCTACATGTGAAGCTAGATTAGGGAACCAGGTGATGTGGTAAAATTTAAATCCCTCTTCTGCTTAGGAGTGCTGTGACCTCAGACAAGCTATTTAATATCTCTTAACCTCAGTTCTCTGTCTATAAAATGTGGCACCGTTAGATGTGATCCTAATAGGACTGTAATGAGCATTAAATGTGACAACAGTCTTCGAATAATAGTATATATTTATGCTCAGTAACTGTTGCCTTTTGTGTTGGTGGTGGTGATAATGATTTTATCTGTTTTCTCTTCCATGCAGTGCAAAATGCAGTAATTCCTTGGCAGGGCTATTGTGAACCTCCCATGGCATATCACAGGTGATGGGATTTGGGCAGTGCAGAAACCCAACACAACTGGGAGCTATAGAAATGTCATGGAGCAGGAAGAAGGCAGTCTCACATTTTCCTAACAGTCATCACTATCACTCAGTCAGAACTGATGTTTTATCACAGACATTGTTTTCCTATGAGGGTCTGCCATTTTTGATGTGAAGACCCTTTTGCACTACTTGGTGTATTATTGTTCTTGTTCACAGTGGAAGTCATTCTGATCCTCAGGGGGTGTTGGGCAATGTCCGCAGGGTGTTTGTGTGTGTGTGTGCTTTTCACAGCTGGGGAAGGTGCTACTAGCATGTGGTGGATAGAAGCCAGGAATGCTGCTAAGCGTACTACACAGTATAGGACTGGACAGCTGCCCAGAGCAAAGAGCTCTCCAGCTCAGAATGTCAGCGGGGCCAGGGTGAAAAATCCTGGACCAAACCGAAAGCTCCCTGAGGGCAACGGGCACTGTGACTTACTCTCCTGAGCCCTGACGCAGGAAAGGGTACCTACCAGGCCCACAGAAGTTCCCTTTTGAATGAAGGAATCTCCAAACGTGCCCCACCCTTTGGTTGGCATGTCCGTAAATTCGCTCCACAGCCTCCAAATGCTCAGATTCTGTCTTTGGTTGATCTCTTCCTTTCTGGTTATGTTGTTTTAAAATTTCAGTTGTGCCGTATTTCAAACATGAGGAAGTAACCCCCAGAAAATAGTATACGTAGTGGTCAAATACGATCTGGGGACTGGGCTGGTGTGCAAACTGTCATCCAGAAGGAGGCCAGTAAGTGGGAATAAGAGTTTAGACGTTTTTGTGGCGATTGCCCAACGCGGTGGTCTTTGTTGTATATGCAAAAACATCAGTCTGCAGCAACATGGAAATTGAAGACCCTCGTCCTTCACCTCTAGTACTTTGAGAAGCACAGATAACCAACTCAAGACGTCCACTTCACAGATTTTGCAAATGTTGATATTTTGCTATTTTAAAGTTATTCATATTTGTACCTCTGTTTCAACCTCATTCTGTGCCCTTAGCTCCTTTTTTTTCTTTTTTCTTTTTTTCCCAATAGAGGGGAAGAGAGTAGGGAGCAGAGGGAGAGGGAAAGAAAGGGTCTTAAGGGAGCCCTACATGGGGCTCAGTCTCACAATCCTGAGATGCTAACCTGAGCCGAAAACACTAAACAAACTGCGCCACCCGGGTGCCCCGGCTCTTCTCTTCTCTTCTCTTTTCTTTTTTCTTTTCTTTTCTTTTCTTTTCTTTTCTTTTCTTTTCTTTTCTTTTCTTTTCTTTTCTTTTCTTTTCTTTTCTTTTCCTTTCCTTTCCTTTCTTTTTCTTTTCTTTTCTTTTTTAAAAAGATTTATTTATTTATTTATTTATTTATTTATTTATTTATTTATTTATTCGACACACAGATCACAGGTGGGGGGGAGCGGGCTCCCTGCTGAGCAGAGAGCCCAATGTGGGGCTTGCTCCCAGGACCCTGAGATCATGACCTGAGCTGAAGGCAGAGGCTTAACCCACTGAGCCCCCCAGGCGCCCTTTTAAAAGATTTTATTTATTTATTTGACAGAGAGAGGCAGCGAGAGAGGGAACACACAGGTGGAGTGGGAGAAGGAGAAGCAGGCTTCCTGCTGAGTGGGGAGCCTGATGTGGATCTCCATCCCAGGACCCTGAGATCATGACCTGAGCCAAAAGCAGGCGCTTAACAACTGAGCCACTCAGGCACCCAGCCCCAGCTCTTTTAAAAGAAATAAAACATCCCAGACAAATGTATGTGGTTCCCACTGTGTGCTCAGCAAAGTTAGGCGTCCTTTGGGAACAAGTTCTTTCTACTCTTGCCCCGCTATCCCACGTCTCTGCTCTGCTGTTCATTCCCTGCCCTCAGTTGACAGGAATTTCAGGAAGTGGACAGAAAACCATCTGCTAGAAAAACAACAAGCAAAAATGTACCTACCGTTGGGACACCTGGCTGATTCATGTGGTGGAATGATCTCAGGGTGACTCTTGATCTTGGGGTCATGAGTTAGAGCCCCACTTCAGGCGTAGAGTTTAAAAAAAAAAACAAATACCTATCATATTGACTTTCCAAACTTCTATGTAGATCAGAAATGGGTACACTACCTGTTTCAGTAAAGTTTCATTGGAATCCATCCCTGCCTATTTATCTCTACATTGTCCGTGGCTACTTTGATGCTGAATAGCTAAAGCCTAAAATAATTACAGCCTGGCCTTTTACAGAAAATGTTTGTTGATCCTTCATTTAGAAGAGTACTTTTTCATGTAAATCCAGGCTGCGCTGCCCATTTGCATATCAGATGTAAACAATTTGGTTTCTTCATGGATTGATAGAGAGGGAATGGATCCCATCTTCTTATTATTTGTATTTTTTTCCTCCTTTAATTCACCTTTTGGTTTGTTTTGGTTGAGCCTGAATTTGATAGTAGAGTTCTTGGTAATTCCTAGGTTTTTTTTAGGTTGTCAGTGGCCTGCTTTCTTGATGGCAGCAAGATACACAAAGATGATGATAAGAACGGTGAGGGCGCCTGGGTGGCTCAGTTGGTTGAGTGACTGCCTTTTGCTCAGGTCAAGATCCCAGAGACCCGGGAATCCAGTCCCACATTGGGCTCCCTGCTCGGCGGGAAGCCTGCTTCTCCCTCTCTCACTCCCCCTGCTTGTGTTCCCTCTCTGGCTGTGTTTCTCTCTGTCAAAAAATAAAATCTTAAAAAAAAAAAAAAAAAAGAACGGTGGTAACAGGAAACTGTGACCAGTGCCAAGTGCCAGGCCTTGAACTTCTCACGCTTCAAATCACATCCACTGTTCCACTGCCCACGAGCTCCCGGCTTAGAAGGAGCAGGGTAGGGACAGCAGCTCAGATGTCTTGACCTGAGCCCCGTTTTGATCCTCATGCAACAGGGCCTCTTGGTTATTGATGTGTTGTTGTGGTTTGTGTTGGGCTATATATTTTCGTATGTTAATTTTCAAGCTTTTTTTTTCCTGAAAAACGATGATCTCATTTTAAATGACTGTTTTCCACTGAATTTGTCCTTGCTTAAATATGAAAATGACTTGTGTGTTTAATAAGATGCCACTTCCAAAACAACGTGCAGAATTCATTTTGTTGACAGGAAATCATTTATTCTGTAATTTACATATGATAATGAAGGTGTTGTTTGACATTTGCTTTGCTTCCCACTCATTTGAGATTCCATACTGGGGTTGGGAAAAGGCTGGTTTTACCCCCTGGAGGAATATATACCCACAATTAATCTAGTTGCAAACCATCCTGTGAGCAAATGTGCATAAGGGTATGCATTTGGGCTTTTCAATTTGTTTTTTTACTTTCTAGAGCTCTCAAATAATGTCAGGAAAGATGACTCTGTGTCCTGAAGGGTGCCTAATTTACTTCAGAAAATGAGTGTTCATGCTGGAATCCTGGGGTGTAGTTCAGGGTTCTGTTTGAAGGGCCTACGAGGTGCCAGTTTGATGAGTGTATTTTTGTTTGAACTTGATGCTTTTCTCCCTACCAATCTTATTCCCAGAATTAAATTCTAGTACTAATTGGTCCTTTGGCGTCGTATGGATGATTCCAACGTGTTGTAATCGCTTATTATGGAAGACGAGACATTGTGGCCTCCCGTGGAGGTGATATACCCTGTTCATCTTGTTTCATTATAGCAAAATTTGTTTAATCTGAAAGTGGAAAGAATCATTAGAAGACAGATGTCAGGAAACTTTCTGACACTCCAGCTTTCTGTGATTTTAAGCATGGCTTGAAGTAATCATATGATAAGAGTAGAAGTCTGGCCCATTTTCTCCTAATGAGATCTGGAAGCTTTTTACAGAAGACAATAATGTTCTTTGTTCCCAGGGAATATGTTGATATCAGAGCTGTCCGGGGACATTCATTTTGTATAGCCAATCCTTCCCCAAAAGGTTAATACACGTGGGTGTTTTGAGTATTTATCCTAACCTTCTCTAGGTTTTCTAGGAGGTATTCCTGTGCTCCTAGACTACGCCAAGTCTCCCCGAGCATCTGGTTCTTGAGCTTGTTGCATTCATCACCATCGTGAATATTTGTGTAATCACACATTTAATGTCTGTCTCCAGTGCTTGACTTCGAACTCAAAGCCCTTGTTCCACATCTTCTCCTTCATGGCCCTGGTATTCTACACAGTGGGTAACAAGGGGCAGCCACTGAGTGACTATTTAGGGGAATGAATGCATAAAATCAATGACGTCTTGCATCACCAAAAATCTTGAGTTCCATTGGACATTGAAAGTACGCCTTCTCTTTCCTGTGTTTACCCCACAGCACAGCGTAGAGGAATCCTTTTGTAAGTACCAGTTAAATTGGAGTGCTGAAAGATTTCAGGGTAGCCAGTTTAATAATCTGTGTCTTTTCAGTCTTATTGTAGGCAGGCTGCACACCGCAGGTGGGACCTCACATGTGGAGAGACTGCAGCAAACTCTAGGCACCTGCTTTCTTCACCATCTACTCATTTGTGGTTTTGGGGCTGAGAAAGGTGGAACCTGGGGCTGGCATCTCTCACACACAGAGTGTTTGGTGCTGTAAGGTTTTTCGTCGCAAATAGAACAGAGACCGCAAAGGCAAACAGGGTCCAAAGAGTGAGCTTTATTTCAGGCACCCTCGGGCGGACTCGGGAGAGGAGAGTCGGGGAAGCCTCGCCCGGGTTAGGGAGTGTAAGGGTTTTTTAAACCTTATCTTTCCGGGCCTGGATTCAGGTGGGTTTTTCCCCCCATATTGGTGTGTCCCCAGGTGATTGTTTGGGGGTGGGAAGGTCCAGACAATGGTGGGTGGTCCCTGGCTGGAAAATCAGGCATGGGAAATTTCAGTCCTCCCGGCTAGGTTTCAATTTTACCGGAGATGACATGGTGGCCATGGCCGCTTTGGCGGGAAGATCAGCCATCTTGGGTGCCCCTGTCTCTCAGCCAGCCCAACAGGTGCCATTTGTCTCCACAAGCAGGATTGAAAGTTCTGGAATAATTGTACATCACAGCATAGTGGTTTCAAGCATGGGTTTGGGAGTCCAACAGACTCTGTAATTCCGATCTGGGTGATATTGGGCAAGTTACATAACCTGGCTGAGCCTCACCTTCCTTTTCTACCAAATAAGGCTAAAAATGGAACCTACCCAGTGGTCGTTGGGATCAGGTAAATATAAAGGACCGGCATGAAACATATAAAAAGGAAGCAATGATCAGTAATCCTTAGAGAAAGGAGGTGTGGTTGTAAGTTCTGGTTGATTTCTAGCATTATTGTGTCTTCAGCCCGATGGAGTCATATCAAAGCACAGGGTAAGAAAGCCCTCAGATTTAGACCCAGCATATTTTTGTGCTTTGTAGGGATTTTATTTGGTTTTGGCTTTGGAAAGAAATTTCTTCTGAAGTAGGCAGGCAGAAAGTTGCCTGTGAGCTGATTTAAAAAAAAAAAAAATCAAAGTTGGATTTCTGAAAAAGAAAGGGAGTGTTAGATGACTGTGTCCTCTAGTATTGCTACTCGAAGTGTGGTCTGTGGATCGGCAGCATTGGCCTCACCTAGAAACTCAGAATTCCAAGGCTCACCCCAGTCTTAGGGAACCAGACTCAGCATTGTTACTAAATCCCTGGATGATTGAGAGATACACTGACTTTCGAGAAGAGTTGCCCAAGAGAACTCATTTGTTTAGTACTTTGATTTGGTTGCTAGTAAGCTGGAGTCTTGGTACCTACAGACAGAAGAGGACAAAGAAGGCAAAAATCTTTGAAAATTCAGCTTGAGGCTGAACTATCATTAAATACCGGACAATATTTTTAAGCGACGTTCAATTCCTAATCTTATGCATATAAAATATTATGAAATATAAAAGAGACTTATAGAATTAAGGTCACCACCAAAGGTGAAAGGGCACTGAAATCTTCTCATACAAACTTTTTTATTTCAGGGGAAAAAAAATTAGGAGGGGCTATCTAACAAAGATGGGAATACATGAAAAAATATCTATATGTTCTACTCCAAACACAGGATATATCTGAAGATACTGAACAAGAGGAACAATAACAGATATGATAATGAGAGTAAGGATGACGATATCAATAGCTTGTATTTTTGGAATACCGACCCCCTCCCTGCCAAGTACTGGGCTAAGAACTTTATATGTCTGTATCTTCAAACCCCACAACATCCCTAGGAGGTAAATACTGTTCTTATCATGAGTTTAAAGAGAAGGAAACCAAGGCAGGCCCAGGGTGTATCTGGTATTCAAACTCGAGAGCCTGGGCTAATCTGCCTCCTGGATAGAACAAATAGAAAACATGCCTTTGGATTAAGAAGAATGAGGGAAAATTCCCTCAATCTTGGATGTATAGGAGCAACCAATGTGGAAAGCTGCATGCAACTAGATATTTAAAGACTAAACTGTACTTGCTCCTAAATGAACACCTCTATTCAAGGGAACGCGAAGTAGGACCTCTAGCCATTTGGAATGACCGTAAGTGAAATCTACCCTACCTACTTCAACAGCCTGTTGAACCCTGGTTTCTATGAAAATCTCTATATAGATACATGCTTCAAAGGTGTATATTTTGTATTTAATGATGCTTTGGCATATAGGATCGACTCCCTTTGGACCTGAGATGTACTTCAAATACTGACACCAGGTTTTTACCCAATTTCCAATATGAAGCCTTAGGGGAGACCCCCTGGAAGACATAAGCAGAGTGGACCCTTACCATGTCAGTGTCACATGTAGGCTTAAGGGACCCTAAAATGCATCCAGGCAAATGGGCTTTGAGATGGATGCCACAATTTCTAACTAATGATCAAGAAGAAATTTTGTCAATATATGGTCTGGAATTTCCCCACAGATACTGAGGGATTTTTTTTTTTTTTTTAAAGTAGTGCTCCTGAAATTTCATTTCTCTTTCCCTGATGCAGACTTGATGACATTAGAGGATTGTATTTTTATTATAGAACTGCAACCCGAAAGAAAACAAAGGATGACACTTATTGCATTGAGCACAATGTCATGTGCAGAATAATATGGAATTGAGAAACAAAATGGTTTGAGAAGAGACCCACACCGTTATGCCCAGACAGCTCTAATGTCTTTGACACAGAGCTTTCCAGGTGGAACTCAAGGTAGAACCATGCTTTGAGAAGAGACTCCCCCCCCCAAAAAAAAAAAGGAAAAGGAAAAAAAAAAGTAAAGAAAAGACAAACCCAAGAAACAAAAACAAAACAAAAGATAAAATACCAGGAAAATTATTTCTCTGTTAGATAAGAGGACTTTTCTCAGAGAATGCAAAAGAGCCAGACACTAGAATTTGGCTGCCCACATTCTAGTCTAATTCCTGCTTCTTGCTAAGCTGTGTGAACTTGGGCAAATTTCTCCACCTGTCTTGCATCATTTTCTTGTTCCCAGACCATTTCATTTCAAAGAGTGGTGAGGGAGGCCCCTGAGGGGCTCAGTTGGTTAAGGTCTGCTTTTGGCTCAGGTAGTGATCCCGGTTCCTGGGATCGAGCCCCACATCGGGCTCCGTGCTCTGTGGGGAATCTTCTCCTGCCCCTTCCCCTGCTCATGGTTTCTCTCTCTCTCTCAAATAAACAAATAAATAAACTTTAAAAGCAAGAGTGGTGAAGATTGGAGTGAATAACGTGTGCCAGCGCCTAGCACAGTGCCATAATAAATTGTGGTCATCGTGTGATGGATGACAAGTCAGAATTCTCCTCCACTTGTTTGAGTGAACAAAGTGGAAAAATTCTTTGAATTAGTAGATCTGTGTGAATTCCACTGTGCCTTCAGTGGAAGGAAGAACACAAGTTTTGCTGCAGTTTGACCTGGTTCTGTTTCAGAAGTCAGAGTTGATCGTGTGCCTGAGAATCTGTACCAGACTTTGTACGGCTGCATGTAAATTCTGTTTCCTTTTAAGCAGTGCATTGCTTTCTGTGTTTTTTTAAGCCTTTCTGGGTTCCTAGTGAAGTATCTTCCAGTGCTCTCTGGGACTGCAACAGAGAGGTGCTGTCTTTCCTTCTCTCCTCCCTGCCTTTGTGTCCCTAGTCACACTGCTGGAGTGCCAGGGAATTGAATGGCACACGGCCGCTAACACACACCCAACTGGCCTTCACGCTGGTCAGAAACACATTGTGGGTAATAGAGGGTGCTTTCAAAGGCCCCTGTGACTATTGTAACTGGGTTTGGTGTTCCAAGACGGCAGATAATTTTCATTTTTGAAATTGATATGAAAGAAACGGAGTGATAGCAAGAGGCATTTTCATGTTTAATTTTAAGTTATCTGACTATTGCAAAATGCATATTATCACTCTTTGTGCCATCCATGCTTAAGATTCCATATTTCTAAAACAGCCATGCCATGAAGTCAATGTAGCTTATATTCTTATACTTGAGGTCCACCACTCAGAAATTTTAGAAATAGAAGTGCAGTGGGCAGGAGACAGAGTGATTCATGGTCCCTGCAGTGATGTTCATCTCAGGCCATAACCAAGACTTGTACTGTGGCTTTTGGGTAAGGAGAGGTAAGCATGGATTAAATTTAGCAGCTTGGGATATAACCATGCCTCTAATGAAAAAGATAATCTTCAGTGCATGAGATAGACAGTCACTGCTCTACTAGCATAGAGAAAAGAATTCAGTAGTGTGTGTTGAATGAACCTGTGAATTTGAGACTTTTAATATTCAAGGAATGTTAGATTTGAAAGTGGTAGGGAAACCTTTTCACTGAATATTGTATGGTGGCCATACTTCAAAGTTCTACTTCTCCTTTTGTTTACATTGAGGCCTGGTCAGTGCTCCACTGAGCTCCCCACGCCTTTAACGTACCTGCAGCCAGTGACAGATTGTACTATACATTTCTGTGCCTTCAATTTTGTGTATCTTTCAATGTGTGTGTTAAAAACCTTAGGAGGTGATTGATTTGGGGGGATAACTTGTGAAAGCATCAGATGAAAACAGTTTCCATTCTTCACCCCATTATCTGGGCACAGAGATCTATAGCTTTAGAAGAGTAAAGGCACGTGGTAAATCTTTCCATTCTGAAATAATTTGATGCTACCGTTGCCATCTGTTCTTTATCTAAGGATATCTATATAGATATATAGATATAGATATAAAGAATTTTTTTATTTATTTTTTATATTCCATTATTGACAGTGGAAACCATATGGAAGTTTTGAGAACCAAATTAATCATTTCTAATCTCACCATCCAGAGATATTCCTGTTAACATATGACTCTTTCTTTCTAGTTCATTTGCCTTGTGTATAACTCTGTGTGTAACAGCCCCTCCCTCTCCTGCCAGCCCATGGAAATATAATGGGCATGTACATATATATATTTTGAACACAGATTGAATCATGTTTTATATAATGGAGTCTCATTGTAAGTAAAGTAACTTCCCCAATCTCTACTCCTGACAGATTTATACTGACCTTGACCTGGCTCCCTATCAGTGTTTCAGGGAAAGGAAAGGCAGATCGAAGTTCAAAGAGAAACCACAGAGGTTGATGCTTTGCCTTTGAACTTCCAAAAATCCAGGCCCTGGAGGTTTCGGGGGACTTTTATTATTGGTTTATTTATTTCAGATTTTATTTATTTATTTGACAGGGAGAGATACAGCAGGGCAGGGGGAGTGAGAGGGAGAAGCAGGCTTCCCACTGAGCGGAGAGCCTCATGCGGGGCTCGATTCAAAGACTCTGGGATCATGACTTGATCCCAGAGACTTAACAGCTGAGCCACGCAGGCCCCCCGGGATTTTTAGATATAATTTGGAGTATCAACTGTTCTGGATCCTTAAACTCTTTTAGTACTAAACTCAGAATAAGGTGTGATGTCATTGCACATGACATTGTTTTTTATGTGTCCCTCCCCTCCCCCCCATCTAAGCTTCAATCCTGGTCCAAATAACACTAAAACTTGAAAGTGTTTGGATTTCATTTAAGCATATTAGGAAGTCCATGAAGATACACAAGCTAGAGAAAGGTAGTTAGACGTGTGGTTTTGAAAGATTGCCTTATGTCTTATGGAAAAGGCCAAAACGGAGGATAGATGATTGACTAGAAGGCATCAGTAGTAGTCCTGCAGGGAGAGGTGTGCTGGGAAGAAGCGGGCCTCTTCCGAGGTGGAATTGGATGGGTGTGAGTAGAGTTATAAAGATGGAGGGAGACAAAGATGACTTTGAGGTACAAAACCATACTCAGTCTTCCTCTGCAACTTGTGAGTTTTATGCAAATTTCCATTGGGAAAGAAATAAAAATTAAAATGAAATGAAACCAAATAATACTCAGTCTTCCTCCACAACTTGTGAGTTTTATGCAAATTTCCATTGGGAAAGAAATAAAAATTAAAATGAAATGAAACAAAATAATGATTTTCAGGGTTATTTACAATCCTATTGAGATTATTTGGAAAACATTGGTGACCTTTGGATGCTATGTTGGATAAATAAGCTCACCTGGTGGATTTCTACTCATATTTCCTGGATTCCAGCAATTTAGATTAACAGGGGCTCCTATTTTTTATGGAACTTAGGCCAGGACTACGACCTGCTTGCCACATTTGTAGGCATAGTGACTTTCTCAGTTACGTTTCCTAGCAATTCTGGTCATTGGCTTCAGGCTTCAAAATTATAACTTCAGGGGGCGCCTGGGTGGCTCAGTTGGTTAAGCGACTGCCTTCGGCTCAGGTCACGATCCTGGAGTCCCAGGATCGAGCCCTGCATCGGGCTCCCTGCTCGGCGGGAAGCCTGCTTCTCCCTTTCCAACCCCCTTGCTTGTGTCCCTTCTCTAGCTGTGTTTCCCTCTGTCAAATAAATAAAATCTTAAAAAAAAAAAAATACCTTCAGTATTTAGAAAACCAGTGACCAGTTATCACTACTATTTCAGTCCCTCTGCAGCTGAGGGCTCCTCATGCATGGCCTTGTGGTGTATGGGATATACTAAAACTTAGATGATCCCTAAAATGGGGTCAGAAAACACAGCATGGTAACCGTCATTCTGTTGGGTTGGCAAGCCACTGAACTGGAGGCGAAGAGAGAGTTCAGCTGTTCTCAGGATTCAACTAGGCTGCCGAATGCTTTAGTTAAAGCAGTGGTTCTCCACTGAGGACACTTTATTCCCCAGGTGACATTTGGCAATGTCTGGAGATGGCTTCTGTTTTTACAACTGGTGTGAAATGAGTATTGATGTCTGGCTTCTAGTGGGTAGAGACCAGGGATGCTGCAACCGTCCTACAGTGCACGGCACAGACCCTGCCCTCAACAGTAAAAAAAATATCTGGCTCCATATGTCAATCGTGATAAAGTTGAGAGCCCTGAATTCATGTATTATTTTTTCCAGGTGTTACGGTGTTATGTCTCTCCTCGGTTACTTGCTGCGAATGACTCTGAATCTTACTTTCCTCTTGAAATCTTTAAATAATGGCAGGTGGCTGCATATTTAGAGGTAAAAACAAATTTTCTTAGAAGAGTTTAAACATGTACCTACCCTTTGATAATTAGAATTTTAAAATATTTAAGTGATGACGGCATAGCACGAGTTTGACTAGTATAGAAGCAATAGTAAGTTTCATTTTGTTTTCACTTTGGATGGCATGCATATAAATAGTTGTTGAAGTTTGGAAGTAGATATTGTTCAGTCAACTTGGCTTAAAGTGTTTGTTTTCCCTCACCACCACTTTAATAGTTAAAGAAGATCAGTTTTTAGATGTTTACATATAAATATTCTCAGAACACATTTGACCTGGAACACTACATTCTCTAAAGATAAGCTGAAAACTTCATCTACAATGTCATCATTTTAAGATGAAGGGGAGAGGGGCACCTGGGTGGCTCAGTTGGTTGAGCGACTGCCTTTGGCTCAGGTCATGATCTCGGAGTCCCAGGATTGAGTCCCACAAGGGGCTCCCTGCTCAGCGGGAAGCCTGCTTCTCCCTCTCTCACTCTCCCTGCTTGTGTTCCCTCTCTGGCTGTGTTTCTCTCTGTCAAATAAATAAATAAAATCTTAAAAAAAAAAAAAAAGATGAAGGGGAGGGGTAGTTGGCTTTTAGTACAATTCATTTGGAAAATTAACTTTGGGGATGAGTGAAGCATATTGTTGCTTTCAAATATGTGAAAAAGATTGTCTCTTTGATTCATTGAAAATCTGGTAGTGTTTTCTTGATGCCATTTACAAAGATGGCATGCCTGGGATGTCTGCCTGCAGAGAGAAAAAGGAGGAAGCAAAGAATTTAAAAGTTGACTCACTGATGAGCAGTCAAATGATTTCCTTGTCGGATATTGCTTATATTTTGTGGCTAGAACAGTGGACTTCATGTGCAAGTACATAGGCTTCAGTGTCTGGGGAACACAGCTAACCGCTATGACAGGCAGAGCCCTGAGCATTTCCAGTGGGTACTGGGCCTTAACTGCCAGACCTATATCCTGGAACAAATGAAGACCCACAGATCAGGACATGAAGGGAGCCTGGCTATATCGGCTTCTTGACCTTACATGCCACGGTGCAACTGAGCTGCTTTGGGTCCCTTCAGATGAGATCCTCTGAACCACTGTTTTCCTTAGTCCGTGAGACATATTGGTCTTTCTTTGTTGGTCCGGTGCCTTTGTTTTGTTTCGATATGAGAATAATACTAGCTTCATAAAATAAATTGGGAAATGTTTGTCTCTTCAGTTTTCTGGAAGATACTGTGTAGAATTGGTATTAATTCTTTGAACATTTGGTAGAATTCTCAAGCAAAACAATGTGAGCTAAGAGATATCCATGTTGGGGGGCGCCTGGGTGGCTCAGTTGGTTGAGCGACTGCCTTCGGCTCAGGTCATGATCCCGGAGAGCCGGGATCAAGTCCCGCATCAGGCTCCTTGCTCGGCGGGAAGCCTGCTTCTCCCTCTCTCAGTCCCTCTGCTTATGTTCCCTCTCTAGCTGTGTTTCTCTCTGTCAAATAAATAAATAAAAAATCTTTTTTTTTTTTTTTAAAGAGATTTCCATGTTGGGTTTTTAATTTGCAAATTCAATTTCTTTAATAGTTCCAGGGTTATCCAAATTATGTATTTCGTATTGAGGGAATTGTGGAGTTCACATTTCTCAAGATATTTGTGCATGTAATCTGAATTGCTATTCGTACCTCTGTAAAGTTGTTCATAGTATTCTCTTATCCTCTGGGTGTATGAATGGTCATTAGTGATACCCTTTTATCGCAAAAAATACCCATTTGTTTTTTGATATGAAATATTTATGCCCTTTTTTGTTCTTGCTAGAGATGTATTAGTTGATCTTTTCAAAGAAGTAGCTCTTCATTTCATTGATTTTTCTGTTATTTTCTGTTTTTAATTTCATTGATCGCTATTTATGTTTTTCCTTCTGTTGGGGTTATTTTTGCTTTTCGCTTTGTAGATTCTTGAGGTAATAATAGATTCTGATTTGAAACGTGTTTTCTAATATAATCCTTTCCTGCTATAAATTTCCATCTCAGTATTGCTTTAGCTGTGTCCCATGAATTTTGATATGTTCTGTTTTTATTTATGATCAGTTTAATGTATTTTATTTCCCTTGAGACATTCTCTTTGACCCCTGTGGATTTTTTGTTTGCTTGTTTTTAAGAAATTTATTGTTGGGGGTGCCTGGGTGGCTCAGTGGGTTAAAGCCTCTGCCTTCGGCTCAGGTCATGATCTCAGGGTCCTGGAATCGAGGCCCGCATCAGACTCTCTGCTCAGCGGGGAGCCTGCTTCCTCCTCTCTCTCTGCCTGCCTCTCTGCCTACTTGTGATCGCTCTCTCTGTGAAACAAATAAATAAAATCTAAAAGAAAAGAAAAGAAAAGAAAAGAAATGTATTGTTAGGAGTGCCTGTGGCTCAGTTGGTTAAGTGTTCCACTTTTAATCTCAGCTCAGGTCTTAATCTCAGAGTTGTGGGTTCAGGTCCCATGTTGGGCTCCATGCTGGGCATAGAACCTACTAAAAAATAAATAAATAAATACATAAATATATATGTTATGACATATGTTAGTTAGGTTGTTAGTTTTTTAGTGTTTAGAGGTTTTCCTTGATCTTTCTTTTATAGATTTCAAGTTTAGGGCTGCTGGGTGGCTCAGTGGGTTAAAGCCTCTGCCTTTGGCTCAGGTCATGATCTCAGGGTCCTGGGATCGAGTCCCGCATCAGGCTCTCTGCTCAGCGGGGAGCCTGTTTCCTCTGCTCTCTCTGCCTACCTGTGATCTTTCTCTCTGTCAAATAAATAAATAAAATCTTTAAAAAATAATAATAAAATAAAGATTTCAAGTTTAATTCCATTGAGGTAGAGAATATAGTCTGTACAATTGCAGTTATTTAAAATGTGTTGAGGTTTGATTTATCATCCACACAGTGACCCATCATGATATATGTTCCATGGACATTTGAAAAGAAAGTGCATCCTGCTATGGTAGGATGTTCTGTAAATGCCTGTCGATCCTGTGTTTGAAGGTGAGATTTTCTGTATTTTGCTGATTTTCTATCTAGTTCTATCAATTGTTGAGAGAGGAATGTTGAAGTCTCTGACTATAACTGTGTTTTGTTTCTTTCTCCTTTCAGCTCTATCAATTTTTGCTTTATGTATCCTACAACTTTTGTTTGCTACATGTACATTTAGGATTGTTATGGTGGTTTGACCCCTTTATCATAAGATGTTTCTCTCTGTGTTGACGCTATTTTCTCTGAATTCTGTTTTAACAGATATTAATATAACAGTCCTGCTTTCTTTTGATTAATGTTTGCATGATATATCTTTTTTCCATCCTTTTACACCAGTTTTACCTATGTTATTATGTTTGAAGTGAGTTTCTAATAGACAGGATATAGGTTATGTTTGTTAAATCTGCTCTATTAACATCTGTCTTTTAATGAGTATATGTTGGTTTCCATAGTTTCTGATAAAAAATCCACATCATTCTAATTATTTTTCTCCTCTGGCTAAGGTCTTATTTCATTAACTTGTTTTAATATTTTCCTTTTCCTTTAGGATTCATAAATTTAATTATGATGTGTTTTGGTGTGGGTTTTTCAAACTTTATTATTCTCTTTTTGGGTCTGCTCGCCTTCTTGAATCTCTACATTTATGTATTTTGCTTAATTGGGGAGGCTTTCAGTCATTATTTCATAAGTAAGTTTTTATCCCTTCCTTTTTCTCCTTTCTGTCAGGAATCCAATGATGCAAATGTTAGATTTCTTGTTAGAGTCCCACAGTTTCCCAAGGCTCTGTTTATTTTTTTCCAGTCATTTTGTCTCTTTTTCAGATTCAATAATTTCTAATGTTTTACCTTCAAGTTGACTGATTCCTTCTTGTATCCCTCCTCCCTTATTAGAGTGTTGAGCCTATTAATTGATTGTAATTCATACTTCTAAACTTTTTATGTTTTATTTTTCTTTTACCATTTTGTTGAGACGTTATAGTTCTTCATTTGACTAAGATATGTTTGTAATTGGCTCTTGAATGATTTTTATAATGAATGCATTTATTTTTAAAAAGATTTTTAAAAATTAACATATAATGTAATATTTATTTCAGGGGTACAGGTCTGTGAATCATCAGTCTTACACAATTCACAGCACTCACCGTAGCACATACCCTCCTTAATGTCCATCCCCCAGCCACCCCATCCCTCTCAGACCCCTCCCCTCCCCTCCAGCAACCCTCAGTTTGTTTCCTAAGATTAAGAGTATAATGCATGCTTTTAAATCTTTCTCCAGTGATTCTGACATCTCTGTCATCTCTGTCTTGGTCTCCCTTTATTATATTTTTCATTATTTTTTTTTAAAGATTTTATTTATTTATTTGACAAAGAGAGCACAAGCAAGGGGAGTGGCAGAGGGAGGTGGAGAAGTGGGCTCCTTGCCCAGCAGGGAGCTTGATCCTGGGACCCTGGGATCATGACCTGAGTGGAAGGCAGACACTTAACTGACTGAGCCACCCAGGGGCCCCAATTATCTTTTTCATTCTTATTGAGATTTTTTGGGGTGCTTGTTATGATGAGGGATTTTCAATTAAAATCTGTAAATTTTGAATATTTTGTCATCAGACTCAGAATCTTATTGAAACTTTCTATTTCACTTAGTCTGGTTTGAAACTATCTTGGCAGGGGAAGTCAGGGTGACGCCTTGTTATGACTGGGGCTGAGTAGAAGTCAAAGGTCCTCATTCTTCTTCCACTGACACTTGATTTGGGGAGTGGCTTTTTTTTACTGCTGTGTGGG
Organism: Spilogale gracilis; assembly: GCA_004023965.1. Lineage (NCBI taxonomy): Eukaryota > Metazoa > Chordata > Mammalia > Carnivora > Mephitidae > Spilogale > Spilogale gracilis. Next base: position 187,021 of record PITA01000494.1, read on the forward strand.
ATGGTGGTCCTAGCTTCCCTTGGGGTTTCCACATATGGGGGGAGGGAGGGAGTAAGGAGGAGAAAGGCTTCATTTTAATCCAGTGGCGTTGAAAATTCCAGCTCTCTACTCATGTTCTCTGGCATCACCGTGGCGTAGGGAGGGAAGCCTGGGGTCTACCATCACAGAGTAGAGAAGGTAGAAGTCTAGCCTTTCATTTTGGCCATTTCTGGCTTGGGTGTTGGTGGGACCATCATTTTTTTGTTTTGTTTTCCTGTGATGTTTGGCTGGAGTAGGGCAGTTATTGTCTAAAAGTTTTCTGTCTTTCTTGTCTACCTCTTTCCTAGTTCTTCAGCTAGAGAGAGCAGACTTTTGTTAGACATTTTTGTTTGTACCTATTATCACTTAATGGTTGTTGGCTTCTTCAGCTCCAGTTCTGGGATATACGATATATAAAGAAAACCTATGGAACTCATTTCTATGCTAAGGTCTGTCCCGAGGTTCCTGACGGGTCTGCCTTCCTCTGTTTACATTTCAGAGCCTTCTTGTTTGTTTTATAGATGACATCCAAGGCCTGTTGTTGTACTTAGTGGGAGAATAGGGAAATGGACATCTCTCTGCCACGTCTTCCCAGAAGAAGTGTTACCCCTTTGCTTTTTATAGACAGCAGGTGAGACACTGACTTGGCTGTATGATCCAGAACATTTAATCATGAAGCTGTTGAGTTGGCATGTATGCCATCAGCATGGTTTTAAAGGAGATATAATGACTAACAAAACTGATTGTACCCATTTATCCAGCTCTTCTCTTTCCAGCCCTTCTAAAGGACTCTGAGCTGTGATGTCACTAATGGGTGAGTAAAAAGGGTGAGGGGCTAAGAAATGAGTAACCCACCCCACCCTCTGGCCTGCTGTTGTTCAGAGGTCACAGGGCACCACCAAGTTAGCTCTTCATTGTGTTTACTTGAGGTGCCAAAAGCTATATTTAAGCCAAGAACTGATTTTGAAAATATTTTTCTACTTCTGTTTTGTCAAACATATTCCTTGGCATATTATGTTAGGGCTTGTTCTGCTAAAGCTTAGCAGAGCCTTCTGTTTTTTCAGGCTGATTTGGCTTGCACAATTCAAACATTAGACCCTCATTTTGGAACAGAAGATCTTCTCTAGAGATAGCACAAAGTGTGTTTTAATTTCCAGGCAGGTAATACCTATCAAGTAAGAGATGGAGCTTTTATTCATTGTTATTCTTTTATATATAGGTCTTCTCTTTAAGCTACTTTATGCTCAAGCCTGTTTGACTACACTTTCTCTTTCCAGAATCTTTCTAATTATGGGGAGAAAAGCAAATGTTAAGCTAGTCGTTTTTAACAAGAAAAAGGAAGGAAAGTGTTATTGCTTTACTTTTGTAATTTGATTTTGCTTGAACTTTTAAGATAACAGTGTGATTTCAGTATATATAAATAAAGCCTGCATATCGAGGTTATAGAAAGGGTAGATGTCCAGTTAAGCCACTCAAGAAACACTTTATGGAATGTTCTGGTATCTGAATGAAAACAGAGTTTTCTGTTGGCCTTCATTATTTTCACTTTGGTGATGGAACATTTTTGAAGCCTTTTCACCCATACCCCGGGAGTCTTTTGGAGAGCAGGCATGATCATAGTAGCTCCTATATCCCTGACCAGTGGTGGAATAATATCTCATTAAATAAAATCGATTGTTTCTATGAGCACTGAGGGGCTTCATGAGGATATGGGAGTGGCTCAAAGTATCAGTTGGTACCAGCACTTGGAGATGCCTTTTCAGGGAGCACATGGTTCAGTGCTAGTTTGAGTATGGAGCCCATCAACAGCATAATGACTCAATCCACAGCAGTCACATTTGAATTGTGTTTAATTTGGGGGAGACTTCTGTTTGTTCTTTGATCTTCTCTAGCTCTTTCTAAATGTGCTCACGTTTTCTACTTCAGGAGTCAGCCTGTGCCGCTTTGAAGACATCGGTACTTTTATTTTGGGGTGGGAAAGCCCTGCATTTGTGCCGTGAGCACGCCCTTTCTCACCTCACCCTTTGTCCTCCATGAGGGCCAGGTGGAAACCTCAGGGCCGCTCGCTCTGTCGCACCCTTTCCATTTGCTGGGTGTTCTTCAAACTCAATATAAGGAACTCATGACTTCTCTCAAGAATCAGTGTGAAAACAAAAAGTGTGCTGAGCTGCAGTGAGGAACATCAAAGTGCAGGTCACCCAGAGTCCCCTGATCCTTTGAGATGAATTTTCTACCCAGCTAATTTGAGCTTGCTTCCCCAGTCAGGGCAGGTAGAAACCCAATTTAAATTCCCAGGGCTGTGACTCTAAGAAGGTGTTAGAGGTTTTCTTTTTTTTTTCAGCCTCCCTTTTGCCTTGATGTTCTTCCTTCCTTTCCGCCCTGCTACTGCCTCAGAGTCTTACATTTCTGCTTTGAAGCTCAAGGCGCTTCGTCTTAGGAGATATAAGAGCACGTCCTATAAACAGAAGGTTCTACACAGATACTGTCACAATTAGTGAGTCCCCCGAGAATTCAGGATCAGAGGAGTGGGTTAGGCTTCGGACCCTAGCTACACTAGGGTAAATGAAAAGTAAATAGCAATGCCTCCTCCCTCCCGACAAACACTTACTTAATTTGTCTGATATAGGGGCTGAGCACCGGTATTATTTTAGATGTGTCCCCAAGTGATTCTGACATTCAGCAAGGTTCAGGTCTCTCCATTTGAGGGAATGTCCAGCGACCACTTAAATTCTGAATAAGCCTGCCTGGTTACCTGTTATTAAAGAACATTTGATGACCCAAGCAGGATGTAGCTCTCTGCTTTTGCTGTTAGAGCCTTGTGAGGGAGGCCCAGCAAACTAAATCCCTGCGGGTTCCCACTGTAACTCCTCATCCCCATTACCCAATTTTAATAGAGGCTTACTGGAAAGCGAGAATTCTCAGTAGTGGTGTGGCATCTCTCTAGGGTGGAGGTTCATTTCAAAAGGCATGGCAAAATTAACTTAAAGTCGCTGCAATTTCCAAAGATAAATTTCCCTCTCCGAAGGACGGATATGAAATCAAGCAATAAAAAAGAGTGTCACAGCCTCCCAAAGGCTGAGGTGTTGGGATGATTCCCTTTGTTCATCTGACAAATGTTGGATCCTCTTCAATGTTTTGGTAACTGTGGCGCATCAGGAATTTGCCTGCCTGAGAGTGGCAGTAAGTGATTGGGTTTATGGCTCATTTGGCATCTTTGTTGCAGTGTTTAAAATGTTTGCTTTGGAGTGGGGTGAGCACATCACTAAGTGATGTGTTTATAGGAGAAACTGAGAGAACCCAGCTGCTAAATCCCCTATTGTGAGTAAACGGTGGACTTTGAACTGTTTCAACTCCGTTAGCACTGGCTCCGCACAGTGAGGGGCAAACCAGGCAGACCACGTGTGTCTGCATCCGGGCCTGTTGGGATGACTGCCGAGTTGATTAGCCAGGAGGATGTTTGGTCACTGTTTCTGAGAGGCTCAGCCAAGCTAATTTTGGAGGAGGGCACCCAAGAGAGAAAGGTGTTGCTGGATTAGAAAGGCGGGACTAGGGAAGTCTGAGATTTTTAGAATGGGAAGAGATCTCTGGGGTCATTCAATGCAGCCTCTGCATTTACAGATTTGTGAAGGAGGCCAATTTGTTAGAGGCTTTAGCAACATTTGTTAAATAATCTATCAAAATGCTGCATGCCCTGTTCACACTAGAAGAGGTAGATGGTGTGTAGTCCAGGTCCTGCAAAGAAACTGAGCCAATAGGGTGTATATATATGGAAGAGAGAGAGATTGATTTATGATAAGACATTGGCCTGTGCAGCTATGGTGGCTAACAAGTTCCAGGATTTGCAGTTAGCCAGCTGGAGATGCTGGAGGGCTGATGGTACAGTTGTAGTCAGAATCCAAAGGCTTGACAGCCAGGAGAGCTGATGGTGTAAGTTCCACTCCAGAGGTTAGCTGGCTTCAGATCCAGGAAGAGTCAGTATTTCCATTAGAGCCCAAAGGCAAGAAAAAAAACAAGCTGATGTCCTAGCTCTAGGGCTCAGGCACGAAGAATTCCCTCTTCCTTGTGGAAGGATCTGCTTGTTTAAAAATTCAAGCCTTCTCCTGATTGGGTGAGGCCCACCTATACAGGGAAGAGCAATCTGCTTTATTCAGTATATCAGTTTGAATGTTAAACTCATCCAGAAGCATTTCCACAGAAACACAGAATACCTTTTGACCAAATATTTGTGTACCCTGATGCTCAGTTGAAATTAACTTTACAAATGACTTTGCCAACCACAAACATAACACAGATTGATCTCAAATCTGGGTCTCCGGACTCTTGCCCAGAATTCTCTATTTCATCATGCTCTTTCGGGCTCATCTATAACAAATGAATAATATAGGAAAAAAAACATAAAAATGGATACCTGAGACTCTATCAACCATCAAAACTTCCATTTGTCAAAAGATGTCATCAAAAAAATGAATAGATGCGCCATAGACTGAGGGAAGATATTTGCAACATCAACATACATTCTGGACAGAACCCTGGTATCCAGGATGTTTCGGGAAGTCTTATAAGTCAATGTCAAGAAGACAAACCTAATTTTTTAAAAAAAAGTGTCAAACAATGTCAATAGAAACTTCAAAATGAAGAGATGTGCCATTAATATATGATGATTAACGTCAGTATCCACCAGGGTAATCCACATTAAAATAATGAATAAACAGTATACTGTATATAAGAAAAGCATATAAATAAAAATGAACTCCAGATTCCCTGGCGTCTGGTGGAGGGCAGTTGTTTGGTACTCTGCCCTCTTGTCCTTCAAACCAACCTAGAAGTCACACACCTTCACCCATACAGTGTGCTATGTACAGAAGGGGGAGTGTGCAAGCAATCTGGAGTGTGCAACCTAAAACATCGGTTTTAATTAGTTTGCAGTCTAGCAAGATGGGAAGGCTGTCTTGTTTAACTTGTTTGTTTTATGCATTTAGTTGTAATCATGAATCTTAAAAAAAATTCTCTTCTTGAGAACAAACAATTACATGAAAGGTGTTTTTGAAATATGTTTCTTTCAAGTCAGATGATGACAGGAAGGGTAGCTGGCATTTATTGAACATTCCACGCATGTTCTCATGCATCCTCAGATGGCCCTGTTTGGGTAGGTGCTCTCATTATTCACACTTTCCTGATGAGGAAACTGAGACTGAGTGATTTAGGAAATTGCCCAAGGACACAGAGGTAACTAATGTCAAAGTCAGGATGGGAGCATCTATCTGCCTGGGTTTGGTTTAGCTACCACTTGTGCCATTTTAATGAGTATTATCCTTTAATTTAGTTAGTCACTACATCTCCAAAGGTGCTAAGTCTATGACAGTTCTTCCTCTAAGCTGAGATGGGCTCCGTTCTCAGAAGAAATACATGGTGGGGGAGGCAACAGATAATAAAGAAAAATGAAAATAAATCACTTCAAAGAATGATATGTATATGAATGCAGTAAAACAAAACAATGGGAGAGACACTGATGGAGGGCCTCCTATCGTGACAGCTGTCAGAGAGGACCTCTGCTGAGCCCACATGAAGATGAGCTCCAACCCCTGATTTCAGCACTGAGCTCAGCTGCCACTTGGTGAGCATCCCTCTCCTAGAAGACATGTATGTTTATGGAAACATGTGCATTTAACACATATAATTTTAGCAGTTTGCAATCATCCCCAACATGGGCCCTTTTGCAATATTCTTTTCTAATCTGCTCTTGGATTTAAATGGAAAAAAAAAAATTCAACAGTCAGGCATGAACTGTCCCTGATTGCTATTCATTTACTCATTCTCCGTGGGGTGGGACTGTCCCATCTGGGTTGGTACAGTGACTGGGGAAAACTTTAGGTATTTATCTATGAACTGCCAAGAACAGGGGTGCTGATGTCCAGAGGGTAAGTCCCAGCAACAAAAAAGTTGTCTTGCCCACGATGCTGGGGTCCTGTTCAGAAACATTTGATGAATACTAAATAGGCTGCAGCTTGTATACTATGAGTTCTGTCTTATGAGTTGAGTGAATGAGATTTGGTTGGCTAAGTCTTTTGTCCCTGATTTCATTAGGTCTTTCCCATTCTATGACAGTGGCCGAGACTTTGACCTGATCTAGTTTGTGTTCTGTGCTTTTCCCCTTGTTCTCTGGATATGTGAAATGGCAAGGCCAGAAATGGTTTATTGAGTTTGTTTTTCTTTCCTTGTATATAAAACCTAAAAAGCTCGAAAATGTTGGCTTGTCAGTCTGTTTTTTAGTTGAGAAAAAGATGGCCATTAAGAGTAATGTTGACGTGCGACCAGAGAGGCCGGCAGATGTGATGGGCTTGCCTTACATAAATCACCTTGCATTGTTGAGGGGGGCATATGGCCAGTGAGTGTCCTAATTAGTGAATGGCTTTTATAGCCCCATTATTTACAATCACTTTTGAATAACAGCTGAAAGACTACAGTGAGATGGAATGAATATAGTCGAGTGTGAAAGTGCTCGTTGCTTATGGAGTTATGGAAATTTAAAATCTCTGACGACCAGCCCATGAAGTAAGAACCTTTCCAAGGGCGCCTGGGTGGCTCAGTGGGTTAAAGCCTCTGCCTTCAGCTCAGGTCATGATCTCAGGGTCTTGGGATCAAGGCCCGCATCAGACTCTCTGCTCAGCAGGGAGCCTGCTTCCTCCTCTCTTTCTGCCTGCCTCTCTGCCTACTTGTGGTCTCTCTTTCTGTTAAATAAACAAATAAAATATTTTTAAAAAAGAATGTTTCCAAATACTTTTTAACCAGGTCTGCTACATACCAAGTTCTGAAAACGGGAACTGTGGTCAATCCAGAGACGAGAGTCTCTGTAAGAATTCTTACCTTGGTGGATTTGCAATATGCAATAGCCAAGTGCTATCCCACAGCCACATTCATAATTGCTACTGTATATGTTATAAATAAACTCTATTTTGAAATATTTTAGATGTAAAAAGTTTGCAAGACAGTGCAGAGAGTTCCTGAATCTCATGGAATTTTCCCTAATGCTAACATCTTGTATAACCATGGTCCATTTGTCAAAAATAAGTTAACATTGATAATTACCATTAACTCCAGTCTTAACTCAGATTTCACCAGTTCCCCTTTCCCCCCCAACTAGTGTCCTTTATGTCCCTGAATCCCGTACAGGATACTGTGTTACATTTAGTTGCCATATCTTAGACTCCTGTAGTCTGTACCGGTTTCCTACTCTTTCCTTGTTTTTCCATGACCTTGACATTTGTGAAGAATACCGGTATACAGTTGTTGTATTTGTTTTAAAGATTTTATTTATTTATTTGAGAGAGAGCTCACAAGCAGACAGAGAGAATGGAATAAGCAGGTTCCCTGAGCAGAATGCCCGATGAGGCATTCGATCTCAGGACCCTGAGATCATGACCTGAGCTGAAGGCAGAGGCTTTAACCCATTGAGCCACCCAGGCACCCTACAGGTTTTTTAAAAATATTTTATTTGTCAAGATGGGGAGAGGAGTAGAGGGAGAAGAACGAGCAGACTTCCTGCTGAGCGCAGAGCCCAACATGACGCTCCATCTCAGGACCCTATGGTCATGACCTGAGCCGAAATCAAGAGTCGCATACAACTGACAGAGCCACCCAGGCGCCTCTCAGTATATAGTTCTAATAAGACAAAGTTTCATTCTTTACTGCTGGAGGAGCACCTTGTTTGGAGTCACACAGGTGGAGAGGGGAAAGAAAGAGCAGAACTTTGCCATTAGAACATCTGGTTCTAATCCTGCACTGGGAGTTTTTCTTCATGTGTTTTAAAGCGGGAATGATGCCACCTTTCCCACTGGGTTGTATAAGAATTGAATGAGATAATGTTCAGAAAAGTAATTTATGATAACACATGAAATTTACAATCATCAAAGGGAAATCTGTGTTTATAATACATGCATTTTTCTTTCCTATATATTTGTATAAACTGGAGATTGATGCCAGTAACAGATTTTATCCCAGGAGTCATTTGATAAATTTCTCTGAAGGCTAGCCAGGTCTTTAAACATGTGAAATTAATCTACTTTATAGAGGCTGTGGGGATGGATATTTTTCACCTGTTGAGTATTCTTATGAAAGCCCTATTTGTATAGACACCATGGCTTAGCTTCCTGATCCTTTTCCAAGGGAACAATTCACACACTCAGAGCTACCTGCACACCTCTCGCAATCTTAGAAAGTGTGACATGGGGCGCCTGGGTGGCTCAGTTGATTAAGCGACTGCCTTCGGCTCAGGTCATGATCCCGGAGACCCGGGATGGAGTCCCACATCGGGTTCCCTGCTCTGCGGGAAGCCTGCTTCTCCCTCTCTCACTCCCCCTGCTTGTGTTCCCTCTCTGGCAGTGTTTCTCTCTGTCAAATAAATAAAATCTTTAAAAAAAAAAGAAAGAAAGAAAGAAAGAGTGACATGTTTTATGAGAGGGACATAACCCTCTCGAAGGGGGAGCGGCAAACCATGACTTATGCGCCAAATTGAACCTGCTGCTTGTTTTTGTAATGTAGCTTTATTAGAACACAGCTATGCAGTCGTTTACTTATTGTCTAGCACTGATTTCCTGCTAAAAAAGCAGAGGAGTTGGAATACAGGCTTTACAACCTGCAAAGCCTAGAGTATTTGCCATCTGACCTTATAGAAAAACTTTGCCTACCTCTATGCTAGAATCCTACTGATGCCTGATATGTTTTCCTGTCCATTGTCACCTGTTTCAGACTACATATTTGTGATTCTCTCTTTGGACTTCAGCTTTTGTCTCCAGAAAAATACTTAAAAGGTGTGCTGTGCAAAGAATGGTCATAGAGATGCCTTGCTTGTGGGAAATGGTCTCACCTTTTTCAGACCCATCAAATGATGGGATGTTGCTGGTCTCTGTTCTCATGATCCAACAGAAATTGGAGTGGCATGCTCAGCTGTAAGCCTGTTTGGATGAGATTTCTTAATATAGGGGGCAGAGCCCCTGGAACTCTGGCTTCAGCCTACTGTTGCATGAATGAGGTCAGACTGTATTAGAATACAGTTTGTGCCCCAGATTACCTACTCCTGTCTGAGACTAAATTGGGCCGAGGCTCTGGGGGAAGGGACACAGCTGTGTTAATTACTATGGGTGTTCCAGGCTGCCCATGGGATCTCAGTTTGTATTTGCATAAAAGCATTTAAAACACCTTACTTGTCAACAGTGTCCTAGAAGCCAAGAGGACAGGTGCTGGTTCTTGGGAAGGAACTTTGCTCAGACTCCCTGGCTGAATGTTGTTTGGATGTCAGTTTCTTGGTTTCTACAAATATTGAACATTGAGAGTGTTTTAGGACAACTGTACTATGTGACTGTTCAGATGGGAAGTCAGTCTTTGGTTTTTATACTGAGTTACATAAATGTCTTCTAGTGGCATGGCGCGTGTAGCTGCTTTAGGAGCGTAATCATTTTATTTTACTCTTTTTTGTTTTGGGGACTATCAAACCCATACTGCCATTGAATAAACAGCTTAATGTATATACCATGATTGACCATGAAACCAGCTGTTAACATCTTCCATTCCTATTTCATCTTTCTATCTTTACATATATTTCCTTTGTGCCTAATTTCCAGTCTGTGAACCTCAATTTATTCTTCTGTAAAATGGGATTAGAAAAAAAACCAACTTCACTGGGTTAGGGTGAAGATTGTAAAGTTATGACTTAGCACTGTATCTCATCTGTCGAACGTGATCAGTAAATGCTCACTGGCATCACTAGAGTCCAGCGGGTCATTGGAGCAGAGTTCTGTTAGATCTCAGTGGGTTGTCTTTTTAAGAATTTATTGTCTTCTTGGGGGCACCCGGCTGGCTCATTTGGAAGAGCTTGTGACTCTTGATCCAGGGTCATGAGTTTGAGCCCACGTTGGGTCTAGAGATTACTTCAAAATAAAGTCTTAAAAAAAAAAAAAAGAATTTAGTGTCTTTTTGAAGGACATGCCCATGTCTTCAGATTCCATGCAAGGTTTTGAGTTAGAGACATCTGACTTTACCCTTGTTGAGTAGAGCTGGCTGTAAGCCCCTATCGATCCGCTTGTCTTCTGCCTTTCTCCATGCAAATCTTTTCTTTTTTTCCTGAACAGATGTTATTCTTCTACATGAGTTGAACTGAAAAAAAATATAAGAAGCACAAAAGGCTGGAAATAATGAAAAAATGGAGATGATGGAATTTAAACTGTGCTTTTTTCCCCCATGCTTAATTCAAGTCTCTTCTCACTGTGGGATGAAATTTGTTATAAAAAGATTCACCAGGAGAAAAAGAAGAGAGAAGACAGGCAGGAAATAATAATCAAATGGGTGCCCTGAAGTGCGAGCAAGATGTTTTGTGCTCATCCGTGTGGGGAGTTAAATGTAAATAGTAGTTTATAAAGCTTCATCAGCATACATAAATCTGTCCCACAACATCTTTTTTCTTTTTCTTTTTCTTTTTCCTTTTCTTTTTCTTTTTTTCTCTTCTCTTCTCTTTTTTTCTTTTCTTTTCCTTTCCTTTCCTTTCTCTTCGTTTCATTTCGTTTCATTTCTTTTCCTTCCTTCCTTCCCTTCCTTCCTCCCTCTCTCCCTCTCTCTCTTTCTCTCTCTTCTCCCTTCCTCCCTCCCTCCCTTCCTTCCTTCCTTCTTTCCTTCCTTCCTTCCTTCCTTCCTTCCTTCCTTCCTTCCTTCCTTCCTTCCTTCCTTCCTTCCTGTGTTCTGTAGCAACATGACTGAAAGAACGACAGTCCTTGTACCACTAGGGAAATGGAGTCCATCTCTGCCTGTCTGATGATGTGCCACCTGCCTGCAGTCATTTGTCTGTGCTTATTATATATTATATTATTATAAAGTGTTATGATTAGCCAGGAGGACCAGTGGCACTTGGCGGTTTGCAGACAGATGGGGACCATTGGTGACAAATAGGGAAATAGGCACATTTTCTTTCAAAACCTAGTTCCCCACACTTTGGGGGGGGGAGGCATATTTTTTGGCTTAGTGACCTTTGGTCACAATTGTCAGCATGTCTTAGAACCACCTGGAAGATTTGTTAAAACATAAATTTCTTTTTTTAAAAGATTATTTATTTATTTATTTGATACAGAGAGAGATCACAAGTAGGCAGAGAGGCAGACAGAGTGAGAGGAGGAAGCAGGCTCCCTGCCGAGTAGAGAGCCCAATGCAGGCCTCAATCCCAGGACCCTGAGATCATGATCTGAGCCGAAGGCAGAGACTCAACACACTGAGCCACCCCAGGTGCCCAAAACATAGATTTCTGAACTGGACCCTTAGAATTTCTGATTCAGTAAGCTTAGGGTAGAGCCTGTAAATGTAGGTTTCTGGATAATACTGCTTGGAGACAATGAACACCCTGTACCCTAAGAATTATATAAGGGGAATTGCTCACCTGGACATTCAGGCCCCAGTGTCTAGGGGAGGAGTTAGCAGACTGTGGTCAATGGGCCACATTTGCTGCCCTTTTTGTAAATAAAGCTTTATTGGAAAAAACCTTTTTTTTTTTTTAAAGATTTTTATTTCTTTGCCAGAGAGAAACACAGCCAGAGAGGGAACACAGGCAGGTGGAGTGAGAGAGGGAGAAACAGGCTTCCTGCAGAGCAGGGAGCCTGATGTGGGGCTCGATCCTGGGTCTCCAGGATCATGACCTGAGCCGAAAGCAGTCTCTTAACCAACTGAGCCACCCAGGCACCCCGGAAAAAACCTTTTTTACATATAATCTGTGGCTGCTTTTATACTATACAGGCAAATTTTAGTAGTTGGATAGAGTCCAGAGGTGCTCCCAAGGTGAAAAGTGTTTACTCTCTGACCCTTGGCACTCTATAGAAAAATTCTGCTGACAAAGAGGCAAGTCATAGAATGGGAGAAGATATTCACAAATGACACTACAGACAAAGGGCTGATATCCAAGATCTATAAAGAACTCCTCAAACTCAACACCCAAAAAACAGATAATCATGTCAAAAGTGGGCAGAAGATGTGAACAGACACTTCTCCAAAGACATACAAATGGCTAGCAGACACAGGAAAAAATATTCATCATCATTAGCCATCAGGGAAATTCAAATTAAAACCACACTGAGATACCACCTTAACACCAGTTAGAATGGCCAAAATTAACAGTACGGAAACAACAAATGTTGGAGAGGATGTGGAGAAAGAGGAACCCTTTGACAGTGTTGGTGAGAATGTATGATGGTCTAGCCACTTTGGAAGGGATTCATCAAAAAATTAAAAATAGAGCTATCATATGATCCTGCAGTTGCAATATAGGGTATTTACCCCAAAGATACAGATGTAGTGAAAAGAAGGGCCATATGTACCCCAATGTTCATAGCAGCAATGGCACAATCACCAAACTGTGGAAAGAGCCAACATGCCGTTCAACAGAGGAATGGATAAAGGGTATATGGTCCATATATACAATGGAATATTACACCTCCATCAGAAAGGATGAATACCCAACTTTTGTATCAACATGGATAAGACTGGAGGAGATTATGCTGAGTGAAATAAGTCAAGCAAAGAAAGTCGATTATCATATGGTTTCACTTACTTGTGGAGCATAAGGAATAACTTAGAGGGGTTGCCTGGGTGGCTCGGCTCAGGTCGTGATCTTAGGGTCCTGGGATTGAACCCTACATCAGGCTCTTTGCTCAGCAGGGAACGTGCTTCCCCATCTTTTCTCTGCCTGCCTCTCTGCCTACTTGTGATTTCTCTCTCTCTCTGTCAAATAAATAAATAATTTTTTTTTTAAAAAAAAGAGAAACATGGAGAATATTAAGAGAAGGAAAGGAAAAGTGAATTGGGGGAAATCAAAGGGAGAGATGAACCATGAGAGACTATGGACTCTTAGAGACAAACTGAGGGTTTTGGAGGGGAAGAGGTTGGGTTAGGTGAGCCCGGTGGTGGATATTAAGGAGAGCACGTATTGCATGGAGCACTGGGTGTGGTGCATAAGCAATGAATCTTGGAACACTGAAAAATTAAAATAAAAAGTTTGCTGATCCTCCATTGTAACCAGTGCTTGCATGTCATTTGGAAGAATAGGCTTGGAAGTAATTCTGTAAGAACCAACACATGGAGTGTTCTCAGTCTGTGTGTGTTTAGAAGCAAAGGCTTTTGTTTATTTCCTCATTTTACTTAAATACATATAATGAAATTCATCCATTATTTTGCCACAGACCATTCTCCATATAAATTTTCTCATTGCAACCAGAGGTTTCTCAAAATGAAAAGAAACATTTTTACCATCGATGTTGCTTGTATAGCATAGTGTTGGCATCTGTTTGAATTATTGTTGGAAGATTTTTAAAAATACACACTTAAGGATGCCTGTATGCGACTCTTGATCTCAGGGTTGTGAGTTCAAGCCCCATGGAGGGCATGGAGATTATTTTAAAAAAAAACAACGCATTCTTAAAAGGAGAAAATCTTCACTTTGACACTGGAATTGTCAGATGAGCGATATGGTACTTTTTCTAGACTTAAGTAAAAGCCTTTATGGAAAGCAGTCTGTCAATATGTATGAAGAATCTTTAAAATAATGTTCGTGCTCATTATTCTAGAAATTCTGCTTCTAGTAGATTTTAGCAAACATACATATTTAAGGTTTTCCATTACCGCATTGTTTATAATCATTTTTTTAAAGACATCAAAATGTCTGATTACATGAAACTGATAATACGATGATGAATCCACATTGCTACTTTGGAGCCATTTACAATCAAGCTGGATAAGGGAAGCTGATAGAGCCTTCTGGGGGAGAATTTGTATCTTTTGTATGCTTTTTGTCCTAATATTTCTACTGCAAGGATTGTGAGAAAATAATCAAATACAGATAGAACTTATCCAAGGAGGATAATTATAATAGAAGCAATCTATGTGCTTACTTATTGGTAATAGTAGGTTGTGATGGAATGAGATGACGAAATCCTATGTATTATTAAAACTTTTTTTGAGCACTGCTAATATATTGGGAATGCTTATGAATTATCTGTTCGAACATTTAGAACATAAATCCACATATACAGCACGATCCTCCAGATCTCATATTTAACAGGTATCTGATGGGACTCTGTGTTCTACACACACATCGTCCTCAGCAGCTGAGCACAGACAGGGCAGTCACTTTTGCGTCTTGGTATCTTCCTCTATCACTCAAATAAGCCCTGTCAGTTCCAGCTTTAAGTGATGTCTCCTCTCTGCTCCCCCTGCCCTTTGTCTCCACATCCATTTCCTTTGTCCAGGCCACTTCTGGTCTTATGTGATGAGCAACACTGGCTGCCCCCAGTCCCCACCCTCCATGCCTGACCTACGATACAGGTGCAAGAGGAATCTCGGAACTTACAGCAGGCCTTCCGTACCTCCCTGACTAACATCCCTCAGTGCATGCCTCCTGAGCTTAGAATAAAATGCAAACTCCTTACCATGGCCTGTGAGGCATGAATGATCTGCACCAGCTTCTCTTTCAAAGCTCAGCGTGTACCTCCCCTGTCCGCGCTCCATGTTCTTTCTTTAACACACCAGCCTCTTTTCTATTTCTGGACGTTGGCACCTGCGGGGTCCTCTGAGTGACCCCCCCCCAGAGGCCAGCCCTGTTCATTTTTCCTAAAACATGTCCGTTCCCGCTCAGGAGCTCTGTGCTGTCAGGCTGTATCTCCAGGGTGCACAGATTTTCTGTTTGTAGGCGCTTATTAAATATTTGTTGGACGAATGAAGGAATCTCCTCAAACGTGTGAGTGTTTAGAGGTGTATCTGTGTGTATGCATGTGTGTGTACGCATGCGTACAAGGCATAGAGCACCAACACATTAATGGTGATACAAATGACGTTACAGTTGATTTTTAATTTTCTTTGTCATACTTTTGTGTATTTTTCAAATCTTGTAATTAATCTAGATGACCTTTCTATTGTGGTAAAATATAGATAACATGAAATGTATCAGTGGATAGTTCAGTGGCTTTCAGCACATTCATACTGCTGTGCAACCATCACTGTCGCCCACCTCCAGAACCTTTTCCTCTTCTCCAGCTTTTTTGTTTGTTTAAAGATTTTATTTATTTATTTCACAGAAAGAGAGATCACAAGTAGGCAGAGAGGCAGGCAGAGAGAGAGGAGGAAGCAGGCTCCCTCCTGAGCAGAGAGCCCAATGTGGGCCTCAATCCCAGGACCCTGAGATCATGACCTGAGCCGAAGGCAGAGGCTTAACCCACTGAGCCACCCAGGCGCTCCATCTTCTCCAGCTTTAAACTCTGGACCCAGTAAATACTATCCCCCTGTAATTTAGATTATTTGTACAGTAAGACAATGTTAGGAAAAAATGTATTAGAAAGAAACAAACAAAATCTTTTTCAGACAAAACTCATTGAATATATTCTACGTTGTAACTTTAAGTGACAATAGAACAAGCTAATATGTATTTTAATTTGTAATTTTGTGAGTTTTTTTTTTTAAATAAAAAGCCCTATCCTTTATAAATGCAAACTGCTGCATGGACGCAGATCTTTCTGCTCTAACAGCTCACTGGAAAACAAACCATTTGTGTTGCCTTAATAAGTATCTCTTTCCTACAACTATAATCATTCCTGGAAGAAATTGTGTGCTAACGCATTATCACCTGGAAGCATGATTACTGTGCTATCCTTATGCAGGTTTTCCTTAGCATTGAACATTTGAAATGTATTAAGGTGTAAATTCTTGTTGTAATGAAATGCTGTTCTCTGACCTTCTAGAGGTAGCTGTTCTGGAGCTTACAATGACACAGAGGGAGTTCCGTTTTCCTCCTTGGTTAGAAATGGATGAATCAAAGGATGACTCAAAAGTAATATCTCTGGAAACCTAGTTTCTTGACTGTGAAGATGATTTCTGTTGGCGAGTGTTCTTCCTTAGGGTCTATATGCTAAGAGATAGTGATCCAACCATGCAGAGTCCCTTCATAACCCATCACTTTGAAAAAGATGCTTCTAGTTGAGTTAGCAGAAAACTATCTAGCACGTGGGTGGGAAAGTTTGGAAAACTAAGCAATTGTGTTTAAGGGATCATTTCATGGTTCAGTAATAGTAAGCAAAATTTGCAACTTAAGTAACTGATCAAGGAATCATAGCCAGAATATATAAAGAATATTTTATCAAAAATAACAAGATGGCCCATTAGGGAAATGCACAATGAATATTTGAATATGAAAAGGCAAGCTACAGAAGAAGAAACGTAAAAGAAAAATATGTATGTGAGGCATATATGAAATGTATATATGAGAGGTGTGTGTATATTATATATATCATATATGTGATATATGTGAGATATATATATATATATATATATATATATATGTGATAGAACTGTCACTATTACTATAGTCCCCCTTATCTGTGGGGGATACATCCAAGACTAGTTCTAGTGATACCTGGAATGATGCCTGGAACTGTGGGTAGTGTACACACACACACACACACACACACACACACACACACACACATTCTGTACTTTTTCCTGTACATTTACACATTTGAAAAGGAAAAAAAAACTACAGTGACATTTATGATAACATTATTGTATTAACAACAAGATTGGAAATAGCCTAATTTTCTACAAGGATACATCAGTTTTATATTTTTTAAATACAATATTATACAACATTTAAAATAATTAAGAAAGCTCACATCAGTTGACATGGTTAAATTTCTATAAACCAATGTGAATGAAAAAAACAGAGATATGTTGTTGTAAATTTCAAAGAGACAGAATTTTGAATACATTGATATGAAAATAGAGTGGCAAATCCAGTACAGAGAATCAGACCCATATTTATCACTGAAACTATAAGATTATCTTAAAATAAGCCCTGAAGCCTTTTCTTAGAAAAAGTTCCATGTATTTCTGACCTATGTTTTCTTTTCCATTTGCAAAACAAATCTTGAATTTCAAAGAAAGCGAAGATGCTATGACAAACTCTCCAGCAATTTATTATTTCATTGGCTCACTGCCGTGACAATTAGGAGAAGATTTATAGACATAGCCCCTGAATAATTGGCAATTAATTTAAGATTAGATGCCAAAAAGTTTAGTATTCTTAATATAATGGGAAGGTTGAGGCTTTTCACTTACAAATGTCATGGAACACAGAGCAAATGTTAACCACCAGCATCGTTAACCCTGCCCTTTTGCACATCTGCAGTGGAAAGGAGTTTTAGTCCGATGCTCATAAACTTTAGCTAGCTTGGCTAGTTTCACCGTAAAGCTCAAGTGTAAACCAAGAGTGTCTATATCTTAAGAATGCCTTCCAATCTATAAGCCCTTGGTTTATCTTGACAGGTACCTGCTTGTGATTCATAAAAATATGTAAACTTGGGATGCCTGGGTCCTAAACCGTGAAGATTTTGCTGGTAATCATTGTTATCCTTTTGGTCGAATTGCAGAATTCCTTAGACCTAAGAGACAGAGTTGACAGGTGCTACTATTTAATATCAGTGATTTACCAGTTGGTTTCATTTCAACTCCAGCACAGTGCCAAAATATATTCAGTAGGCACTAAATGCTAACCAATTTATATATGTCCAGACAATTTCAGCACACATAGTTTTCTTTTTTTTTTTTTACGATTTTATTTATTTATTTATTTGAGGGAATGAGTAAGCAAGACAGCATGAGGAGAGGAAGGAGCAGAGGGAATGGGAGAAGCAGACTCCCTGCTAAGCAGGGAACCAGACTTGTGGACTTGAAGCTCCATCTCAGGGACCCCAAGATCATGTCCTGAACCAAAGGCAGACACGTAACTGACTGAGCCACCCATGCACCCCACAAGTAGTTTTATTCCAGAAACTCTAGAAATATCCTTTAATCCAAATTACCCTATGCCCATATTTTGTTTATAGCTATTTCTAAGTAACAGAATGGATTTTATGTTTATGTGCATTTTATTTTATTTTTTTTTAAGATTTTATTTATTTGACAGAGAGAAACACAGCCAGAGAGGGAACACAAGCATGGGGAGTGAGAGAGGGAGAAGGAGGCTTCCGGCTGAGCAGGGAGCCCGATGTGGGGCTCCATCCTGGTCTTCGGGATCATGACCTGAGCCAAAGGCAGTCGCTTAACCAACTGAGCCACCCAGATGCCCCTATGTGCATTTTAAAAAAGAGTAACAGCCCATCTTTGAACTAACTTCAGCTCTTACCCCACACACACCTCAACCATTGTCTTCTCTACATTGTCATGATAATTTCCATCTTGCATTGAGTGCTTTCTCTTTGCCAGGCACATTTGGAACCTCATTTAATTCTCTTGACAATTTTGTAACAGAACTACAGGTTTTTCAGGGCTCTATTTTTGCAGATAAGGCGCAGAGATTAACCAGTGTGCTTGGGTTCACCAGCTAATAAATGGTGGAGCCAGGCTTTAAACCCAAGCCTTTGACTTAACTACCAAGATTTACTCTATTTTTCTTTCTGTTCATTTCTCCACTGGGAAATTGAGAATTAAGCATTTAGAACAATGCCAATTGCAGTCATTCAGTCATTATGCATATATCCTTAAACCTTTGAAATGAATTTTATAAGTGTAATACACGTACTATAAATTGCATACACAAACCCACACAGTTCCATACATTTTCATAAATGTATAAACCCATATTATCCTGTTACAATTAAGATTTTCCTTTGGACATTCTCTTCAAAAACTTCCCTTATGCTCCCCTTTATAAGAACTGTTTTTCTTGGGGCTCCTGGGTGGCTCAGTTGGTTGAGTGACTGCCTTCGGCTCAGGTCATGATCCTGGAGACCTGGATGAGTCCCACATCGGGCTCCCTGCTCGGCGGGAAGCCTGCTTCTCCCTCTCTCACTCCCCCTGCTTGTGTTCCCTCTCTGGCTGTGTTTCTCTCTGTCAAATAAATAAAATCTTAAAAAAAAAAAAAAAGAAGGTATAAAAAATAGTACAGAGATGCCCTGTACCCTTCATCCAGTTTCCCCTCAATGATCACCCATTACATAAATTTAGTACAATTGCAAAGCCAGAAAATGGACCTCAGTACACTCCATAGGTCTTATTCCCTTCTGCACCTTTACAGTCTCTGCCTATCCTCAGGCCTAGGTAACCACAGAACTGTTTTTTTGTCACTATAGTTTAGATTATTGTAAAATTTTATATATAAATGGAATCATGCAGGATGTTGCCTTTTGTGTCTAGCTCCTTTCACTTGGCATTATGTGCTTTAGATGCATGAATAATACTATATGTGTTAGTAATTTGTTGCTGTTAATTGTGTAACAGCCTATTCAAATATAGAAGTTTGGTTACCCATTTATCTGTTGATAGACATTTGGGTTGTTCTGAACTTTGGACTATTATATAGTGAATAAAGTTGCTGTGAAGACTCATCTACAAAGTGTGTGTGTGTGTGTGTGTGTGTGCGTGCACACACACGTGCACTTATTTTCATTTCTCTTGCGTAAATAAGAGTGGAAATGCTGGATCATTTGGTTAGTGAAGGCTTAGCTTTATAAGAAACTGCCAACTTCTTTTCCCAAGAGAATGAACCGTTTAATAGCCCAGTGACAGTGTGTAAAAGTTCTTTTGTTCTACAATCTTGCTAACACTTGAAACCATCAGTCTTTTAAATTTTTGCCTTTCTAGTAGATATGCAGTGGGATCTCACTGTGGCTTTCATTTGCCTTTCTCTTATAATTAATGATATTGACTATCTTTTCATGTGGTTAATGGCCAGTCATATATATTCTTTTGTAAATTATTCAAATCTTGTGCCCCTTTGGGGGTGGTGGTGGGTTGATAGGTGAATGTTTGTCTTTTTTATATTCAACAAATATTTCGTGCATAGTTGAATATATATGAAATGTCCGAAAATTGACTCATATATATGTTTTCCTTTGACCACTTGAAACCTTAGGTATAATACATCTCAAATAAAGTAGTTCAAATTGGGTTTTGTTAGTCTGTTCTAAAACTATCATCTGTAATAGGGAATCTTGTTTTGAACATGATATTAAAATAAAGATCAGTGGTTTCCTGCCCTGGGTGGGACTTATCATCTTGACCATCACTGTCATCCTCATGATTTACCCTTTTTGAGCATGGGGAAGTTATCATCTGAAGACATAAATTTTGTGGCTCACATAGATACTGCATTGCTACATTGTTTCTCTAGGGCTAGAAATGCTCTTACCTAATTTTTATCTTGTCTAAAAATGGAAGGACGATTTTAGCCTTGTTATTTTTAGCTGTCACTGAACCGTCTTTTTCCATTAAGAATAAATGTTAGCCAAGTTGATCTAGAAGCTCTGTGTTGATCCTGTAGACTATAATTTGTGTTTGTAATATTAAAAGAATATTTGGTTACCTTCCCCCTTCTATGACCTTTTTTTGGTAACCATGATATTTTTAGCTATTGTTTTGTTTTGTTAATATAGGGAATTAAAAGGAAAACACAGACCCACCTAGGTAACTATTTCTTATACCACAGTAATAAAAAGACATATGTCTAGTGTTTGGAAATCAACACAGATTATAAGATCTATATATCTCTATCCGTCTATAGAATGAAGAGTGGCATCTTCTCCCTTATTTCCAAAGTCATTTCCTTCTGTTGGTAACTGTTGGTAAAACTTTGTGATGATTCCTTATAGCAAACAGGGTCTCTCCTTTTCTTTATTCCCTTTTACACAAAGGGAGGCAGGGAGTATGCACTACTCCGCATATTTTTTTTTGACACCAACATGTGCAGATCTGGCTTTCTTGGAGTAGTTACTATCTAAATGAACTGTGCTTTACTTAGTTGCTCCCTCGTGGTTTTTTCCAGGTTTTTTGTTTTTCTCTTTATTTATTTGCTGTCATAAAAATGCTGCAATAAACAATACTGGAGAAGTTGCAGACTTTTGCAAGTGTATTCATAGGGTACATTTCTACAGTCGGATCCCTCGTCAAAGTTGTATAATTTGTCAGCTATTGCTACATTGTTCTCTTTAAGGCTTCAGCCAATTACTCTCTCTTCAATAGTGTCTGCAAGTGTCTATGGCACATATTTTAAACGTAATAGCCTCATTTACATTCTTTGTTATTTGAGCCTTCTAGTATTATGTGAAATGGGACCCCCAAATTAATGCTACTTCAATGCTGTTTTATCTTTATTACATTTTTGCTTGCTTTTTCCCGTGCAGAGGAAAATCTGAAGTCAGTCCTCCTAATGCCTGAGGTTGGCTGGCTGGAATGGCTTGAGGTAGCATTCCCACACACAGCTCTCCAGCTGCTCAGTGTCTAGGAAGCCCTGTTGTTGAAGTCTTCGTTTTATATATTGTCTACAGGAGGAAAACTGAATAAGGACCTGCGACATTTCCTCAATCAACGGTTCCAGAAAGGGTCTCCTGATCATGAACTCCAGCAGACCATAAGGGATAACCTTTACCGCCATGCTGTGCCTTGTAAGTAGCCGGTTTAGGGCAACTGACTGCTGGGTGGGTGTGTGGAGAGTTAGTGGAGCCAGAACTCACCAGCTGGTTCTGGAACACTGGTCGGTCGGTTTGCTCACATAGTGACTCCCTAGGTCCGGGGAATCATAAGTGACCGTGGGACATATAGCGTAGTGCAAGGTGAAATTACTTGGCATTCAGGTTCTGGCTCTGCCATGTACTTGCTTGTAATGCCAGGTAAATTAGCTGTCCTTTGTCAGGGCCCGTTTTCACATCAGTGGAAAGGACATCTGAGTACTACTAATTCAGTAGGACTGTTAGGAGGATTCCATGGGATGAGGCATGTAAGCAGAGTTTGCAAAGTACGGGCGTGGTGTAAGCCTCCGTAAATGTTAACCATCACTGTTATTAATAGGGGTGGACCAAGCCAGAGGCTTTCAGATTGACCTCTGCAGAGATCAGTGAGTTTCTCATGGCCTCAGTGGACCCTGTCTTCTTCCCCAAAGTGACCCAGATTCATAGACCTGGTTCTCATGCAAAATTTTCTTTGAAGAAATAGTTTCCACCAATTAAAAACTCAAATCCCACAAACTCATTAGATCAGGCCAAATCTGAGAAAGCAAGACTTGGAACATAGGGAGTATGAAAGCAAGGTTTTTGTGTTGAGGGAAGGAAGGAAGGAAAAGAAGGAAGGGAAGTCAGTCTAGGGGGCAGAAATTGTAGTGAAGTATTACCATATTCTACTAAACTGCATCCCTGTACAGCTAATTATAAGGTAGGAGTCCTGGGGAGACTTTTTAATTTTATTTAAAATTAAGAAGAAAGAATGATTTTGGTTTTGGTACTTGAAATTTTTCTTTTCTATTATTACCCACTCCTTCAAAGCTTGAAATTTTATTTTTTTAACAATAACATTTTTTAAGTAGCAGAAATGGTAGGAATCATTTGAAGTTGAAGTTACCCTGCTTATTTCTGGATTTGTTTGCTATACTGGTTTTCTTTCTTTCTTTCTTCTTCTTCTTCTTTTATATATTTTTTAATAGTATTTTACAAGGGGTATGCTGGAATCCTAATGTTTACGGATCCTACTGCAAAATGATAGACAGAACTTAATGTAAGCCACCATAGATTTGTAGGGACTTAGGCCATAAATCTAGACTGGGACTGTTAAAGATCAGATTCTAGGGCACCTGGGTGGCTCAGTGGGTTAAAGCCTCTGCCTTCCACTCAGGTCAGAATCTCAGGGTCCTGGGATCGAGGCCCGCATTGGGATCATAGCTCGGCCGGGAGCCTGCTTCCTCCTCTCTCTCTGCCTGCCTCTGCCTACTTGTGATCTCTCTGTCAAATAAATAAATAAAAATCTTTTTTTTAAAAAAAGATCGGTTTCTAGAATCGCCCCCTGCTCTTCATTTTACTTCTTCATAAAGCCAAGGCTCCAATAGGAAAAGAGGTAAGTGTAAGGAACTTGGGTCAGTGTCCCAGGGTTGTCTCTTTCTGCTGAGTGGCAGAACTATATTTGAAAGAAAAAATGTGGTAATAATGCATTAATGTGAGTCTCTGGGCCTCAGTTCTTTTAGTCTTCCAGCATGGGAATTGAACGCTATAACCTTATATCCTACTAATAATTCTTTACACTTGGATTAATAGTAATTCCTAATGTTAATCACATGGATTGTAAAGAGATTATTATTCTTTTTATGGATCAAGAAAGCAAGGCACCAAGGTAAGCCAATAAAAAACAAGGCTAAACGTGACCAGGACTTGTGGTCTCCTGAGTCCACCGTTGTCCTAACTCTGAGCTACTGATCAGTTTTACCCTCGGAATGACTCTTTGAGGCTGGGATTTTCGTACGCAGTGTACAGATGAGGAAACAGTCTTGGGGAGATCAAGTCAGTGAGAAGTGTCGGATCTGGGTCTTCTGAATTCTTACTCCCCAGGACTGCTCCATAGGTGCACCAGAGCTGCTCTGAGTTCTGGCATGACAGGTTGAATATAGTTTTGCAGAATTTGGTAGTTGCAGAATCATGAGTGTTCTCTGTGTAATTTTTCCCCTACTTAGATTCCAATTTAAGAAATGGGGAATAAAGCAAATGAGCACACCATTTCTTGACGCATCTGTGGTGTTACTATGGTTACATTTTGGCATGCTTTCCCATTTATTTTTTTCCACTGATTTATAGGACCTGACTGTGAGCTAAATGCCTTGATTTTAAGCTTGCCACTACATAGGAATTGGGGCAAAAATGACCTCAGTCTTTTAAAAACAGTGGAAAATCCTGTTTTGTCTTTGCCTATATAAAGCCCTTGGTATTAATGTTTCATTTCTGTGAAACCCACGAGTCAGGAATGGAGAGGGTAAAAATGGTCTTTCTACTGAAAGAGAAAACAAGTAATATTTCATTTTACATTTCCTTCATAAAATGGGAAGGAAATTCAGAAGAGGTCTGTTTCTGGGTCTGGCGCAGCCTGTATGCCTTTGAACATGAGTAGGACCAGAGGTGACCTGGGATTCTGTTATAGGCTTGGAGAACTCAAGCCACATTTGTGTTTATTTTGATTCTTTGGTCCATGTGATTGGTAAAGCAGAACTCTCTACTGGCCTGTTTTGCCAACGGATTAGGAAGCCGTTCATTTGGAGAATGTATGCTCTTGATTACATTGTAACAGTGCCACAGGGA
Source organism: Spilogale gracilis (assembly GCA_004023965.1). Classification (NCBI taxonomy): domain Eukaryota; kingdom Metazoa; phylum Chordata; class Mammalia; order Carnivora; family Mephitidae; genus Spilogale; species Spilogale gracilis. The sequence goes on from PITA01000494.1 coordinate 211,158, forward strand.
AACAAGCTTATGTGATCTGTGTTTTCCAGAACTTCCTGCTGCTGATATTTTAGTGACTTTCAGTATTTTGAGAAGGGATGACCTCATGAACAGGTGCTGGCAAGTTGGGGTAGACATCTTTTTTTTTCTTTTAAATATTTTATATATATATATATTATTTATATATTTATTCGAAGTTTGTTTGTTTATTTATTTATTTATTTATGTATTTATTTATTTGACAGAGAGGGAGAGAGAGAGGCAAGCAGAGGCAGAGAAAGAAGCAAGCTCCCTGCTGAGCAAGGAGCCAGGGCTCCATCCCAGGACCCTAGGATCATGACCTGAGTCTAAAGCAGACACTTATCCAACTGAGGCACCCAAGTGCCCCTGGGTTGATGTCTTATCTTAATACATTTTAGGAGGTTCACCTGCCACTAGAAATTAATAAATAAAGCCCCTTTGTTTTCAAGTTTCTTTTAGTGTCATCATAGCACCAAGATGGATTTTACGATTTAAGATCCCATTTTATTCTAATTCCTTGGTGTAAAGATAGCGCAGGTAATAGCATCCCTATTTTACAGGTAAGGAAATGGAGCAGAAAATCTGACTTCCTCAAAAACGTGCCACTCCTAAATGCCACCTTACTCACTTCTCACCCAGTGCTATTTTAATTTTTCTTATTTTTAACAGCTTTATTGAGATACGATTCACACAGCATACAATCCACCCATTTAAAGTGTTCATACAGTGCTATTTTTGCTACAGTTCTTGTTTTGTTGCACTCTTCCTTTATTTTGTCTGTATTCAAAAACTTTTATTATTTCCACAGTATGAAAAAGGTCATCATGGTTGAAATTTAATTATGTTTACCATTGAAAGTCACTAACCCCCCGCCCCCAAAATTTAAAAAACCAAACCAGAATTATGACAGAAAAGAGAAATGGATTTCAGGGCAAGTCAGAAGCCCTGGGGTGAAGTCTGAGGACTTTTCTCTCCCTGTGTGGTCTGCTGCATTACCATAACCTCTTTGGGTCTCATTTACTCTTTAGTAAAATGGAAGCATGCACTTCAAGCCTTGTCTCAGCAAATGTCAACAGCATCCCTCAGAGGTCCGTCTATCAGAGGAAACAGAGACCCAGTGAGGTCAGCAGCTTGCCAGGGATCACACAGCTTCAGAAGTAGCTGGCTCAGGACTCAGCCAGCTTCCACTGGCCTGCGGGGCATCTTTGATAGTGGTGTGGATAGGGCTGTATCAGGTGGATCATTGAGAGGGGGAAGATGCAGAAAAAAAGTTTCTTATTGCTGAATTTTATAGTTTTAACTATGTAAAATCATGGGTTTTTTACGGCAGTCGAGGCTATGTAAGGCACCATACCTTAAAAGTAAGTATCTTCTCTCTGATGTGCAAGTGATTCACTGAGAGGTGCAATAGAGTTTTCATAGTTTTTTAATGGTGATTCAGCTTTTAATACATCATTACAGAATTCTCTTGGGATAGCTCGGTTCATCTCATTGTTCACTGAATCTCTTCTTAATACACCTGTGGAAAACCACTTTTAAATAAATGGATTTGAAATCCAGGTAAACGTCATCGTTGCTGGATTTCAGCATGTTGCTCAGTTCTCTTATTCCTTAGAGCCATCTGGCCGATAGTCTTGTCTCTTGCCCCTCAAATTCCCCTACATGCTCAGCATCCCCTTCGATGCTCAGTCCTGCAGACATTCCCCATAACCTGGAACACGCCTTCTCCTCAATGGATGCCTGCTATTTCCTTCTCTTTCCCCACCTTGCCATCTGACCAGCATGTGGCCTTCTTTTATTTTTTTTCAAGATTTTATTTATTAGAGAGAGAGAGAGAGAGAGAGAGAGAGAGAGAGAGAGAGAGAAAGAAAGAGAAGCAGGCTCCCTGTGGAGCAGGGAGCCCAATGTGGGGCTTGATTCCAGGACTCTGGGATCATGACTCGAGCCAAAGGCAGACGCTTAACCGACTGAACCACCCAGGTGTCCCACGCAGCCTTCTTTTAAACTTGAACCCAGATGCCTCTTGCTCCACAGATTGGGTCTGTTACCCTCTTCCCTGCTGCCAAAGCTACCGACCGTGACCCCCTTCCAGCACCCATGCCTGCTTGCGGTGCCTGCTGACTGTCTGTCTATCCTATTAGAATCTGACTGTTCTGATGTCAGGGACCATGTCTTCCTCGGTGAGCTCACATCTAGCTTCATGCCTGGACGGTAGAATAAATTTTTGTTGATTGAATGAACAAATAAAGACATGGATGAAGTTGCTCCTTGCTTTTCTTGTTTTATTTTTTCCTCTCGGTTCCTTAATGGTTAGGAGAAACAACAGAGCTGCTTTTGCCATAAAGCTTTCCAAATAAAAGCTCAGAGGCTTGAGCCCCGAGATGGCTGATAAGGAATCCACTGATTACTTGGCTGGTAATCGAGACCCAGAGGAAAGAGTCAAGTCTCCTGCGTGCTTGGAGCGGTGTGCCTGTTCTCAGCTCCTCCTGATTACAGTCTAGAGAACAGCGTACCTTCTCGCATTGACAGCTTTCTGCTTTATGGCTTCTTGTCCTGATGGATGTGACAATATCTAAGATTCTTCCTTTGAAATGGCTGCTTTTCCCGTGAAGATAATGTGTTACCCGACAGGGCTTATTATTACTATTCTGCTGCTATCAAAACCCGGTACTACTCATCCAGTTATACGGGTCCCCTGGAATGCTGAGCACCACCCCTCCTGCTCTGTCTCCCTTTTTGGAGTCATTGGTAAGGAGCTCATCTTTCTTTTCAAGCAAAAGTCATCTGAAAGAGGAAAGGATAAGTCAGTTTTCCTCTTTATCTCAATAGTTTGTGTGTTTGTATGTTTT